>OZ018391.1:52676781-52750970 GCA_963969525.1 Ontholestes murinus
CCTTACGTTGTAGTAGATAGATTTCAAACAAAAATTTAAAAATGCGCAAATTATTATTATACGAATTAAAGAACTAATACATATGTATGGTTAGCTTCCAAAATTAACTCTAGCTAAATACACTATTAGGTTTCAAAGAGTATGCTTTTATTTTTCCAAAAATTGTTTCGCCACACTGTGGCTTCATCAGACGAAAAATGGTACATCATAAAATTACAGTTTTGTATTTATACATTTGCGAGTTAAAAAAATTGGGACTTTGAGATTTCTGTTTATTCATTTAGCAGTTGTCCTGGTTCTTTTCCAACTCTAGGGCATCCAATTTCCTTCCTTTTTTTTGAACGTGTAATATTTTTTCTTCTCCAAATCGATGATTTTCTGCCATGAGGTGGGTGGCAAATGTTGATTTCCCTCTCTTATATTGATCATCTTTTTTATGTTCTTCTACCCTATCCATTATAGATCTCCCGAATTGTCCTACATACATTTTGGTTCAATCACTGCAATTTAGCATGTAGATTCCACTTTAATTTTTAAGTTCGGCTTTGTCTTTATTGTTTTTGATTAACTTTCCTAAACTATTGGATGTTTTAAATGACGGTGTTAAATTATTTTTTGAAAGCATTTTGCTTATAATATGGTTTTCTTGTCCTGTGTAAGTTAATGAAATATAATTTTGATGTGATTGTAATTGTGTGTTTGGATAAATTTTGCTAATCATGTGTTTTCTTAATCTTTTAAAAATATCTTTAATTAAATTAATTGGATAGCTATTATTTTTGCAATTTTTAGAATAATGTTTAATTCTTTATCATAGGAATATTTATTAATCTATGTAACCTAGAACTATATGGCATCCGTGGAAAGGCTCTTGAAATTATAAAAAGTTATCTTACCAATAGAACACAATACGTTATATTTAATAAAATAATAAGCAACCCTTTGCCTTGTATCATGGGGTTGCCACAGGGCAGTGTAATAGGTCCGCTCTTATTTATAATATACTTGAATGACATCATTAAACAAGATAATACAGAAACAAGTTATTCTACTATAACCTCCTATACTGATGACACCGTTGTACATATAATTGGAAATAGTTGGGAAGATGTTTTCGAAAAATCAACGACACTAATTTCAACATTAAAACAAAAATTTGATTCCAACTTACTCAGTCTTAATTTAAATAAAACAAAATTTATATCATTTTCTTCATACAAAAGTAATATTCCAGATATAAATGAAATAACAATTCACACAACACAATGTACTCTTTAACTGTAATTGCACGAAGATTGCACGGGTAAATACTATTTCATATCTAGGTATCTTAATTGATCAGCATCTCAAATGGGATGAACATACGACATACCTTACGAAGAGAATTAGAAGATTTGTCTACCTATTTAATAAATTGAAATTCATTATGAATTTAATAAACTCATTGAAAACGATTTATTATGGATATATTCAATCAATTTTAGCATACGGGATACTGGTATGGGGTGGCTGTTTAAAAACTCATCGTCAGCAGGTTATAACATCACAAAAACTTATTATAAAAATAATGTGTAAAAAACCCTACAGATATTCAAGCACGCAAATATTTAAAGATGCAGGCGTTCCCGATTTAAATAAACTGTACGTTATCTCCATTGCAAAATATATATTTAAAAACAGATCAGATTCTAATTTACTTTTTGCTCATGGACATAACTACTCTACACGTATTGCTGAAAATAATATTTCGTATAATAAACAAATTAGAAAGGCAATTGGGAAAACATCTTTTCTGTATTTTGCTGTAAAAGTATACAATTTTTTAATAACACTCTTTGATTTTTATTCAATTCACAACACATATGAGTTCAAATACAAACTTAAAAAGGGATTGAAAAATGTTAATTCTGATGAAATTGCTGCTATTTTGGAAAGGGTTGCGTAAATGTTATTACTTGTTATACATTTGAAATGATAATTCAATGTGATGCATATTATCTATAAAACACTATTAAGTTCTCTCTCTCAACAAGCTTATAGCTTCGAGAATAGGGAGCTATCAACGGTGTTTAAAGACATGAATTTACATTTATTTATTTTTCTGTTTATAACATTATATGCTATTGTACTTATATATTATAAATAAATGGTTTATTATTATTATTATTATTACTATGATAGGCTGCAAGTTTATGGTTAATTGGATGATGTGAATTGAAATGTATAGTTGAGTCTGTGTATGTGTTGGTTTGTGATATATGGCAAATTCGTGTTTATGATTATTATTTGTTATGAAGATATCCAAAAAGTTAATTGATTTACTTTGTTCTATTTCTAACGTAAATTGGATTTTGGGGTGTTGAGAGTTTAAAATGTTTAAAAATTGATTTAATTGTCAGGCTGTACCTATATAGGCCATAATAATGTCATCGACATACCTGTACCAGTAAGAACAATAATTAAAATATGGTAATTTTGATAATCTTTCCTCGAAATTGTTCATGCATATTTTCACCAAAAGGGGGCTTAGTGGATTTCTCATGGTTAATCCCTCCTTTTTGACAGTAATACCGGTTGTTAAATTGGAGGTAGTTTTGATTTAAACAACTGCCTAATAACCTGAGGATTTCTTCGTCTTCGATCGGATTAACATTATTTTCTTGGAGATTATTTTTAATTATTGCTCCTCCACAAGAGGTTTAATTATTATCTTATTAATATTTACTAATTATCACGTAAGTCTTTTTGACAATATAAATAACTGTTCACTTTGATAACATTCTGTAAATCAAATACGATAACACTTTCAAATATTTATTTGAGTTACAGAAAGTTATCAAAGTGAATAAAAATATGAACAACAACAATATCAACAACTATCAGCCTCAACTGCTCAGTTAATATAAATATTATTTAAGCGCTTTCAGTCAAAAGAAAACAACATAAAATATCAGATATTTTCGAAGTAATCAAAATTGATACTAAAAAGAAACATATATATTTGTTCAGATATCTGTAGTATCAATTTCTATTTCTTTTAAAAATGTCTGTTATTTATGTTATTGACTGAGAGATCCTAATGGAACTTACCATTCACAAAGTTATTTTGAATTACGTGCTTTATTTAAAAATATAATTTCAGTCGTTGTGCAAAATCTAGGCAATTTTATGCTTTCTAAAGTAAAATTTTAACTTTATCATTTTCAACGGTTCTGTCATCCTTTGATTTAGTACAGTTTATTTCAAACTTTATTAACTTTATTTTTTCACTGATACTGTCATCATTTGAATTAGTTATTTCCAGGAAACTTAAGTAATATTAATGTCGTCAAAAACTTTCTTCTAAAGACTTTCAGAGTTCTCCTACTGCATTAATTGTGTCATAGGGTACTTAAATTATCATTTTGCTTTGCTTTTTACCATAAGTTTTGCAACCAATAGTCCACGTTGACGGTTTTAGTTCTTTAGTGCATAAAGGTATAAAGATAATACAGTCTAAAATTGTAAAACTTCTCCACGCCTCTATGACTTCCATAGATTTTTCGTAAATTTATATTCAAAATGTATTGTAAAGTTATCTCTAGGTAGAAAGTTTTAAATGCTGTAATTCCTTGAACTAACGGTTGAATTAGTGAACTTATGTTAAGTGGTAGGAATATTATATCGATTTTTGGGCGATTGTAATTTTTCTGACGCTTTGGATAGTTATCCAGTATCAGTAGAAATTTAGAATCTATTTTTCTTGGTAAATTATTTATTTTCTCTTAAATAGTTGCAGTTTTTTAAGGAATTATGTTTAATAACATCAGTGTCCAGTCGGGTCCGTTTTTAGCAGTCATAAATCCAAATACTAGAGTCTTTTCTACTTTTCAAATATTGGTGCTCTTGAACTAGCTGTCATACTTGCAGTGACGGGAAATCTAATTTTTTGTTTGTTTTTTCTGCATTGTGTGCTGTAGTTTCATTTGCAGATACATCGCACTTTTCTAAACAATCCAAAATCTAAATGTTTTAAGTGATTAGTGTTGGAGTCACTTTGAAATTTTTGCACATTGCTAATAAACTATGGGAGTTACATGAAATTTATATAACAAGTGATTGTAAAGAATCTAAAATTAAGAAAATTATTAAGAATAACCATTTTGCATAAACCTCATAGTTTGGAAGGACCACGTGGTCAATAGTCAAACAGTACGACAACTACTACTAAGAATGATTTGAGGCTGATTGATAGTGTGATACACTTGGAATTATGAGCTCAACAATGCGCAGTTTCTTGTTAAGCCTTAATATTCGTTAAAAAAGTATGTACAATGCAAATATCATTACTTATATTCTGTACAGATTTACAAAACTGAAACAACTGAAAAGTTAGAATAAATAGTGCGTACCCACTGATTATATCTGTACAATAGGGAAATCCCCTAGTTTAGAAAACAATTGTGGAGAAAAACCGCGTTGTAAGTATGCTGAATTTGGAGATTTTCCCTAATTCTAAAGCCATATTGAAGGGACGATTTGTTGTATTGAGATTACTATATTCTATTTTGTTTGCTATACTATTTTTTGTAATGGTAACGTTCAGGAATATTTTTTTGAATTCATTTGTTCATACTTCCAGATTGGAGGCACATACAATTATCATGTACTTTTAATTTATTACAAAATTGTACATTATAAAAAACGAAAACAATAAGGAAGTAATGATCAATATAGATTTTATTAGTTTAAATAATAAATATAATAATACATTTTAAACTACATTTTATAACATAAAGGTATAATTATATTTCTTAAAAGTTTCAAAGAGAGTTATATTTCACTTACCTAACTGTTGATTAATATAAATCAACAAAATATTATTATAATTATAACATGTTATTATGATTTAGAAATGACCATCGTGTAGATTATATGTAACTTTCACACCGTTTAATGTATTGTTATTACTTCCGGGAAAGATATGCCGGATATTATTATTTAGTAACCGAAAGCTATGCATTTAAACTTAATAAGTCGTGAAGCTTTCCTTCTATATAAAAAATATCTAATGGATTAAATAAGCTTCATATGTAATTAGGCAATTTATGTGACAAGATACAAATTTTATAATTGGTATTTATCTTTTGTAAATTTGGACGTTTTAAATAAACATAAACTAGTATTTTTCAGCTTAGTAACAATACTAATGAGCCCTCCCACGCTCTAAACAATAAAAACACACATTACGCTTTTAGAATAAATTTGTTTGCAGAAAGTAGATGGTCTGCAATTAATTTTGAATCTCATTTTGTTTTCTATACGTACGAAAAAAAAACAGTTTGTTGTATTTACATAATAAGTGCTTTTATTCAACTGTTTAATATTTTAATAGTAAGGAAAATTTTTTGGCAGACTTCATAAGCCTATCCATTATTAAAAAATATGTTACATTCTAAAGTTAAGAACTCAATGAAATAAGTGGAACCTACATGGTAACTTTCAATGACGGTACAATAATATATTTCCACAATGTGGAAGATTTACGAACGAAAGGTTAGAAGAATATAAAAATGATTTCCAACACAAGAGAGGAAAATCACATATAGTACATAACCGAAAAAAAAACAATTATTAAATGACCTAACCTAAATTTCATATTCCCCGTTGCTAAGTTTATTTAATCTGCCCGTACCATTACCACCATCATCCATAGAAATAATAATTGTATGCATTATTTTTGGCCTGAAGAAGCCACAGTATAGGAAAATTAAAAAAAAATCCAGCAAAGTTCTTTAATATTGGGAGAAGTAATACACTTTCATTTTAAATTTAGTCTTTTTGAAACTTTGAGAATGATCCGCAAGCACCAAAACACGTGTCAGTTACCTGATAATAAACAAATGGAACATAGCAAGTGTATTACTTCTCCCAATATGAAAATTTGGTTCCATCAAGAATGTAGCAGAACGAGTATCAAAAGTTCTTTAAGTTTTATTTTTAAAACGTGATATTTAGATATGAAATGGATTTTCAACAATTAAAAGCCAATACTATCAAATTATAAAAAGTTAATTTATTTTTAATCAGAAAGTCTACAAATCTCTTTTATCTAGTTCTTATGATAATCAGAAATTTGATGTAAAATTGTAATGTTGTAAAGTTGATAATTATAAATTACATATAAAACATCTCAAAACGTGCAATACTTATTTTCAGTTAGTTTACACGTGTATAGGAAAAATTAATTAGGATTAGTGTATTTAGAATATTTTTAAATTCATGTGAATTATTTCCTAACCGTAAACTTGATTTTTCCAAAATGAACGTGAAATTAAAACATTTTCTTGGAAACAATCTGAACATTCCTGATCTGTCATGAGGTAAATCATCGTAACGACTGATCTACTTAAACTAAGCATGCATTATGTTTAATATAGTTGCCTTATAAGGCCTCAACTGCAATGCAACTTTAGTAATTTACAAAGCGGGTCTCTCGAGACCAATCGATTATCCGTAATTATTTCGATTCGATTTGATTACGACATAATTAGCGGAAGCCAGTGGTTTGCTCAAGAAAGTGTTAATCGGACTGTGCGTCCTAATAACAATCCTGGTGACTAATCTGTGCGGAACGTGTCCTGTAATTTTCAGTAATTATATGATTGGTTTCACAATTAATAAAAAAAAAACGATGCTGGAGAGTTTCTTAAAAAAAACTTAATTTTTAAAATTATGGAATGTAATTTAGAGATAATATATTATTATTGTTTTGGAATTTGTATCAATTATAGACTTAGATATAATATTATTAGTTAATGATTTAAAAATATTATTTTAGATAATATCATTAAGGAATGGACCATACATTATTTGAGCGTTGTACTCTTGCACCCTAGATAAGTGGATAACCACAGACAATCATAAGGAACTGTTAATAGCTATAATTATAAAAATAATAATATCAAAAGCCCGAACTGGTTTCGATCTATTTCCTTTATTTAACTACGCTACGCTGATGAGATTCAAAATTGACTCAAACCGGTCTTTGGATGTTGTTAACGGGGAACAATAATTCAAAACATTTTTTAAATCTACAACAATAGGTTTATGTGGATGATTGAAGCCGTAACTTTGAGATACATTTTGAATCAGGAACTTTATCAGTTGATAAATAAAACTGTACTTTGTTAATATCACGAACGGAATTTATTCAGTAACTATAGTTTCAATCTCTACAAGGCCATTATCTGTAAGTTTGATAATGGCCTTATAAAGGTGAAACTATAGTTACTGAATAAATTTCGTGTGTGATATTAACAAAGTACAGTTTTATTTATCGTTTGATAATGTTTCTAACAATAGGTTTTACTAAGTCTCAAAATACAAATAACTCTTTCTAAGGCTAATAACATTTATACAAAGCAATTCTTGTTTTGTGGATTAATGAAATTTTTCGCATTTTGAAATTATTACTTAACTACATATTATTGATTATAATATGATAAAATGACTTGATTATTATTAAAACAAAATAAATGTTTTAATATAAAGTAGATACAATATTAATTATAAGACAAATAACAATTTAATTAACAAGTAACCTTTGTTAATTGTATGATAAATTCAATAAACTGTAAAAATGGATTTCTTGATTATATCTAAAATAGTTTTTTATTGATAATGTATTTATATACGACTGTATAAAATATAAACATTAAAAAAATTAAATCAAAGCTAATAAATCTTATTATTCTTTAGAGACAACACCAATTAAGTGAAACTAAATATGTCCACGTATAATTCAGCAATAGATCTTGAAGTAACTGTTATTTGCTTTACGGTCTGCATTAAAACTATCAATTTGTGTCAATCTATTGGATTGCTACATGATCCATGTACAATCTCTAGGAATTTAATCGCATCGATCTTTTTCAAGCTTCGCTTTACATTAATATAAGTAAACGTTATCTAAAGTTGCGAAGTTTAAATGTATAATGCATCTTAAACGCCAATTATTTTGATATTATAATCAGTGATAAGCGTTTCTGCGAAGTAAGATAATAATATATTACCAAGATAAAGCTATGAATTTTATGTAAAGGCTGGTATTAAGAAACGATAAAAAATATTTAAATACTGCTAAGACAGGATTATAATCACGCGTGTTTCGCCAAAGTTATTGCATCTTGTTATCACCAATCAATTTATCGGGTATGTGAATCTTATTCTGGTTAATAGATTTCATAAAAAAGTATTGAAAATTTTACAACAGATACAGTAATATAATATAATTGCATTAAAAATGTATTAAATAATAATCAATAACAATTAATATTAATAATTGAGATGCTGGAAAATAATTCTTCCATGTTAAAAGAATTTCAAATCCCGTCGAGGTTTTCCTTGAATTGACTTAATTTATTACTAAACAGAAATCATTATCAAGTTTTAGTTATTTAAATGCATTAACCAACCTCTTTCATGGCTGGTATATGGTGATAATTCTTATAGTTTTAATTTATCTTGTTTCGGTCTATTAATAAATATGATTAATATTAGTTAAATAAAAGTTGTGCAGAATTTTTTTAATGATTTATATCTTATGTAAAAAAACATTTTATTTTTATAAATACTTAAATACAATACTTATTAAGTTTTTTACTACTAAAATGTATTTATTGTATATATGTATATAAATATATTACAAGAACACGACTTAAGTTTCGACTTTTGAAGGTCATTGTCAAGTGACCTTATTTAAGTATTTATATCATGAATTACCACGTAGTAGCGGTCGCAACCTGATGGTTCATAACTTTATTTTGTGTTTGTTTTATATGAAATATATCTTTTTGTTTGAATGATTCCATTATTTTTTTGTTTGATTGCTTCTTTGGATTCTTAGAACGTGGTTTTCTGCAATACTTGTCAAGTGATTCCTTGGTAGCACTGAATTTCTTAGGTTCCAATTTAGAAGTTGCTTCGATGTCGTCTGACACTGTTTTTATGGTAAAATCTGGGAGACTTATTGTGTTTTTAAGCAATTTTCTTAATAGTTCAATTTGCCTGTTAGTGAAGTTTTCAATTGATCGAGCATACAATAATATTTCATATAAATTTATAAACTGAGTGGTTTCTTTAGGAATTTGGTTTTGTATAAACGATTTCTTCTTTATTTTTCAAAAGCCAATAACATCGTTGATTTTTGTTAGGCAACCATCCTACTTTTCTTTCCGAGTTTTAAGTATAGGTGATATGCTGAGAATTGTGTAGCTAGAGTTTAACAACTATCGACTTGGCTATTTCAGTCCGAGTAACTTCTATCTTGGAAACAACAGTTTCTGCAAACATTACTGATTAGAGCATGGGACAGAGGCCACTTACCCACCCTACATACAGAGTGAGTCTCTAACTTGGAATAAATTGAGTAAATCATAGAAAGTTTATTTTTTGAAAATATGCTCGGATAGATCGATTAGTATTTTAAATTGCGCTCTATTTGATGTAATAAAATTTTATACTGCGTGTCCCAAATTCGAAATAAGACGTCATCGACTATTTTTTTAATGGCAACCCTAATTTTTTATTACTATTCTTAAAGAGTATATCAAGTTACACATGTGTGCAAATTTCAAATTTTTATTCATTTACAAGATATTTAACAAACATCTAATTTGAATGAATAAATCTAAGTCAACTTGAATCAATTTTTATGCATTTTGGAATGCCAAAAGGTGCTGGTTTATCATTTTTTGTCGAACTAACGTCTATTATTTTTACGTTTAGCTATAAAAAACAAGTAAGAAGTGTAGCATCGCATTAGATGCAGTTTTGAGCAAGGAAAGTATTAGTCGTTAATCTGTTGTGATGACTGTTGTTCACCGTTTGTCGAAAAATTATACCAACATGTCGTACTTAACTGAAACCCACAAAATCGAAAATTTAATGATGGTTGGGCATGGAGATATGACAAGAACACAAGATTTTCTGATTTTCCAGCCATATCGCAAGATTGAAAGAACTGTCATTTTTGACAGTCATAATCCCATCTGTAAAATGATGGAAAATAAGGTCAAATTAAGGCAAATATTAATCTAAACATAAAAATAATGATGGTAAATAGATAGAAGAGTGGGAGATCATCGCAGCTGCATGAACTCCGCCCAGCTTTATCCATACAAATTTTTGTATGTTTTTTTTAATAATATTTTTGTATATCTATATGTATTTTTTTGGATAAGAAGCTAAAGTATAATAAACATAAACATAAACAGTTTCGGGAAAATGGGCATTTGAGAAAAACAAATAATCGTGGTCAGAATGGGTTCAGTGAAGATGCCAAATTGATGAACTTCTCTTTGTCCAGGAAAATTATCATGTCTCCTCTAGGAAGATGGCTAGGGAACTCAAAATTAGCCAGTCTTCATTGTCAAGAATCTTTAGAGCTTAAAAATTTCATCCTTATAAAAACCGAAGATGATCTTGATAAAAGACTTAGTTTCTGATGAATCAACGTTTATGTTAAATGGTGAGATACATCGTAAAAATTGCCGTTATTCGGCAGACAAAAACCCGCACTGGATGAGGGAAGGCACTCAATCTCTAGAAAAAGGTAATGTTTGGGCAGGGTTTGTTGGTGATCGAGTTACAGGACCAATTTTCTTCCCAAACAATATCAATAAAGCGGGATATTTACAATTCTTGGAGGAAGAGCTAATTCCGAATTTGGATATTTTGTTCCCTTGCCCTGTAGAAGCTGACGTCCCGAATAGAAACATCTGGTTTCAACAGGACGGTGCGCCTCCCCATCTTGCAAGGCATGTCCGTAAGTACCTGGATAATGTATTTCCACGAAGATGGATTGGCAGAAGAGGACCAGTTGAATTGCCACCTAGGACTCGGGATTTAACACCTATAGACTTTTTCTTATGGGGGTGGTTGAAGAGCAAAGTTTTTAAGACCAAACCAGCAAATATTGTGGAGTTGAAAGAAAGAATAGGACAGAAGTATAGGCTAATTCCCCCGAAGTAATTAAACATGTTCTACACGAGTTTCAGCTCAATTCAGGGTATTGTCAGTTAGAAAATGGTCAACATTTTGAGCATTTATTGAAGAAAGACTATTAAGTTGAATTAATTTAATATGTTGGAGGAAATCCACTTTTAATTGGTTATATAAATAAAATGTATGGGAATTAAGTTGTACTACCAATTATTTATCCCATAGACAATTACTCTTATGTTTCACATTGAATTAAATTCCTGACCAGACGTTTTCTGCTGATGATGGCTACAATAAGCCGAAACTAGTTCAGAAATAAACTTAATTCCCATACATTTTATGAATTAATTTAGTTAATTTGTTAATGTTTAAATATCTTGTAAACGAAATTTGAAATTTGGCACACATGTTTGACTTGATACCCTATTTAAGAATAGTGATAAAAAAATTAGGGTTCCATTAAAAAAAATCGATGATGTCATATCTCATATTTGGGACGCGCTATATAAAATTTTATTACATCAAAGAGAGCGCAATTTAAAATACTAATCGACTTATCCGAGCATATTTTCAAAAAGTAAAGTTTCTACGATTTACCGAATAAATCCGCTTAGATGAACAAATTATGAACCTTACGGAACCATCCCAGAAATATTCTGAAATGGTTCCATAAACACTTTGTCTCCTGGGTAATAATTCGAAAAGAAGAAATAATTTATGTATACAAAAAAAACACTTAATAACTTATATGTGTGACAGGAATCAATAATAATTTATGTAATTTGCAGGCAAAGATTGAAAAGAAACGATTAATAAAGGCGTTCCTAATCTTGGATAATGCACCAAATCATCATCCAGAGAAAGAATAGTCCAATTTTACGTTTAAGTTTAAGTTTATACCGCCTAACATAACTCTACTGATTTTAATATATATATATTATTAAAGCCTTTGTTTTCAATATAAAAAATTAAAATTAAAAGTAATATTAAGTATATTGAAAAAAAACTCAATACCTTTTTTAATTATTTTTTTAAAGATGAAATTACCAGACTGGGATATTAATACTTTGCAATAGCTATGAATAAGCAGATTATTAGAAAATTCATATTAATGGTAATATTTCTAGTACCCTAAAGAACTCTAGTGTGATTTTTAAAACTCAATATTTAGTAATTATTTTGGCATTTATAACAATTATTGTAATTTGTATATAAATAATCTTTATAATATAAATTTCCCTAAGAGCTTTAACCAAAATCGGCAATCCTGTACATAATCCTTCTAACCAACTCCTATATGACTCTACCTCTGTTATTCCCATCAATGAACGCCTTCTATACCTAAGCGAACCCCTTCATTCAGAACATTCGACGTCATCGCATCACATAATCCATCATCATCATCATCACCATCAGAGACAGACTGACGAAACATATAAAAACTGACAAATCCGGGATGAAAGACGATAGCCATTTAACAGACTAATCTACTAACATTATCTATCATACATGTATTATATATATTTTTTTTGTACATTTATTTAGTAATAAAGATGTATATATATAATATAAATTAGAATTTTATTATTGATCAAAAAAGTATTAATTAAAGATTATAGATAGATACCTATACATGCAAATTTGTACATAAATATTTATATTAATTATTTTAAGTAGAAAATATTAAATTGATAAATAATTCTTCATTTAAAAGGCCATCAATATCTGTAACTACCAATTATTATTTACCATATTTTTTATGTAATGCCACTAACAAATGAAATGTTAACAACTCGCAGTAAATACTGGTGGTAAAATAGTACACTTAATTAAATTTATTTATTTGGAAACACGCGAAATTCTCTTTTTTTTTGTTAAAATGTAAAATAAAATTGCTTACCTCTAGTATTAACTTATTCATGTAGAAGTAAATGATTGAAACTTACCTGAAACAAAACAAAACATTATAATTAAAAACAAATGCAAAAATTAATTGAGAAATAATAATAATAATGTTATTTAATAATAACTATATTTATCAATTAACTTGATAATAATCTGTGATACATTGAACATTGTTTACAAACTATTGTAAATTAGTTAAACTTAATGTTACTATGTGGTTATCCATATACACTGAAATTTTTGTTTGAGTTACGTAAATGTATAATTAAAGCTCTATTAAAACAGTAACACTTTCTTAATAACATATGTATTTAGGGGATTTTTTACTACTTACGTAAGGGCCTGTTTCTAATAAACCAGCCCTTAGTAAAACGTCCTCTAAATACATTTGTCAAAATATCAATAACCTTTTAAAGACTCCAACACTGAATTGGAAAATTCATTATGTTATAAATATTACACTATTATGTGGGGTTAAGACATAGTGAATTTTTCAATTTAATGTATAAAGAGAATGGGGATATAATGTCAAAAAATGGTTAGAAGTAACTTGAGAGTATGATGATAGACGACCATCCTCACCAAATTTCACTACCGTTAATGATTTAGGATCTACAATAAAGAAGTCATTGGTCAAGTAAAATTGCACAGGTAAAAAACCAGAAAATTAGAGGGCAAAAATCTACGTCGAAATCAGTAAAGCAATAAGAGAACAGAATAAATATGGGATAGAAATCCTTACATCATGATTCAAACGTTATTTATTACTTACTATCAATTTCCGGCCCCTGTATAAATTCTCTGCTAACAGAAGCTACACCCAGTGTGGGTCTTATGTTACACGTTCCAATAATTTTTGTAGGTAAAATACATACAAGAATATTTGGAAATATAAAAATCAGGTAAAGGAAACGCATATCGGTTTTAGAAGTGTAGTGGTACTTACGCAGCGTGGATTTATTAATATGCATGCTTACTTAAACAACTACCGTAAGGCTTTCGACTGTATGAAGCATGAAAATATTTATATTCAGAAGTAATCAAATTATCAGTTATACATATGAGAGACAAATTATAACAATACTATACTGCAACGATACTGTTGAGGCAAATATCGACAAAGAACTTAACCGCGTCGCCATTCACATAAGAAAAGGCTTTCGAGAAGGATGTGTATTATCGCCACTTCTGTTCAATTGGTATTCAGAAGTAATAATTAGATAATTCTTAGGTAACATGATCGAAGGAATAAATGTATATAGTTAATAACCTGATTATACAGCTCTTAAGAAACAGTACAACTGAGCTATAATAAAATAGTTGTAGAAAATGGAAAGATCATTAAGTAAAGTAAAACTAATGTCATTATTGGTGGAAGATATTACTTAATGATAAATCTTTCAATTAGGAACTTTGGAAAACTATATTTTGTTGACATCACACACATGATTACTATTGTGACTATAGTTTGAACCTTTATAAAGCCATTATCAAACGTATAATAATGGAATTGTTAAGGTTGACACTATAGTCACAAATTATTTTTACATTGAAATTTAAATTAATTTGATCATTATAATAATAACCTTTATTTCCTTAACAGACCTAAGCCTAATTACAAAGGAAAATACAAAAATAAATAAATCAATAAATCAGTGAGATAGTTTCTAGATTAACAATGCAAAAATTTATTAAAAAAAATAAATAATCATAAACTTATAACATAATAAAAATTAGTAATAGAAATAAACAATAATATAACAAAATTCAACTAAAATAAAAGAGCGCAAAAAAGTACAAAAAAATTACAACAAACAAGATTTTAAAGAATTAACAAATTCAGTTTTATTGTTACAAAAGATGTCAACACCATACTGCACATCATGATATTTCTTAATCATCATCAATAGGGGTGAATATGAAAAGTGGGTGGTACGAGGTGTGCAATAACTAAAAGTTAAAATGTTACGACTAGTTAAACGTGGAATAGAAAAATGAATAAGATTTAAAAAACTGCTATTATCCGTAATGTGATGAATCAGTTTATATAGTTCATATATTAATATAAATCTATGCTTATTATAAATAGATAGCAAATTAAATTCATTTAATAAATGTTCATAAGAAATGCTCTCTTTTGGATAAGTTCCGTTTTTAAAATAGTATAGATATCTAACAAAACGTTTTTGCACTCGCTCAAGTAGCAAAATGAAATGTTTGTAACCAGGTGACCACACACACGCACAATAGCTTAACTTACTAATTATAAGGGTATCATAAAGTCTCACAGCAGTCTGTGTACTTTTGAAATCACGGCTATTACGTATAATAAATCCTAGCATCTTATATGACTCACTGGCTACTTTTGCAACATGATCATTAAATGTCAATTTCTTGTCAAATATTATACCTAAGTCTCTAATTGTATCTACTTTACTAATTAAGGTGTCATTTAATATATAGTTGTAATTTATAATATTACGAGATCTACTGTAACTTAGGCTACAACATTTGGAAATATTTATCTTCAGGCCATTGGCCTCAAACCATTCCGACATCCTATGGAGATTCGTTTGTAAATTCTCACAATGTTCAATATTATCGACGGTATCAAACAGCTTTACGTCGTCGGCATACAATAAGAAGTTGCAGTTCAATTCTCTGACCATGTCATTGAAAAATATAAGAAATAATAAAGGGCCAAGATTCGACCCTTGGGGCACACCACTATTGGCTGTAAAAAAAGATGAATTACACCCCATATAACTGACGTACAGCTGTCTATCTACCAGAAAAGAACGCAAAATATTAATTATATTCAAAGGAATGTCGTAATGGTTTAGGCGAAGCAGAAGTTTATCATGAGGCAAGGTGTCAAATGCCTTACTGATATCTGTGTAAATGACATCTACTTGACCGCCCCTATCTAGTGTATTAGAAACATATTGCGTGAAACACATAAGGTTAGATTGCGTACTGCGCTTTTTTATAAAACCATGTTGATGAGGTGATATACGATGGTCGACATAAGAATGAATATAATCAGAAAGGATAGTTTCCAGAACCTTGGAGAAGTTTGAAATTATTGCAATCGGTCTATAGTTTTTGGTATTAGACCGATCTCCAGATTTAAAAATAGGGCTGATCTTTGTAACCTTCCAACAGTTCGGAAAAACACCTTCAGATAAAATCAAATTATAAATATGCGCGAGAGGAATCGCAAGTTGAGTAGCGCAATCCTTTAGAAAAAAACTTGGTACTTGATCTGCCCCCATAGTCATCTTCGGTTTTAAATTCCTTAAATGTGAGTAGACGACTTCTTCTTTAACACTTAAATTGCACATATGATGAAATTTATTTTCCAGAGGTTGTTCAGTTCTGGATGTATCAATGTATACACTTTTGAAATTTTCCGCAAAACTTTGGAGAATATCCTGTGGAGAACTTAAGGTTTTATTGTCCTCTTTCATTATGCCTGGGATCCTTGATTGGTTCCTCTTTTTATTAATGAAAGACCAGAGTGATTTAGGATCCCATTTAATATTTTCCTCAGTTTTCTGGATAAAATTGGAATATGCTATATTTATTTTCACCTTTAGCAATCGCCGCACGTTGTCATACTCGATTTTTGTTGATTGTTGATAATGTGCCTTCAACTGTTTATGTAGTCTGTTTTTACAACCAACTAAATCCACAATTTCCTTATCGTACCAATTGGGAAAATGTTTGCCTTTTGATTTGTATTTCTTTTTAGGAATATGCAAATTAAAGAGTTTATAAATAATATTGTAGAATTCACTACAAGCATCTTCAACATTATTTTTTTTGATGGAAATGGTATTTAATTAATAATACAAATGAGCTTACGAGCTGAATAATAGCCGCCGGAAAAACACCAACAAATAATTCTTCACGAGAATAGGCTGAATGGGTCAGAGTGGAAGAACATCTCGAAGAAATGAACTCCGCCCGGGTCTCTTCAATTAAAATTTAAGTAATAGTTTTCATATTAGTATGTATTTGATATTTTATTTTAGAAGAGAAAGAAAGAAAACAGCAAACTAGGAATTTAAGAAACGCAGTGATAATAAAAAATAAATTTCTTGGGCTTTAATAAACCAGCATGAAAACACATCAACGGAAATAAAAATATGAATAGATCAAGCTAGGAAGTAAACACTAATTCGTCATGGATTTATTATACCTAAAACGTAGAATACATATGTCAAGAATTTATATATTTCTATTCCCCTAAAGATATGGATCACAATGAATAAGACATATGCATTTGAAAGGTATAAGAATACTACGACACAGCAATGTTTTATGTTTTTAAAGGCTTTATTATTTATGAAGATCAAGTGTTCGAAACGAAATGTATTGATTATAAATAAATGTGTAGTTATTACCAAAAATAAAAATATATATTATGATCATTTTATCAGAAGTTAAAAGTATCGAATTTTTAAAAGCGAATACTCACAAATTCATTTCAATGGTTTCTCAACTAATAATAACTGAAACCAAAATCGTAGAAATGTTTTTGTATTCTTTACAAGAAATATTATCAAAAAAAAATATTACTTTCATTTCGAATTCAATTATTTATTGGTGGTATAAGATACACCTATCACAGCAGTATGACCCTAGCTTAAAATTGCATACTTACAATGTGACTCATTTAAGGAATTATTGAGGTGTTGCGGATTATTTAGCAACAAACTTATTAAAATAGTGTATCTTGTTTACTTTACTTAACATATATTATACGTATGATTTTTTTTTATAATCGCCAACGAGTTAATAGATGTCTACTCTTGTATTTTATTATTAACTAACTATCTTCCGTTCAATCATCTAACCTAAATACCATTTGACAGGAGATACTTCAATTGCTATTAAACAAAGTAAATGAATCCATTCAGTAGTCGTCGTAAAGCAGTGGTCGAAAGATGGAATAGTAAACCGAAGATTATATCTTACTGTAAGTATTGCTTAACAGAACGCCAGTGCCAGAATTGGTTTGTCAAATTTTGTTCCGGCAATTTAAATGTTAAAGATCAGGTAGTGTGGTACGCCGTGTTACGTGGATCGGTTGGATAGCTAATCCGTGAATCATGGTGTTTCTGTCCTGATCAACAAGGGGTGCTCCATTTGTGTTGATAAGATGTCGGTTCCTTCTAAATAATTATGTGAATATTGTAAATTCTGTATATTCTTGTATAGTTGATTCTGCATGTAGTTGCATTCCGGTGTATGATTGTAATTTTTTTACATTGTTCTTCTTCTGCGGTGATTGGGCGTGTGGGAAGTAGCTCCTCCATTTCCCAGAATTCTGATAGGTCATTTTCATTCTCTATTTTGGTAATCAAATCTAATCCTGGAGATCGTTCAGTCTGATTTTTGGTATCATTTATAAACTTGTCATCTAGTTGAGTAATGAGGAGCCATTTGTTGTGGTTCTAGTCATCTCGATGATACGGATGAGTCGATTCGGCTATCTTCAGGCATTCGGTGTGTCGTTCATCAATTTAGGCCATGTACTGTTTCACCTTTTCTACCAGATGTTTGCGTCGATGTCTAGTAGTTGTAGTTGTTAATTCTTCATGGATAGCCTTCAGTTGTTGTCCCAGCATCTCTTGTTGTTTAGCGAGCTGATTTAGTCTATCCATGTTGGTGGATGTATGTTAATGTCTAATAAGGATGCGTGATTCCTTGTGGTTGGAGGCAATATTTTCCCTTGCAAGTCCGGTTGGCTGTTTTTCTTGATTGAAAAAAGAAATTGTTCTCTGCCGTTTTTAGGCTCTTCAGTGAGAAACATTTTATTTATTTTCTTCTAAACACCCTTTTTATATACAGTTTGTATTTACATAATATACGTCATTTCTAGGATTACAATACCGAAGTCTAATTTCTTTATTTTCAACTATTATTAATTATATGCACAGTGGATCTTAACCATCGCTCGGAATGTGGTTCTTTAGATAAGGCGGCGCGCTTATCTACTCTTGGTGGTCCGGTGCCCTGTTCAATTATTGTGTTGAACAGGAATGCTAGTTGAAGCCGAAGATGGTAAAATAAAGGTATTAATCGAAGTAAACCATCGTAACACATCGAGAGATCGCAGACATATTAAACATGTCTCAAACGACCGTGAAAGAACATTTGTAGAAGCTGGGATATGTTAGTAAACTCAATATTTGAGTACCACATTAATTCAAAGAAATTAATTTAAGAAAGCACATAAACGTCTGCTACAAGTTCTTGAAAAATAATGTAAATGAAAATTTCTCAAACGTATTGTCAATAGCAATAAGAAATGGATAGTTTACGACAACGTTGTGCGAAAACGATTATGGTCCAAACCCGGTGAACAAGATGCAATTATATTGAAAGCAAATATTCACCAAAATAAGATTATGCTCTCAAATTGATGGGATTACAAAGACATCGTATATTTTGAGCTCTTACATCATAGCTAAACCATCAATACGCTTATGTTCTATCGCCAATTGACAATTTTAATGAAGCCATCAACGGAAAGCGGCCACAATTGGTAAATCGTATGGATGTCGTGTTCCTATATGACAAAGAGAGACCACTTGCAAGTTTAATGACTCGAATGAGATTTGATAAACCACTCACCATACACACAAGACCTTGCGCCGTCCGAATATTATTTGTTTCGATCTTTGCAAACTTTATTTCTTTCTATAAAAAGTCGCCTTTGATTATTATAGTAAAAAATCGAAATGACTTAAGACTCAGACAATAAGGAGGTTTTGAATAATGTTATAATGTTTCAGTAGAATATATCGTAGTGAATCTACTATGTCCTTGAGTTTCTCTGTTGTTATTTAATTTTAAAGTGGCTTTAATGCAATAGTTTTTAATCGATCTACTTTGATTAATAATTAATCCATATTTTTCTAAATCTTCACTCTTGATTGACAAAGAAATGAGAATTTTTTAAATAAATTTTCATGATGAGAAACCCAATTGAATGGGTTTAAAAAATTACTGATTTATTAGAAATATTAAATTTTTCCATATTTCATATAATTAAAAAAATAACGTATTTGAAAAGAACTTGTTTGTTATAATAGGAGTAAATAAATAAATTTAATTACAAGAAACGGTTGATTTTCAGTACCTGATTTTTATTAGGACCATACTTTCAACATATTTTAAGTAAATATTTAATGGATTTTGTACATAAATAATTATTTATTATAATAATTGTTCTCGTATAAAAATCAACATAATTGTATACAATATACTTTAGTTATATTCCAGTTATTTATTTTTTTGCAAATATTACGCGTAGATAATTGAATAAACCAAATCCATGATTGAAAGTAATGGCACTAATCCCGTTTAGATTAAACCGTGAAGACGAAACCACTTTTACTTGTGCGGGTCAAATCGGAACCAATTTGAGACCGGTGACCAAACGCTTCGGAAAATTATAGTTTGCGGACGCGAATTGATTATCCTTATTACTGGACTGTGTGGCAAATCCGCGGAGGTGTCTCTTGAGAGAAAGTAGACGCCTCCTCGGTCGGAATTTCGCTCCACTTTTTATCATTCTTGTTTCAATTTCGTTTTTCTAAAACGTGACCATACTCGTACCCGCATGCGTGTGTAGTAGTTATCGTTAGAGAAAAGGCTAATATAACCATTCATTAGTGTCTGTGTTGAAATAAAGTTATATATTTACATGTGCAATTTATTACCGTAGAAACTTGGGAAATGAGATTGCGTGGAAACTTTCTTCTTAGTTTGTAATGTCGGGGAAAATAAAACCCCCAATTTAGCGTAAGTGAATGTTGGCTTATAAGATGGTGTTTCAGTAATATATGCATATTTGTTATGGCATTAGATATCAAATTACTTCATTAAAACCTTAATAATATAGGTACTTTTTACCGTATAATAATATTCTTTTCACTATTGTTGCAGAAATACAATATGATGTAAGAAGGTTTTGAATTAACATTGTTTAGATATAAAGATTTTTTTCTAGTTAAATAGTTGTATATTTAAAGACACATTTTAAGTAATTAAATCTTTCGAAATTATTATTGTTTTATAAGTATGTTAGTGCGTTAATATGACAATAAATTATTGCGTAAACAATATATTAAAGAGGCTGGATTATAAAGTTGAAATTTTGGTAACTTATGTGTATTTACTTAAGTTGTATGTTAAGTAAGAATTACTGGGATCAGCTTCGTTAAAGTGTAATTTGGATTTTTTTAGTTTAGCAACACCCGAGAAAACACGCTATGAAATATTATAGATTAAGTAGTTTATATACTTAACATTATATTTGTATAAATATTTATGGAGTTCTATTTTATATTCATAGTAAGTTGTTTTTAAGTGTGGCTGGACTATGTCTTAAGACATGTTTTTAATACTTTTAAATAAACTTTAGCCAAGGAATAAGTAATAATAACCGATATTAAATGCTAACTTATCTATACAAATCTTATAAATATCTTTATACTTGGAATTTTCAAATTTGATATAGTCAGCAGTTTGTGTGAAGAATTCATTAAATTGTTCAGAAGTAATAGTAGACCTTCTTTTTGTCAGATATTATTTCTTTTTAAATATTTGTTTTATAATTGTTTCTTACTACTCTTAGCTTTGAATATTGAAGTTTATTATATCAAATAATAAGTTAAATGTGTTTCCCATGTTTCTGGGTTTATCGTTAAATATCCTCATTTGATATATGTCCGGAAACAAGCAGTTGAAATATTTTAGAAAATAAGCAATAAATGCATCAAAATATTTCTTCTAGAAATTTCTATGGCTCAGACAGAGGTGACTGAAATAAATTAAATTGTTTATGAAATTTTGTACACGACGGTTGGTATACTATACTAGTAAAGTTAAACTAAATCCCCGCATGATCTAAGACACCAGAACTATAAGTGGTAATTATTATTTGTGCAGACATTATCAATACAGTTAGCCTTGAACGTAGGAAAGTCTACTAATACTTGCAAACCATTATAAAGTGAATTAATACATTTTCTGTATACCATATACATTAATATTGAAATCACCAGTTAAAACTACATTTTCTTTAGTTAAGTCAATTCCACCTGAGATTTTTGATAAACCTCTTAAAAATATAGTAAAATCCTCATAAGGCGTTCTATATATACCTAAAATTATTGAACCGATTGACGAAGCACTTAGTTGAAAATCCATATTATATCTAATTAATAATAAGTGGTTCATTTTATTAATTAGACTAAAATTATTTTTCTTAATTGCTAATCTAGTAATTTCACAATATTTTTCACATGCAATATCATCATAAATTAGTATGCAGTAGTGAATATTGTTCCTAGCCATATTTAATACATAGATTATAGAAACATAGCCAAACAAAGTGTAAGTCATAAAAAACTAATGGTCGGTTTTAATTCAATAAAAGAGTTTATATAAATTTAGGTTTTTTGTTTAATACAATTTCTTAGTTTAAATCAAAAAAGAAAATATTGTATTTAAATATTTAAGATGTATCACGAAGTGAACGCCTCAACCATTAAACAATTGCTTAGTTTATAAAAATAAGATAGAGGATTTTTAAATTGTGTGCACTGTTCGAATCATGTAAGTTTTAATAGTTATGAATTGGATTTTACAGAAAATTTTCAGTAGAGAAATTAATATTAATCTACTAATATTTCATTAAGAAATTGAAAAATTTGTTATATTTTTAGAGTAAAAATGTATTAATTAAAGGTTTGGCCTTTATATGAAAAAAATATTTTAAATTTTCTTTCGAGTTTCAACCTGTATTCCATTTCGTCCGTTTATTTAATAGAGCTATCGCCTAATAAATTATAATTTGTATGCTCATGACATATAACACACATTACTTCATTCATCAATTACTTCAATTATTTGGCTTATTCACTCATCTATGGAAATACTACAGTATATAAATGCTTGCAATATGTCGAATAACAAAAAATGTGGTTAATTAAATTAAACCATCCCAAATAATTTTTAATTCAATTTTTTACAATTCTCTTGCTGGAAATATATTCTTTTAAGATTTGACAGAAAGTTGTGTATTTCAGATGATTTATTTTTATAAAATTTATAGAAAACAAAAGAAAAAACCCGCATCATCAAATCAAATCACGATTTGCAAAGAATTTACAAACACCGATGGTGGGTGGATATGGTTGCAGCTAAACTAGAGATAGCGAGAATGCAGCATCGTTAGTCCGGGTAAGAAATTAGATGGGTGACCGGTACCATTCGCCATTGGGATACAATTAATGGCGCTTGACAGTCATGGGGGCTATTCTTTAAAGTAACAAGTTCATTTACATACACATAGATATAGAAATAACACAGGACGTTGTCGTTAGTCAAACACTACTACTACTGAAAATTTACTTACTTCTTTTATTAATACAAAATACATGTTCACATTTAAATTCTTTTTTAAAACTGGACTTAAAGAAATATATTTTTTTAAGTTACGTGAAGATTATTATGTAGTAAATTGTAATTAAAGTATTATCACTTTCTTCACAAGGCTAGAAAATAAATTCAAGACATTGTATAAAAAAATCTATCTCTACCCTGCCCTTTACACAAACACACAATTAAAAACATTTTTAGGCAATACATTTAACAAAATAGATGACATTCAAAAATCAGGTATATACTCAATAAATTGCAACCAATGCGACAAAATTTATATAGGACATACGCAAAGAAATTTAAGCACACGATTTAAAGAACACATCTACCACATTAAAAATTAAAACCCTGAGAAATCAGCTGTTGCTTATAATTTACTTAACACAGATCATGGATTTTCAATCAACAATGCAAAATTATTAAAATTTTCATCATTTTAACAACAAATTAAATATGTTGCAAGCAATCGAAATGAAAAAGCATGAAGACAAATTACTTAATTTTGATTTAAGTCAATTAAATAATCCACTACTAGAACTAATACATGCATTTTGTCCAAATGAATAATATTGTAAATCTTTTCTATTAGTAAACCATAACTTTTAAATTATTTTCATTTAATTAATCATAATAATTAAGTCGCCCAACTTTTTTTGACTTTTGCATTTATTATATATTTTTTTCAATGTCATTTAACTATTGATAAGGAACACTTCGTGTTCGAAATGTACATCTAGTCAATAAAAACAATTTTGTGAAGAAAGTGATAATACTTTAATTACAATTTACTGGAATTAAAGAAATTAAATCTATATATTAAATAAGTTAAAATAAAGTAATAATGTAAGTACGACAAGCGTTTGTATATAATTTCAATTTTTAAATTTCTTTTATATTCATTTAATTTTGTTGGAGGTAATTAGAAAATATAAAATAAGAAGTTAAATGTGAATTAATAATATAATATATTGAATAAAAATATATTGAACGATATAAATAATATTTTTTTAATAATTTTTTAGCAGTTTTTGAGTTTGATATAACTGAGAACAATGTGTGATTTTATATTCGTATTAATTTGGTGTTAATAAAAAAAGCTAATGCTTTTGAAATTTCCTTGTTTATTTTAAAAAAGAATAAAAAATGTTCTTAAAAATTGTATGAAATACATGAATTTAAAAAAAGTAAACAAACCTAACCTAAAAGAATTCGCTTCTTTCAATTTCTCTAAATCATTAAAAAATACAGAAAATGTAAAACAGGGTATTATTTACTAATTATCTTTATTTTGAAAACAATATATATATAAAACTTTTCAAACTTCTTAACATACTAAAATACGCAATTTTCAGAGGTAGTAATTAGAATATATAAAAGTATAAAATAAAACACGCCGGTGGTGGCGTATCCGGGTGCGACCCTTAACTAACATGTAGCAACGTTGGGTCGGGTCAGCAGTTGGATGGGTGATCGGTACCATTCACCATTGGGATACACTTAATGGTGCTTCAGAGGGGCGAGGCGATCCTTTAAAGTAACAAGCTTATTTACACACACACAAATACACAAATCACACGGCGGAAGGACGATGTGGCCGATAGCCAAACACTACTACTACTACTACTATAAAATAAAAACTTAAATATATATTTATATAATAAAAGCAAGCATGTTTTTTAAATTATTTTTATTGATAAAAACATTAAAAAAGAATTTTACCTGTATGAAATAAATGAATAAATTTAATTTCTCTAAATCTTTAAGAAATACAAACAAATGCAAAATGGATGTTACTTTCCAAGATGTTTAATGTTATTTATATATCCATTGTTTTCTTAAGAGAGAGTAACAATGAAGCGTATTGTCTGATTTTCCATTTTAAACCATTTGGGTTTTTAATTGTAAGTGTTACATGTAAACGTTTATATATTTTCCTATTTAGTTTGTACTTGTTCTTTGTAAATTTGTAATATGTAAATTAATACTGAATCTATTGGCAAAGGAGATTTCCGTAAATAAAATGAATTGTAATGAAATGAAATTTGTGTTATGAAAGCAAAAAATTATAAAGTTTTTTAAACCCAGCATTCTATAGAAAAGGCACTATTATTTATAAATCAGTCATATAATTATTATAAATAATTAATTGTTATAGAATAAACAAATTATATTAAATTTTTAGAAAAATTCTGCAGTTTTATTTTATTATGAGTAACTTGTAAGTTTTTCGTATTTTTAAACTTCGAAAGAATATCTCGAGAAAACATTCACTTTAAATGTAATTTTTTTTTAAATAGTTCCTGACAAAGAATGTAACTGTAAGTTTAAAATTTGAGTTTAAAATCTGTAGTGATTTTTTTAGATATTGCGCTCACAAATATTCACACATACATTTTTTTTTTAATTATTAAAATTACTATCTCAAAATAGATAGTTGCATTAAAATGTACATTTCCTTTACAACCATTTTAGACACCTTTAGTTTCTTATATTTATTCAAGTAGTTAAAGTCAAAAAACTAATATTTTTGAACCTAATTTTGAATTCTAAATAAAATTGATTTACATCGAAACAAATGACAGCAGATTTCAATTTTTAATTTTTATAACGTTATAAATATTTTACCACATTGTGGATTTTAACTTTATTTATTTATTTATTTTACTTTTTTGGATTTCGTTCCCAAAATCACATATAAAAAAAATAAATTGCACAAAAAAACACATAAAAATTTGGAGGAAAGGAGCACGTGCGGAGTTCATATTGAAATACGTTCTTCCACTCAAACCTTGATTGCACCGTCATGTTATGAAGCTGGTCCCATCTTCTACATCCGAAATCATTTCGAAATATTTTTTCATATTGGTTCATTTGTCCTCCTTTTGGAAAAAGATTTTAGCATTTAATGTTGATGTTTAATATCATGTCTAAAGAAGCTTGTGAAAAAAATATATTTATTAAATTATGGTTTTGTAACTAATCAATGAGAGAGACAAACATCTTTATTTATTTCTTGATATAATATGTATTTACAACTACAATCGTAATTTATTTTCTTTACGGCTATCGACCTATGGTCTTTCTGCCAGTCTTTGTTAGTTGTTATTGTTAGTTGTCCGTTGATGATTATGTTGATGAAGATGTAGATAAATCATGAAAAGATCTTATGAATTCGAAAATTGTTGTGGAAGGATATATGGTTTTCGGGGGGTGTGAAGGATTGCGAGGTAAACATGTGATTGAGGATGTCTTGGATATCAGGATTAGTGGCAAATTTTATAGCAAGGTGTTCAAGGCGGTTTTCAATGGGGATTACTTGGGATATAGTAATTTGTTGGAAGAATTGTGTAGAGGGTTATTGGGATGCCTTATTTTAGATTCTTAGGGCCGATCGCTCACTCACCTACAAGTTTCAGAGCAGGAGGGTGGGGGTTTAGGAAAGTGATTGCTGCATAGTCTAACAGAGGTCGACATATTATTTTGTAAATATTTACTGCTGTTTTTGTGGAAATGTAAGGTGTTTTAAATGCCTAGCTTTGTTTTTAGTTTTCATTTTAAGGGTTTGGGAATGATGTTTTAAGGATAGTTTATGATCAAAGGCAATTTCAAGATACTTGCAGGTTGCGGATGGTGTGATATATGAATTATTGATGTTAATACCAAATGGTGATGTGGATGTATGATGGAAGAGGATGTAGAGATGGGATTTATTGGAATTGATAGTTTTTCTCCATTTGGCAAACCAATTTTGCAGAGTGTCGGTCAGTCCTTGCAGTGTACTGAAAGCTTTAGGGATTGTATTGCTTTGTGCAATAAGTGCTGTATCATCAGCAGACCCGGAAATTACGTCAAAAATATCCTAATCGTTCAGTGTCTCACAAAACCAAAATTTATCGTTTACATGCGAAACACACAATCGCCAATTAATTAATGAAACATCATTGCATCTACTAAAAACAACTGTATGGTGTGGTATTCATGCTGGAAGCATCATTGGTCCCTATTTTTTTGAAAATGACCAAGGTGTTGGAGTTACTGTTAATGCTGAACGGTACCAAGACATGATTCGAAATTTTCTTGTGCCTGAAATGAAAGAGCAAGGGCTAGAGGACATGTGGTTTCAGCAAGATGACGCCACAGTACACACAGCTCGTTCAACAATTCAATTATTGAATGACGTTTTTCCACGAAGACTAATTTCGCGAGGTGGCGATTTAGCATGGCCAGCCAGATCTCCCGATTTAACAGCAACAGACTTTTTCTTATGGGTTTTTTTAAATCAAAAGTTTATGTGAATAAACCCCAAACGATTCAACTTCTTAAGGACAATATCCGTCACGAAGTTGAAGAAATTCAGCACGATATGTTGAAGGATGTCATGAAAAATGCCCTAAAAAGAGCCGAAAGTTGCATAGCGAATCGCGGTCACCATTTAGCCGATGTAATTTTCCAATCATAACAGAAAAAAGAAATGTAAAGACCAAATAAACTTTTTATGAAAACCAAACTTACTTATCTTTTCTTTGAGCAAAGTTATCGGCAATCAAAATGGTAGCGGGACTTTTGCCCCACCTTGTATATGTCATGCACAAAGATGTTATAGAGGAGTAGGGATAGGAGGGACCCTTGTGTTCACCTTGTTGTAGCATGGGAAATGTGGTGAAGTAACTTGTTTTTTATTATGATTTCCCCAGAACAGGAAGCAGAGTGATAGCCTGTAACTGTTGACCTCTTGTTTGATTATGCATGTTAATATACCTCGCTTCTACTCCTGGGGAATAATTTGGTTTTGGTTTAGGAAATTTAGGATTAGGATTATGTACTTGTGGATATGCTCAGGTAATGTTTTTAGGATGGAACGGGTTTTGCTATCATAACCAGGGACCGTGTTTTTTCCATTTTGAAGTACTTTACTAATCAATGAAATAAGAACACTTTGGGATATTTTTATTTGGTAAAAGTAAATTTAAAAAACACATATTTTACAGGTTTAAATGATATCATTTATATGAAATAAATTAAACTTTAAGAGTGAAAGTATAAATGAAATGTGTACGGCATTTACTTTTCAAATTTTCTCTAAACAATTGAAAAACCTCAAATATGCTATCTTATTTGCAATGCATGCATGTTTAATAACATTTACTACTATTAATAAAAGTTTTTAAATTCTGCTTCTATGCATTTATAATTTACTCAGCTTTACAATACAAAAAGATATATCAAAGTTTTTAATATTTTTTTGTTCGAAATCCAAGAAGTTTGTTTTGAAATTTGGTTTTAAATGTGTTCAATTTTACTCTTTTGTTTGTTTGTTATTTATATTTATAAAGAAAAATTTCAAAAAGGCCCTAAAATGCAAAAAAAAAATAATCCGGTCAAAAACTAAATTATAATAAGTTTAAGTTCAAAATATCTGATATTTTCAGATCTCTCAAAATGTATACTGCGGAAAAAATAAAAAATAAAATATATGACAATACATGTACGAATATCATTTATATAGATGTTTAATGTAAGCAATCTTTTTTTTGTTTCTGTTTTTACTGTTTTATTTTTTCTCTGACTAGTTTCAACACTTAGTCATTGGAAACGAGGCATGTGCAATATATTTTTCTCTGAATTTCGGTATTTATATAAATTATAATCAGATAATAAGGTCTGCCATGACGGGTGAGGTCCAGATTTCTAAAAAGTATGGAAACGTGATTTTTTTCGATATTTGGAATTTTTATCTTCAATGTTGTATATAAAAAAAGATACAGTTTATATATTAAAGTAAAAACATTACAACTAAGAAGGTAATTAGAAGTGAGGCCTTCTTTGATTCTATATCCAAAATATATCATAACATTTCTTTTTAATGAAGACTGTGACACGATTACTTTGTTTTACCACTTTGTCTAAAATTACACATGACTATAGTCAAACCTTATGTTCGATAATGACTAGCTGTTAGTCGAAACTATAGTCACGTGTAATTTTAAATAAACAAAGTATTTGGGTCTCATTCTTCATTAAAAAACAAAAAAAAAACTAAACTAAATGTACCGAATGTAATATTATTAACAATAATAATTATTATTTAAGACATACCACAAAGTAAACGCCTCCACAATTATATACTTCAATTTCCTTTTATTGTATGGCACGTGAAATTTTTATTTAAGTTATTAATTATAAATTTGATTAGTATAAAATAATAAATAGTTTAGAAAAAGCTTTAACTTTTAGATCATTATATAATCTGATCTCGTTTCACTAACACGTTTTTTTATAACAAACATTGAGGATCGAACTTATTCATATAATCCGGCCCCGTATCAACTTTCGTAAAATTTGGCACGAGAACTGAATAAAAACCGTTTACGAAAAACGTAACATTTCCATTGATATTCAAATCAGGTTACTAGATCATCCATTTTTTCAACTTCACTTTCGGATGGTTGCTGAAAAAATCTCGTTCGAAATTTGAATATACTCTCAATTTTGATGCCACAGAATTTGAAAGTGTAATAAAATTAAACTCGATTAAAAATGGATTTTTTATTAGAGATAGTTTTATATTGCTTGTTTTTATTATTAGTTTAATTATTTTTTTATAATGTGTAGTAAAATTGTGTGATAATAAAAATATACAACTGGCAATTAATTAGAAAAAGTTTTTCGAAAGAAATAAAATTGTTTTTATCTTTTGATAATATACAGTTTTAACCCTATTTTTTAAATTGTCAGTTATAATTTTTAATAAGATAGATTAAATGATGTTAATAAAAGTTTAGTAAAAGAGTTTGATACTGACTCGATATTAAATAAAACCAAAAGTTTGTGATGAAATTGTTTTTTTTTGCATTTGTGATTTTTTTAAATTATTAGTTCTAATTTATAATATGATAGATTAGATTTATTAACATTAAATGTTTTTTTTAAAGTTTGTAAACGTGATTTTATCGACATTTGGAATTTTTATCTTCAATGTGGTATATAAAAAAATATACAGTTTATATATTAAAGTAAAAACATTACAACGGATTAAATGTTTAGTAAAATTTTGATGATGACTCTATGTTAAATAAAACCAAAAGTTTGTGATACAATTCTTTTTTTTGCATTTGTGAACATACGTTTTAAACTACGAACATTTTGCTTATCCATCACTTGGTGAAACTTAATTTAACAATAAGGCAAATTAGTAATTAAAGCACTGTATTTTACCTAATTTACCTTATGATTATTATACTTTTAGACGTTTTTTTAAAAATAATTTTCATTAATAATTAATAATATGATAAATAAAATAATATAAATATATAGTTTACATTGACCTACCATGAAGTACTTCCATTAAAATACAAAATGATCAACAGGAACACAATACACGCAAGACTTAGAATTAAAGTATTTAATCACACCCGTTAATGCCAATTATCTCTATAGTGGAAAACTAAGAGAGAAAATATGCGGAAATGCGACCCAAATCACTATACACCTTTACGTTTTATCGAAATTTGAACTCGTTCTACATTACACAGAGGTCTGATAAAGAGAAACATTAACCTTTCCACTCCTAGTTCATGCATGTTCCACTAGACTAGTTTTAGATAGTTATATTTGTACTGATTAACTGACATGAGATTGTAATTGTAGCGAAATTTTCACCATCTAAATTTTGGAAGACAAACCGTTTGTTTGACGTGTGATCAAAATGCTAGATGCGGATTTAGAAATGCGTTTAAATTTTTAAAGAGTGCACACAATCGCCTTACGTAAGCCATTGTTGCTCGAAATGCAAATCGGAGTGTTTTTGCGTCCATTGTCTCGAATACGAAAAATGGCACGTATGCGTGTCGAATGTGTAATGTGCAAAGCTACAAAATTTCTCGTGTATAAAAAGCCACTGTCTGATGTTGACTTGAATTGGAAATTCAATTGTACGTAGGATTTTATTTATATTATGAAACAAAATAAAAATCGAATTATTTTCAGTTAACTGATCAGTGAAGCAATATCAGTAGTTCCTTAAGGATGAATAAATGTCAAAACTAGTAGTTGAAAAATTAAAGGAAAACAGAAGTGTTCTAATCCAATTTTTAATTATTGGTTTAGATTTAATGAGGCTGTTAGTTAATTTAAGTGCAGTTTTTAATTAATACATCGTAAGAAAAACTTTTTATAGAGTTCATATTTATGAAAATCAGTGTGTTTGATAAAAATATATAAAGGTAATCAAATCTTATACTGTTAATTCTCTTATATTACTTATGAAAATATTTAATTTATCGCTAATTTTATGATTGAAATTCTAGGTTGTGTACAACTTTCAAGTTCCGCGTGTTAATTTCCCCCATCATCCCGTCGACGAGTTAATAACGAAGCCGGTGAATTAATGATGCATTCTTGATGAATTCGCGTACACATTACGAAACGGACATTTCCTCGACACGAGCTCAAAGTCGTCCAGACAAGCCGGCTATGGTGGCAGCACTGACCTCGGCGCGGCGTTCCTCATGTATCAATTAGCCCGAGGTACGCCCATGGATGGAATCTGCTCTCCTCTTCCTCTTCAAGATCGCGGCCGGCGCACCAACGATTTACAATCTAGATACCCGATTACTGTTCAGGCCGTGGCGGATTTTTGAAGCGAAATTGAATAAATCTCGGACAACATCTGGATAACCTGTTCTTATCTATTTAATTATTTTCCTCGGCCTCGCGGAACATGCCGGTAATTACAATAATATATCTTTATTTGTCACGTTCGGTTTTCGTTTTTCGTACGCGTTCCAAAGTTGATTGGCCTTTCTAATATTGTTTACGTTTTTTATATGACATAATTTATTGGTTTACGATTTTTGAGACATGAGTTCAAGTTTGTGATTTAATTAGTTTTAAGAGGATTCTTTAATGTGTGATTATGACTCTTAAATGGTATAAATTTTCCAAGATTGAAATCAGATTATTTGTTTGTAATTGTCACACTATCCAATCTGTAAACATTCTGGAGATTTTTATTAAATTATTACTTACTTAAAACACGTTCATCTATTGATTATTCATTTTGCAAATATTCCCTTTGTAGTCATGCAGTTTTCTATTTTAAAAATATGTTATGGTAATTGAAGGGTGGGATAGTAGACACCCACCCACCCTACATCTACATTGAAACTTACAAATTACAGATTTAAGTAATAATATTGTGTTTGTTTTTAAGAAACTAAAACAGTAACATTGATAGAAGGGTTTGCTGTATATGTGGAGTGGTTGGGTGGCCACTATCTCACTCTCCTATTACCACACCATAAACGACGATTTTCAATAAAGAAAATTACAAAAGAGAAAATATGTGCAAAACAATTAAATCAATAGAGAAGCAGGTTTTAGTTAAATAAAATTTCTATAAAACCCTCTCGAATGTTTACGGATTGAGGTCACCCACCAAATACATTGAAACGTAAATCGCAAACTGTTTTCTTTGTAACTGTAAATACATTAGTAGTAATACTAATTTGTTTTCGGAAACTAAAGCAGTAACAGTGCTAAACATTTATCTGTATATGTAGGGTGGGTGGGTGGCCTCTGTCACACTATCTAACCTGTAAAGATTCGAAAGGGTTTTATTAATGTTTTACTTACTTACATAAAACACGTTTATCCATTTCATTTTGCAGATATTCTATGTTTTCTATTATAGTGTTCTATTTTAAAAATAGCTGTTTATGTTATGGTAATTGAAGGGTGGGATAGTGGCCACCCACCCACCCTACATATACTTGAAACTTAAATTATAAACTCAATTTTTAAAAACCCAAAACATATCAGTAATAATAGTGTTTGTGTTTTAGAAAACTGAAGCGGTAACAGTGATAGAAGTAAAGATTTTAATGTAGGGTGGGTGTACAAAAAAATTTAATCTTAAGTTACCCCTAGTAGTGGCCACCCGCTCACCCTACATATACATTGATACTTATATTACAAACTCGATTCTTAAAAACAGAAAACATATCAATAACTTCATTTTGTTTTAGGAAACTTAAGTAGTAACAGTAATAGAAGTTTAGCTTCATATGTAGAGTAGGTGGGTGGCCCCTATCTCACTATCCAATCTGTAAACATTGGAGAGGGTTTTAAATTTTTATTTAGTTAAAACAAGTTTATCCATTAATTAATTTATTTTGCAGATATTCTCTTTTATGTAGCTTTATTTTTAAAAAATCGCCGTTTATACGAGGGTCATTCAATAATGCACCATATTTTCTTTTTAGAAACTATTTATTTAAAAGTATTAAAACTTTTGGTGATAATATTGCTACATATTTCTTCTACACGTACTATTTTACAACATCTCCAAAAACTTGTACGGTCTTACGCCAGCGTGAATCAAGTGCCTGAATTCCCTGCCGGTACCAACTTTGGGCTGTACGCGAAGCCATGTTTTCACCACTTGAATTACGCTCTCATTATCATTGAAGTGTCTTCCACGCAAACCGTCTTTAAGAGGTCCGAAGAGATGGAAGTCTGACGCTGCCAGATCTGGGCTGTATGGTGGACAATGTGGTCCAACCCAATTTGGTGAGGTGTTCCCGGGTTTCGAGACTTGTGTGCGGACGTGCATTATCGTGCAGGATCAAGATTTCAGCCGGATTCTTGCCAGAAACGTTTCTTGAGTTTGTCCAAGGTCTTCACGTATGCTTCAGAATTAATGGTTGTCCCTCTTGGCATCACATCAACAAGACTGACCCCTTCACTGTTGACTTAATTTTTTTCGTTCTTGGTGACGGATGATGCTATTCCATTGACTGTCTTTTGGTTTCCGACTCAAATTGGTGCACCCAGGTTTCATCACCAGTCACAATCCGGGACAGAATCGCTTCCCTCTCAGCATCAAACCTTGCCAACAAATCAGATGGCATGGTTGTTCATTGCATCCTTTGCACCTTTTGCCCATCTCCAGACAGTGCTCCTATCGATAGCTAAATCTCCATACACTGTACATAATCGTTGATGGATATTTCCCACAGTTTTTTTTCTCTGCAATCAAGAACTCAATCACTGCTCGCTGTTTGTAAAGGGGATCACTAACAGAAGCCATTTAGAAAATTCACTACAGCTCTGCCATCTGTTGGAATGATTTAAAACTTCGTTCACCGGGCGGAAAACAATGAACTTGAAGTACCTAAAAGTACTTCTTTCAGTTTTTGCTCATTGTGGAGAAAAAAATATGGGACATTACATATTGAACAACCCTCGTAATTGAAGAATGAGATACTAGACACCCACTCTATAAATATATTGAAACCTAAACCACAAACCATTTTCCTTAAAACTGTAAATACATTAGGAGTAATACTGATTTTATTCGGGGAAACTGAAGCAATATCGGTGATAGAAGTTTAACTGTATATGTAGGGTGGGTGGGTGGCCTCGATCTCATTATCCAATTCGTAAACATTCGAGAGGGTTTTATTGAATTTTTACTTAATTACTTTTGCAGATAATTTTTTATGTAGTTTTTTATTTAAAAAAAATCGCTTTTGATGGTATGGTAATTGGAGGGTGGGATAGTGGCCATCCGCCCACCCTACATATACATTGAAACTTATATTACAAACTCGATTCTTAAAAACCGAAAACATATCAGTAATAATACTGATTTTGTTTTGGGAACTAAAGCAGTAACAGTGATAGAAGTTTAACTGTATGTGTAGGGTAGGTGGGTGGCATCTATCCTACTATCTAATGGTTAAATATTTGAGAGGGTTTTGTTTAATGTTTTATTTAATTAAAACAAGTTTTAACAATTATTTATTCATTTTCTACAACTACCTAAAGCACTTTAATACATTTTTAAAACAAGTTTTTCTATTGATTTATTTATTTTGTAGATATTCTCTTTCTTATGGTTTTCTTTTTTTATAAATCATCGTTTATGTTATTATAATTCGAAGATATAATTGTAGACACCCACTATTGGTCCTCAAACCAGATCGATGGTATCACCACGAGGTGAACTTCGAAGAAGACGTTATTAGGGAATTCTTGTGTATACTCTGGGGAGCTCCCACACGACATTCGTAAGTTAACACGGTAATAACAGAAACCTTCAGACGAAAGCCTACAATCATGTTTGGGATGTAGGATGAAATAAAACACTATTTTCTATGTTTTTTACCACTGTATTAGTTTGGGATTAACGACCCGAAACACACTTACTTCTACACATGAAAAACAACCAACCCTACTTTTAAGGGAAAAAATCGTCTCCAAACAAGTGGAATCACGCCTCACAGAAGGCATCCATCAAGAACAATGACAACCTCCAACATGCATAAATTAAATCAACTTTCGAAACAAAAAGAAACACTGGGACAACAAATGAAAGCAATTCATTAAGAAGGGAGGAAGTACTAGAAACACAAAACTAAATTTTGACATCGAATGACATTAACTTGCAGTTTAAAGGTAGTTTTATATATTTGATTTCATTGATTCTATTCAAAACTACTTTCGAAGGAAACTCATCACTTACAGCTCAAAATTTTCCGGTTAAAGCCCCAAAAATATTTGACATCTTTGATTCAATAGCTTTATAAAAAATAAAGAATATCAGCTGATATGGCACCTATATTTTTGATAAATGAGAGGAGTGGAGGAAGCACTTCGAATGGTGTATTAGATGTTTTGTCCGCTGATGATTTATTGATTTTACTTAACATACTCACTTAAAAGCATATTCTAAAAATTAATATAAACTTACAATCTACTTAACAATTTAGAGTGGGGAACTTGCGGGAAGAGTTTTTCCACTCAGACCCATATTACTGAATGATGGTATCCTCATTTTAAGGCTATATTTTGGCCATTACTTGCTTATTTTTGCTCATTTTATATGAGACTGTTTTATGTGACTTTACATATCATTTGACAATAATATATTATTAAAACGGACAACACATAAAAATTGCTGCTTTTTTGATTGCGACTATAATATTTTTAACAGCGGATATAAAACTACTCATTTAATGATGTGGCCCTTAGTTCACCAGTGTAGATGCCTGTTATAAAATGTGCAAAGTATACCGAAACATTATGTCCTTTGTATATACGCCGCATTCAACTTCCCATCTATGTATAAAATTCGATTGCTGTCATATTTCGCCCATATAGTTGATTAAAGATTTTCTAGGAGAGTCCTGTAAGTATTTGATATTTACTTACTTCTAACCGAAAGATGGGTGTTTTAGTTATCCGAGGCAGAGAATCGGAAAGATAATTAAAGTCTTGGAGAGGTCTTCATTCAGTTCGTTGCTCTTATTGCTACTGGATTTGGTATAATGGGTCTCCTTTTATATAAATCTTTGTTGCCGTCATATGGGAGTTTGTTTGGCAGGAAGTTTGAACTCTTAAATCCTTAAAATCATAATTGTTAGTCTAAGAGCATTCTACACTTAATCCATGATTTGTAAAGTACTTTCACGAACTAATCTATATACTCCCATAGTCAAGTTTTGGTACGATCAGAGCTTTGTATATCTGAATTAAAATCTCCCGATTTATGGTTAATTTCATTAAACGGTTTATTTCTAATTATTGGATGTGTCCATTTTAGCATAAACTTATTGTGAAGAATCACTTCGAAAAATTGTGCCGAATCTTTGTTTAAGGAAATGTCATTGAGCTTATGTTATTGTAATAGATGAGGTATGTACGGTTTTTATTTATTTATTCAAAACTTTGGTCTTCTTTCATTAAAAAAATTCACATAAAAACAAATTTATTACAAAAATCATTCTCAAAATTTTGGACGACAGAAGTACGGGCGGAGTTTACAATGACAAATAATCTTCCACCCAAACTCTTCTTGTACCATGATGTTAGGAAGACAGCAATCCTTATCCACATCTGGAAACTTTTGAATATATTTTAGAATTAAAATTTGCAAGAAAAACAACATTAGAACATATTTTTCATATTTTTGTTGATGAAAACCGGTAAATTGATATTGGTAGAGCTACAGTCTTGATGGAACGAGATATGTAAATTCGATGGGGTAAAACACTTAAGTTCCATAATATTTTTATTTTCAGTTGCCTGACACGTGTTTCGATCATTCCTGATAATTTTCAAAGTACTTTTACGAATACTTTAATACATTTTTAAAACAAGTTTTTCTATTGATTTATTTATTTTGTAGATATTCTCTTTCTTATGGTTTTCTTTTTTTATAAATTTTTAAATGTAAATTCGATGGGGTAAAACACTTAAGTTCCATAATATTTTTATTTTCAGTTGCCTGACACGTGTTTCGATCATTCCTAATAATTTTCAAAGTACTTTTACGAATGATCGAAACACGTGTCAGGCAACTGAAAATAAAAATATTATGGAACTTAACAAGTGTTTTACCCCATCGAATTTGAAAACCGGTAACATTGAGATTGCGCTTGTTGAATTCTATTGCAGTGTTCTCATGGGGGCGGAAGCAAGGAAGTTAATTAAGTCGCCTTCATTTAGTGATTATTTAACGGATCTGTTAATGCCAAATAGGGTTTCATTTACAGCGATACCAAATGTCCAATTTTAGATCGATTCTTGCGGAATATCATTTTGTTAGTAATAAACACTCAATGCCATTAACTATTAAATTGATTGAAATTTTCAAGAAAACTAATATTAAAACATATGTTTTCATTAATAATGTGTTGTTCCGTCCTTATTGGTTAGACGCTCTTTTTCATAGCATCGAATCTAGCAGGTACCCGAGCATCTCTAGAGGTATTGTATTCCAATCAACTTGTACACTTGTAATTCGTATTGAAGAGCTTGCAACGTCTGCGAATGATGTAAATTCTTTAGTCTTCTCTCCATAATATCCCATACTGCTCAATGAGGGAAAGATCAGGATATCAGGTGGCAAGATATTTTCGTTATCCTCTGCAATTCGGCTCATAAAAACCCTTGCAATATCGGGACGGATATTGTCTTGATGTGACATTGGATCTTTCAACTGTAGAAAAAAACGAAAGATTATGGTATTCACTCACCTTATCAATACATCGCTGTGAATTCATATTGCCTCGTATAAATATCAAATGATACATACTTCCATAAGTTATAGAACTTCATATTCTAATCCCTATAGTTTAATATATACATGCCTCTTAGCAGAAATTTCATTCTGCGGCGTTCCCCATGTCTTCGTCTGACTCTCATAAGCAGCATCGGGATTTATCACTAAACAACAACTTATGTCACTCAGGGGTTCAAAGCAGTTGCATTCTAAACCACTCCAAACGTTCCTGTCGATGTTGAGCTGTTTGTGGTAACACAATATGTGGCCGATAGGATTGCAAGACGTAAGTTCTGATTCTGCAGTAAAGCATTTGAAGTACCAGGATTACCTTCGCAAATAACTATAGATCGGCAATTGATCTGGTATTGAATATCGGTGTCTTGTTCCCATAATTCACGATCTTGAACCTCAATTGTTTTTCTTTGTGCTCTGGATCTTCTTCTTCGCCTCTCTAGTATATTAACTTCGCAGCTAACTATAGATCAACAATTGATCTGGTATTGAGAATCGGTCTCTTGTTCCCATAAATCGAAGATGGCGATCTTGAACCTCAATTGTTTTTCTTTGTACTCTGGATCTTCTTCTGCGCATCTCTAGTATGGTCTAGAGAGGGTCCGACCTAATAGTAGTGCATGACGGTGGATTGGTAATTTCTCTAATCGAAAAACCACACAATCAAAACAAACGATGAAAAGCGCAAACAGCAAAGTATATTTGAGGAGATTCAATCAGGAGATTTCCTTGCAATTCCCAATTCAAAATTGTTTTTAGTATGTCATACATCCATTTTCTATTCATTTTTCTATCAAAATAATCAAACTGGATCTTTCATTAACACTGTTACAAATAACTTGTTATAATCTGTGATCCTTAATCACCAATCTCAAAATATGAACTAACGACTATAATACCGCTTCATTAATGAAGACATATCATTAAGTGTAGTGCGTTCGCCTGTAATCTTAAACTCAAATGAAAGCATGAATTAAATTGATGATGATGCTGAAAGGTGCAATTAAGCTTAAGGTGAATTCAATAAAGAGCCGGTGGGCAGGTTTTGGCACGAATTTTGGTGTAAATTGGGGGCGTTTTCCACGATCCCAGTATTATAGCGAAGCCGGTGCCGCATAATTAACGGTTCACCGAAAATTGCGTCATGCAGGCAATAATTAACAGTGCTTTCCAGTTTCACCATTGCCGAAATCGATCGGGCTGGTAATGTGGAATACCAAAAATATTGAAGAGTTATTTTATTGGTTTTAAATAGCTTTCTATTATATTTTTGTAGGAAAATTTGCTATTAATATTAAATACGTATATTTAAACTTTGCGTAATTAAATCTAAATCATAATTTTCTCCGTGGCAATTAATATAAAACACAAGGTGTCAAATATTAGGAAATATATATACAATAATGTAGATAGAAAAATGAAATTTTAATTTGGAGTTTTTTAAATGCGCTGCGCTGATAAGATCCAAAATAGATTGAAACCGGTCCATGGTTGTTGGTGACAGGTAACAATAATACAGTGTTTTTGCATTATTATTCTTATAATTATAATTTAATAGACTTTAATTTTCGGTTGTTGTTCGGTTGTTAAAGAAATCATTTTTCTTATTGTTCTTTATTGTAATTTAAAAGAGAAATAAAAACTATTATAATTATTACCTCAATAAGTAGTTGATCTTTATAACTTATTTATTTTAATATGTCCTTTGGGTAGTTGTAGAAAATTTAACTAATAATTCAAAAATACGAAAATGTTTCGTAAATCTACAATAAGTTTTATTAGGACCACAAAACTAATGATTAATCTCAACTTCTTCTAGTTTTATAATGACTCGCTCATAGTCTAATATGTAAACTCTGTAAAGTTACAAAATGTCGTGTTAAAACAAAGTATTTTTAGCGTATCTTTAATTTAAAATAATACTAAGATAAAGGAAACGTCTTTACCATCAAGAAATTAAACTACTTCCCTGGATAATACCACGACAGATATTAATTTAAACAAAAGTAATTTGCGTATTGCAAGCACAACTTCAAGAAATTTAATTTAGTTTAAAAAGTGAATTTGATGTAACTTCTTTCATTTTAATTAATATTTTACATCGATGTTCATTAACATATTACGCAATCGTTTGATTTCAGTATTTGCCTTTCTTCACACAGTTAATATCAATTCAACAGATATGTGTTTAAAACTTTTATCAAAAAAACTTTCATTATAATTTTGATTCACCGTAATAATCTATCTATAAGTTAAATACAGTTACGGTACGTATTCTAAAATTCTTTTAAACACCATGTAAACACCTGGTGCTGTACACTTATCGTTGCGTGAACAATATTTCAAAGAGATGATTAGATGGCTGACTTCGTAATTGCACCGGAATCTATTAATCGACCTGGGGCATCATCGGTGAATAATAAAAAAAATGATAAAACCTTTCCTTACAAGCTGCTGACTCGTTCGATTTTCACGCCGACAGATTATTTATAGCAGGCATCACACGATTTGAGAAATAAATCTACTACCATCTGCACAGATTATAGATTTATAGTACTTTTCACGTCATTATTCATCGATAAATTGTTTTGCTGTGCGTATCTTCAATTTTTAATATGTAAACGTACAAGCTTAAATCATTAGATGCTTATTATATAACTAAATCATGAATGTTTTTTCACTTAATTAAAATTTGTGTATGAGATAGCTTGTATAACTATTGCATATCGAAAAGAAAAAATACGATTAACCAGGAGAGCTAAATACCTCCTAAGTGAAATTCGATTCCCTGCGACAACATAATAACTATATAACTAAATGAATTTTGTTTTTTATTTATTAACTGTTTAAATTCATTTTCTCTAAAGTCAATTTTTACTTCTATTACTTTAAAATGTATATTAAAGTTGTAAATAACTAAGATTTTCAAAAATGTGTGTTTATTTTCACTACAATTGTTTCGCAAATTTATTGCTTCTTCAGGTGAATGAAAGTTTACAATGATTCACCTGAAGAAGCAATAAATTTGCGAAACAATTGTAGTGAAAATAAACACACATTTTTGAAAACCTTAGTTATTTACAATTTTAATATACAAATGAATATGGATTTTCAACACCTCAACGCCTTATCTATCAACCAACCTTAAAATGTCTCCTAGTTATAATTATAGGGAATTCTAAAAGATTTGAAATTTCTAGAATTGTGAAAGATATATTTCTAAAAGTATTTAGAATAAAGTAAGTAATTATGGAAGCTTTTACTTCGTGATACATTTTGATAATTCAAAATAAATGAAACAATTAACTTTTTATTATTACTAATTAGTAATAGTTCAAAATGTTTCACCAAGTGATAAAGGAGAAAGTGATTCAAGAAATAACTTTTTATTTTGAAATATCTAGAATACGCAAAGAATTTTTTTTAGAATATTTTAAAATTGCGCAAAAGATTATTTCAAAAAATCCCATTAACCTTAAGAAGAATTTTCAATTCTAAAATCCTCCAGTAAAAATTTGGTGTTACTATGAATTATAAAAGGATCAAACGACTTTAAGGAAAATTAAACGAATTATATAGAAAAAATATACTTTCAGAAAAATTCCTAAAAGGAAACTTTAATATTAACTATAGAAACTTGGAAGAGAAATTATAAATATAATCATGTAGTAGAATTTTGCAGAAAATTTTATTAAATTTAATGAAAATTAGGATAAAAATGTGGAAATTATTCGAAAATCCTTTAAAAGAACTTATTAAGAAATAACTAATGGATTATTTAATCATTTAAGAAAAATTGAAACTTGTAGACAAGAAAAAGATAATTTCCTACAAAATCCAATAATTCTCAAGGGCAAAATTATTTTATAGATCCTGAATGAAAACTTAAAAACAAATAACTAAATCTTCAAAAATATTCTACATACTTAGGCATGAAGAGAGAAGAAGAATTTCTTAAAAAAATCCAATAATTCTCAAAAGGAAATTTATTTAAAAAAAACCTAGCATCCCAAAGGATTTGTTTTTATATAATTAAATATTCAGGAAAACACGTAGATAAGAAAAGGAGAATTTCCTAGAGAATCTAAGAATTCTTAAAGGAAATATTATTTAAAAAAATACTAGAATCCCGGAAAAGAACTTAAAAAAGTAGTTCATGTCAAAAGTCTTGGAGTTTTATAAGGCAATTGTAATATACTGCTACTACATAGTTTATTCCAATAAATTTCCGATTGTTGAGTACTGACTCTAACTGAATAAGCCATTTAAACTTTAAATAATCGTATCCATAAAATCTGCTAGGCGAAGTTTTCTTTCAAATCAAAAACACACAACCATCAGGTCTTGTATACTTTATATTCTTCAACTCTAATGGCTGTAATGTAAGTTTTTTAATTACGTGTAACCGATAATTATTATTCGGATGTAGAAAAGCTATTAGAATTCTTAGGATTAGGAATTCACGGTTTTAGTAAATAAAGTCTGACCCTAACAAGGTGAATTCATCATATTAAAACTATATTTAAGGTAGAAGGGTTATTTTTGAAGAAGAAAACGTTGAAATAATAGAGATCCTTTCTCTGTTTTGTGACAAAATCCCCCATTCGTTGAAGATATTTTTCCGAAAGGGGGATGATTTCGAAAATCCTTACATCATTAATTCCATATATCAGTCCATATAATAAATAATTTACCATGGTTCATATTCTTATCTGTTTCTAAACTTTCGCCTAACGTAGTTACAAGGTACCAAATCGGGGCTATAGGGTTGGTGGTTGAGATGACCTTATATAAGTCATTAGCAATTTTATGTTATATGTTATATTTGTCTTTATCATACATGCTTTATAAAAGAATATTAACAAAAATTGGACAAAAACGTACATATATATAAAAAATACAAATTTTGTCAGCGTGCTGAAGGCCGAAATTTATTTGCATCAAATGTTCTTCAATTCAAACCCCTACTTTCCTCCGCTGTTTCAAATGATTCAGCATTGAATATATATTTTGTTTAGCATTTAGATCCTTATTTTTCTCTTGATTTCGGAATGTGTTTACTTTTCAAACTGATATTGACATTATGATATATTACATAATGTGAACTGCAATGATGAAATAAATACATTTAACTAGTGTAAGCCTCAAATCTAAGTAGAAATTTCAAAATAACAACTATTAATTTGTTAATTCTTGAATCTTCTCGGCGTTAACTTCGTAGTACATTTTCAATTTTTTTAAAATAAAGAAAACTTATAACTTTTTTATACCACTTTTTATTTCACTTTTTGCGACTAGTTTCGATTACACGGTAATCATTACTTGTACTTGTTTGATAATGATTACCGTGTAATCGAAACTAGTCGCAAAAAGTGAAATAAAAAGTGGTATAAAAAAGTTATAAGTTTTCTTTATTTTAAAAAAATATTAATTTGTTTATCTTAATACCATCACCCGCAAATGTATAAATACACGAATTATAACAATTTAATGTACCATTCTTCGCCTGAAGAATCCACAGTGTGCCGAAACAATTATAGCGATAAATAAAAGCAACAAATACTCTTTGAAACTTTGTGTTTAAGTTACAAAACCTAATAGTGCACCTTAAATCTAAATTGCGCGCTGAAACTGCCTTAATGTTTCACAATACTGTCCAGTTTTAGAGGCATAATAATATGTTTTTAGTATTTCAGAATATAATTTAATAAGTATAATTTACTGAAGCAACACAATTTTGTAATAATTTTGTAGTTTATATCTCAGCATAAAATTTACGCATGAACTTTAAATCAAACTGTGAATTACCCTTTATAGATCTAAATCTTTCGTGTTTTGATTGCAATGGTGAAAAGCGTTTCGTAAGGTAGAACCAAATATTCCTTCAGCAGAATGGTAAGGAAAAGGGCAGGGTATAGAACCTAGAAGACATAAAATTTGCAGACAGCATCCCGAAAGCCATATGACAAGGTCCAACAAACTGCCTTGGTTTTTTAACGAAAAATAACTTATAAAACTTAGAAATTCAGACAATACTAGAATTGGAAAATATAAGTTACCCTGTGGGAAGCAACGACCCAAAATTGATGCCATCGATTATCAGCAATCTGGATAACGAGCTTTTTCCCATCTTGAGTTGGGTCACTTCGAACAATCTGAACGACTCAGTGATCATCCATTAATATTCCGTATACAAAAGGTGTGATCAACATATCGTGCTGACCACCCGTAGGTGCCTTTGGTGTGGGTCGGAGATGTACAACAGACTGGTCCTAAACCATGTTTAAAACAATAAGCAGAATGCTTTAGTAAAACAAAAAACACTCTTTATAATTCATCATTCATCATATGTCAGACCACAACTTTAACTAAATAGATTTAAGTTTATACAACAAACAATGTAATCACCGTTCCATTTAAGGTATTTTTTCAAAGAGTTTGGCTATCTGCTTATCATAGATGTCGTCAAACAGTCAATTTAGCCAAGATTTCTAATGAGGTGACGGCCAGGAGACGCTAGGACTAGGTATGGTGGTCAAGGCATGCTTGCGTTCTAACAGTATCATGCAGGCGGACATTATTATAGAATAAAATATTACATCCTTTAAAATAAAAATAAAATATTATCAACAGTTACGCTTTTCACTACAAATAAACTAAATCTAATTGGCTTTCTATTGTAAAATATTCATAGTTAACAATTCCCGATTACACTAATAATGAAAACTGTTTACTTTATTCACCTTGCCGACTTACATTGTTTGCAAGTATCCCGTTTCTAGTGACCACTACTCGCTTGCCAGATGACCGTAGACTATTTGGTCGCATCGTAAACTGACGACTGTCAACAAACGAAAGGAAAAACTATTCAATCCGGATTTATGATAATTCGGGCAGATGGTCATAAATACTTTTCCTGGATTCTAAGATATTTAACTATATTTTAGTTTTACGGTTATTATAAAAAAAATATTATTTACGCAACTAGCATCAAAATAATTTCACCAACTGCTCGAATCGAGATGTGCAGTTATTAACGGTCAATTAAATATCTTTTCGGCGCTCCTTGTCAAAACAAGATATGTGGGTTTTTCTTGTAGACAATTCGTAGAATATTCTAATTAGAGAGGATATACATAATTAAAATGAGATTGTTGCAGTGTATAATTATAAGAACGAAATAATAAATTGGATTTCTTAGGGAATTAAAGGCTGAAATAAATCAGTCAAAGTTTTTTAGACCACATCAACAAATTGTTATTTAAATATTTGATGGTTTGAGCGTTTACTTCATGGTACTTCTTAAATGAGTTGTATTTGAAACAGGATAACTTTGTTTTACCACTATATTTTAAAATTACACAGTCTATAGTCATTGTGTAATTTTAAAATATAGTGGTAAAACAAAGTTATCTTGTTTCAATTAAAAATTGTTATTTGACTGTTACCTAATTAACTGAGGGTTGTAGACAAATAAATTATTGCTAAATCATAATAAAATGTAAATTTGTATTCGTAATACAACCAATCTCAAATAAAACAAGACGTCTTATGAATGTGCAACAAGTTTTTGAGTGTGTGTACTTGTTTAAATATGATCTATACTTGTGGTACTTTGCCCAAACATTTATTTATGTTTTTCTTTTGTGCAATTTATTTGATTTTATATGTATAAAAAGTCAAATAAATAAATATATGTGTTATACTATTTTAGTGAATATAATCGTCATTTTGATTTAATTTTTATAACAACACAGAATAGGTTGTATTTATGATTTATGTTTATTTTATTTATAAATTTATTTTTCGGAAAATATTTCATCTTTTTTAGATAGTTCAAGATAACGATATTACCATAAGGGTGACATCTATTGTCTAAACGTTGTACTAGATCCCAATGGGTGAATATCCACCGACATTGAAGGGATCTGCCAACAGTACAATTATAACAATAATAACATAAACATTAATTATTGTTCCCTGTTAAAAACAACCTTTATGGTAATATCGTAATCGATGGTTATTCCGGAGAGTTAAATACCCCAAAGTAAATCTCGATACTCTGTCTCTAACTGCGCTACGTTGATGAGATCCAAAATACATCGAAACCGGTCAGTGGCTGTTGTTGACAGGAAACAATAATAAGATTCAAGATAATATTTTTATAAGCTACTTTATATCTTATTAATTTATTAATTGATTTATTGTAAAATTCAAATGAGACCTGAAAAAAAGAGTAACATTAACTAAAGAATCATTTTATGGGACTAAATCAATCGGATTAAGAAAAATAATCGATTTATTTATCATAAAATTGAGGTCTTACAGATTAACTGATATGGCGTTGAGGTATTGAAAATTCATCTTCACTTTTTATAATGAAGTTATGAATATCTTTTGATTTTAAAAAAACTGTGTTAATTTTCATAACAATTGATTGGCAAATTTATTGTTTCTTAAGGCCAATGAAAGTGAATGATATTAGAAATACTAGAAGTATATATTTATGCATTGATACTATTGCCACTATGGTGAAGTTGATATTTCTAGTAAGACAGGTCTTATTTACAAATCATAACTGGTAAACATAATCATTAATGTTTACCAGTTGGTATTGAAAAGTTAACAAAAAGCCAGTGTCAGAACTATTTTTTCGATTGGGCAATTTTTATGTTGAAATTGTATCACGTTTTAGATGGCCAAAAATTGCAAATAAAGGCATTATTTGATGATGCAGACATCCAAATAACAACTTATAAGATCGTTAAGGAATTAAATTGAATCTGACCGTTTATAATAATTTAAAATGCCTATGCTTAATCTCAGAGCTGTATATATGGGGTCTTCATATTCTTACGGAGAGGAATTTGAGAAATTTGTGTTATTGCGTTGATGTCTGTGATTTGCTTCACAAACGCCAAGAAAAATATCCATTTTTGAAATTACTGAAGATGAGAAATGGGTTTTCTACAACAATGTTGATAAGGCAAAAGATCATAGAGTATAAAAATTAATCGGCTTAAAACCTTATGAAAGCATATATTGCCGTGGTATCTACTTATTTGGTAGATTTTCAAAGGAAACATGTTTTAGCTTTTACGGAACAATAAAAATATTAATTCTGAAGCGTACTTTCATCAGCTAAACAAAGAATATTTAAACAGAAAGGGACAATAATTTTCAATAGAAAAGGTGTGAAGCCACATGCCTTCCAGATTATTGTAATCCAATTTATTGACAGCTACATTTTCTAAAATGTATGGTCAAATGATAATTTTTTTATTATTATGTATTGGTTTTCCGAACCCCAAATGCGGCAATTTTGACCATAAACAGAGCCATCAATATAAGAATATGCTTCATCACTAAACATGATTTTGTTTGAAAAATTTGCATTGACTTATTGATGTTCAATAATTCATATTCAACGAATAGATGATTAGACATTTTCAGTGTTATTAGCTTGTAGTTTTGAAACAATAGTTGACGCCAAAGGGTAGGTTTAGGAAACCATATATTAAACTTAATATTTAAATTTTGATAAAGGATTGTATATCATCTAGGCTATCAATATCAAGATTGTCAGTTTTAAGCAAACTTTTTTGCAAAATTTTATTGAGTCAATCAGCTCTTGTAGTAGTATGGTAAATGCAGTATGCAATATAACAACATGCTCTACTGGTGACTTACATTTGTATAGAGGAGAGGATTAATGTTGTCTAGGTTCGTATTATATATTTTATGCATATACATAGTATATCAAACCTGTGAAAAAACAAATTTTAAAATCAGACATTATCGTTTTCTAAATATTGAAAATGGATTTTCATCGCATAAGTGGCTCAATAATCAATCAAACCTCTAGGAGTTAATTAAAAAGAAAGTCGTTGATTAAGATTTAAAAAAAAATGAGGCAATGTCTTGGAAATTGAATTAAATCAACAAACCTCAATTCAATGGCGAATTGAAAGCCTATGCTAAATATAAACATAAAGAGAGGATTAACTTTGAAACATTCTTCAACCACAAGTTTTTGCAGAGGCCTGAACCTCTGCGAATACACAATCTCACGGATCTCCTTTTACGGGTCTCATCCACCCGCTTTACTTAAGTTACCAATACGAGCTACAACAGAATCACCTAAGTTTCCCAGAACAACAATTTTAAGTTCTAGCCCAGAAGATGATTTTATTTGACTTCCTCGACTTTGCCATCTTCAGAGCATTTCAACGAGAGTCTTATCGATCAACACTTATAATGTATGAACTTGTCAAGGTTTCACCACAACCTCAACTCAGCCGTTTGGGCCAGTTGCGCAATTATTTGACAATTTCTGAGCAGGAGAAGAACGCTGAACTACCACAATCGCATGAAAAATTTAGGGGAGTGCCCGCGGTAAAAATATGAAAAGGTCTGATAAGAGAGTATAAAATGATTTCGATATCAGCTCTTTATTTGGGTAATTTGTAATCGGGACACCTCGAGGACGGGGAAGGCGCAGGATTGCGTCAACATCTATTTGCGAAAAAGCACCACCACTAAATGTTCTATTCTAACATATGCCTCTTTGCCAATTCTTTGACAACAACTTCCACAACTCGCCCGTGATTCCTTTTAAAACCAGCCATAACTTTGCTTGAGATATCAGAAATGACAAATTTCCCAAGCTAAGAGAGTATTCAAGTGCTGTTCCTAATCACTCAATTATCATGAGAACTACCCGAAGAGACTTTACTTGAGAAAGATCACAATGAAACTCTGGCGAAGATAAACTTTCTACTCGGTTTTAGTAATTTCTTCGAATGCCCAGCCAAGGCCCACCCGTTGGGTGCCCTAGTTGAAGCGACGTCGCAAGGGCAACCCCAAACCAAAATGGGGGGAAGGGCAGAACAGCTCATCCTGTTAGTGCGAGCGTTGCAGCTGCTCAGTTCCGGCCTTCCACTGGCCATGCAAGAATAGAAGATAGTTAAGGGCCCAGCAGTATTGAGATATGAAAAATGAGAAATTTCCCAAGCTAAGAGGGTAATCGGAAAAACAACCTGATTCCCCTCTTATCATAAGAACTACATGAAGAGACTTTACTTGAGACAAAACACAATGAAATTCTGGCGATGATAAAATTTGTTCTTGCTTTGAGTAACTTCTTTGAAAACCCAGTTACAAGGTCCACACCGTCGGGTGCTTTAAACCGAAGTGAGGCGAAGGGCAGAACAGCTCATTCTGTTGGTGCGACCGTTGCAGCTGCTCAGTTCCGGTCTTTCATTGGCCAAGCAAGAACTGAAGATAGTCAAGGCCCAACAGTACTGTAAAAAGTGTAATCACGACATTAAATTCAAAATTCAGGTCGACGTTGGCCGAGTGTAAATATCTGAACAGCACCGGTTTATTGAGCAAAGTTGGTTCTGCGAATGGGACAACCGATAACATATTATACAATGTCGAGGTTCAAATGTGCCTGTCAGCAGCACTAGACCAATTGTTTTCAGATCCCGTGGATTGTTTTCAAAGATATCAAACAGCTCAAATAATACTTCACAGTTTATTCTAGCAAGTACACAATCCACAAGATAAAGCACTTCTTACCAAAATATAAATAGTCTGTCTAGAAAAAAAAAACGAATTTACGACCACCAGCAGCAAGGGTACATTCGCGTCACGGATCTCAGTTAAATTTTTGTACAACCAATGGATAGTATTTGATATACTAATATCTTGCATCATCTCAATTTTAGGTTTTTTCTATTTCTCTCTCTTAATTCGTTAGTCGTATGATCAGTTATAAGGTAGCTAGTCTAAATTTATACAGTGCTCGCCTAAAGTATGGAACAAATTCAGTATACGCGAAACTAAAGGTTTTGGATAAAATCCTTGAACAGGTCTATTTTGTTTTATAAAAACTCACATTTTTGGATTTTATCCAAAAGGTTTGGTGAATTTGTTCCACACTTTATATAGTAGTATTATCAGGACTAACTATTTTATGTATTTTTTCTGGCCTTGGATATACATGCTGATTTCGGTAGGGTATTTTCTTTTCGTGTGTTTTTTTGATATTCAGTGATATAATAAATAATGTGCAAAAAGACGATATTTTTAACCAAACAGTAAAATATGTTTAATTGATACAATATATATCTGTCATGCTGACATAAACTGCCAGAAGTTCCTCTTAAAAAGTGGATAAACAATGGTGTTATGGATAATATAACAGCTTCAAGATGTGGATGGAGTTGGCTGACCTTCCAACATCGTGGAGCAAATGGGGTTTGAGTGGAAGAACATAATTTATTGTGAACTCCGCCCGTGAATCTTTCATACAAAATTCTATGTAGGTTTTTTTGTAATTTGTTTCTTGTATGTATTTTTTAGAAAGAATACCAAAGATATAATAAGTAAATAAATAAATAAATACATAAAATAGGGTCTTCAAAAATTGAAAAATTGAAGCTAAATATACCACAAATGGTCAAAATATTGACACAGTGGCTACAATCGTCTGATATACATTATCTCCAGCTAATAAGAGTAATGGGTCGAGTGGAAGAACACATGAAACCGTGAACTCCGTCTTGAAGATCACACAATTTTGAAGTGATTTAATTGTAATTAATGTATGTTTCTGTTTATTTTTTAATAGATCTTAGTAAAGTTAATAAATACATAAATAAGTTATCTGCAAACTTGTAAAGAGCAAAGAATTTAAAATTACCACCACAACAAGAGTTATTGTGAATATGAATTGAAAATAAAGCAATTACTTCATCAATCAATTAAACATCATGGCTAAAAAACAATAATTATGATTATGTTGGTCAAATCAAATATTTGTTTCTCTGTAATTAATAAAATGTTTGGATAAGTTAGTAAATGGCAGGATCAAAAATCCATGAAGCCATTAAAAATATGAAAAAAGATGAAAAATGCTTTTAGAATATTTTTGAATATTATTATAAATTGCCATTAAATTAAGCATAAAACATCCGCGATAATAGTGACAATGAAATGCTATATATTGAAAAATATTTCACATGAAAAACTAAATCAAGAAAAAGAAAGTCTTTGTATCTGATTTTAGCTCATTTTATAATTTCTGAAACAGAATGAACAGTATACAAGAAACCAAGTAGACAACTGTATCATTAGTACAATGCTGGACGGTTAAGTCTGAATGGTGCACAGCCATTTGTTTGTTTGAAGAAAACCAATCGTCGAAGACGAATCATTCTTTACCAGGACAATGCGAGCCTTTTTAAAAACCGAAATAATCTAATTGATGGGTCAGCTCCGACCTGGTATCTAATGAGTTATTTAATTTCTGCAAATCAAAAATTGAATTACGAGGTCAGCATTTTTAGACGCCTAAAGAAGCGGTTGATGCGTCCAAAATCCAAGGTTTAAAGGTACCTCAATCGGAGTGGAACAGGTGATTCAAAAATTAGTTCAAGCTAATACAAAGATTAATTTATTTTTGTTTTGTATTCTATTTCAGAAATAAAATATAAAAGGCAACCCTCATATATTAACCAGTTACTGCTGCTAGAGGCTGTACAAAGCATTTAAATTCACACGATAATAATAGTTTGCACCAGATACACAACAATCATATCTGAAGGAAATTATCAACACATTAAAACGTCCATGCACGGCTCTAGAAACACAGTTTTACACCCAAATCAACATAAATAGCAAATACTTTACAACTCGCACTTTGTTAAGTACATTATTACTTCGGTCGTAAAACATGGTAATCATTACCGAGAGAATACCAGTTTTCGTCGCTAGTTGTTGTGAACAAGCACGCTCCTCATTACCCGAAGAAAATTCTTTCAGTCAATCGAATGATGAATAGTAGATTTTTTTCTGGGCCGCGCGGCGCACACTTGACCCACTTTCCCACCAAGTCCGTTAGTCCGGGCCTGCTCACTTCTGGTCAGGAAAAAGTGCCTCGGCGGCAGTGAAATCACGAAGTCACCAATTTATGATGCTAAATGTGGATTTTTTTAAATTAATTTTTTTGTGTGTGGGCTTAGTCGTATTCGCCGAATTCGCTAATTGTATGTGGGTGTTGGTACCGTTAAATTCCTAAGAGGTTTTTCATTGGCAATTTGTATGCTTAGATGAAGTTTCGATTTTTGTTGTATAAACTTTCTAGAGTTCATATTTTAAATGTCATAATAATAGACTTTTTTGTTATCTATAAATCTGAAATTTATTATTGTTTTATTAGGTACTTACACGAAATACTATCAAATGATAACTATACAATATTTTCATGGGATGTATTAAAAATATAAATAATTGTTGATTGAGTTACGCGAAGATCAAATTAATTTGACGAATAAAGCACTAATAACCTTTCTTCACACTTTTATTAATTTCTGTTATCACTTGCATATTTTTATTTTTATGATTTATGTTTAAATAATCTTCATTATTTCATTCATATACATATATGTTTAATAGTACTGGGCTTAGTCCTTCTCCCTGTCTTAGTCTATTATTTGTCTTGAATGTTCTTGATATTTGCCCTATGTATATTATTGCATTACTGTTGTTGTATATTTTCTGTATTAATTTGACTGTTTTGTTTTCTATGCCTCTTTTGTAAAGTATTCTCCATAGTTTCTTCTTGGTATCATGTCAAACGCTTTTTATAGGTCTATAAATCCTAGATATGTGATTTTATTATTTGCTATTCTTTTTTCTTGTTTTATTGTAAAGATGTCGTCTTGTGTGGATCTTCCTTTCCTAAAACCCCATTCTTCTAGCGTCTATTCTGCTTTTGCAGAAGCACAATCAACAAGATGATAATCATCTTATTGATTTTTTCTAAAATTGTCATTCCTATGCTTACTAGTGTTATAACTTTATAGCTGGTGTATTTTGTCTTGTCGCGTTTTTAGTATATTGGAACAATTAGCGCTTTTTGTCAATCCTTTGGTATGTTATTTGTCTCCTATATTTTGTTCAGTAATTTTTGTAGTTTATCCTTCCCTATAGGTTCCATTATTATTTCGAGTATTTCATTTTCGTTGATACTCTCCGTTACTATTTCTGTGTTACCACTGTCGCTGTTTCTTGTATCTTGCTCTTTGTTATTATTTGTTTCATTTCATTTATTTCATTTATTTAAACTTTATCGGTCATGATTATGTAAAATACAAATAAACTGAAATATACAAAAATAAAAGGAAGAACATACATATAATTTTAACAGCATGCCGAAGGGCGGAGTTCACGCTTGTAGATGATCTTCCACTCTATCTAGTAAGTCTTCAAAAGATTCTTTCCATCTTTCTATTATTTAATCTTTTTCCTTCAGCATTCTTCCGTGTTTATCTTATATGTATCTTGTCTCTTGCCCTTTTTCTTTCCTGCATCCTTTTATGATTTTGTAAAATAACTTTTAATTTTCCTTTGCGTTTTTCTCCATTCTCTCACGGAACTTTTTCCAATAACTGGTCTTTGCTATATCGTCTTTTACTATTTTCCTCTTTACTTTGCATCTTTCGTAGTTATTATCATTTAAGTACCGTTGCCATTCTTTATTTCTTTTATCTTTTCATGTATGTACTCTGACCACCAGGCTGTCTATTTTTTTCTTGTTTGTATTCTCCTTAACCCCACAAGTCTCTTATGCCGGCTCAAACATACTTTTTTTAAAAATTATTCCACATTTCCTCTATATTGTAGCTTCCTTTTACCACTGCCAGCTTGTCCTCTACTTTGTCCTTATATTATATTACTGTTTCTTTATCTCTTAGTTTATATGACCTTATCTTGTTGTAGTTTATTGCTGTAGTTGGTCGCGGTTTTTTTTCTTTGTTTTGATAGACTTCCTTAAGTGTAGTTACTAATAGATAGTGATCACTTCATATTTCGAAGCTTCTCTTTACTCTTGTATCTATTATTATGCTCTTTCTTCTTTGTTCTGTCACTACATAATCTATTATAGATTTTTCGTTCCTACATACTACTTCTTTGGTCTATTTTTGTACCTCCTTGTATTTGAATAATGTATTCGCTATTACTAAATTATTAATTCTACAATAATCTAATAAATTATCGTTTATTGCGTTTTCCTCATATTTTCCTCTCATCGTATCGGTGCATTTTACTACTTAGTCGATTCTGCTGTTAAAGTCTCGTGATACATATACTTCTCTGGTGACCGCTTCGGTTGTTTCGTTGAACTGTTCCCAGAAAGCTTCTTTGTTGCTCGCTAAATCGTTTTCACTTAGTTCGTATACTATAATTATTGCTTTAACTCTGTTGTTTCCTTTTACTGTTAATATTATTGACGATTATTCTTACTATGTTTCTATTTTGCGGTGTTTCTGCAGTGTGAAGTGAGTGTCCCCATTTTTTCCCTTATTTTGTTCTTGTTTTATTATTTATAAGTTATTACTTTGTTTTGGTTTATTTCATTTCCTGCTTTCTCTATACAGTACTTTAAAACTACTCAATGTGACTAACATTATAATCTTCCCGAATTTCTCAACAGTGATTCTTTGATTAGACGACAGGAGGATTTAGACCACTTAAAAATACATTCACTGACTTTAGTACTGTTAATTTACTCCCTAAAATATCTGTATTTAGAGTAGGTAAAGTTGAATCACGACCAAGACCCCTTAAGCTTCCCTTTGATTGTAAATCCAATGCCAGTAATTTTCTAAAGCTTTGCAAGAGTACGGACTTAGGCAATATTCGAGTGGGACCTGATCGTACTACTCAACAAATGGAGTTACCGTATGCAGAACGAACTGATTAAAACTAAGGCAGCAGGGCGGCGAAGCCAATCTAACTATTAAATTCATTAAGGGCCATACTCGTGTCATTACCAACTCTGCATGAAAATCGTTACCCTCTAGAAATATTTCAATTTTTCATCAAAACGTTCGTGGATTAAATACTAAAATTGATACTTTCTTCTCTAATGTTAGTGATTGTGACCATGATGTTGTGCTTCTTACTGAAATCTGGCTAACATCTTCTGTGAGCAGCAGTGAATTATTTAATGAATCTTATTTAGTTTTTAGGTCAGATCGTGATAATGTAACGACTGGTAGATCGAAGGGTGGAGTGTTGATAGCGATTCGTAATTTTTTTAAGGTTGATATAATTTCCACGGATTTTATTAAATTACACGTGCCAATAATAGACATTACAGTATGTAAATTGAAACTAAAATCTAGCTCATCATTTATTATTCTAGTATACATTCCACCAGACACTTCTACTCGTACTGATGATTAAATTATTTTTTAATTTGTTATCTCAACAAAATTTTGATAATGATAACATTATTTTTGCTGGCGACTTTAACTGTCATCAATTTCAAATTCTCTAGATAATTTTGTTCCTAAAGCAACCTATATTTCTATTTTTTTGTACTTTTCTAGGCCTTCGACAATATAATACAATTAGAAATTCTTCAAATAATGTTTTAGATTTAATATATTCCAACGTTAGCTGTCAAATTGATAGAGAAACATTTCCGCTTGTTTTGGAAGACTCTTATTATCCCGCTCTTAAATTTACTTTGCAATGCTCACCGACTATATCTTCAATTAATAGTGATGTTATTAAATTAAATTTCAAAAAAGGAAATTATCCAGAATTATATGTGGCATTGATTGGGATATACTATTAAGTTTCTCATCACGCTCTTTCTGAATTTTACAATATTTTGAACTCTACTATTTTAAAGTTTATTCCAACTTGTACATTTAATAAAAATAAAAGAAAGTATCCGCCTTGGTATAATTCTGATATAATACATTTAATTAAAGAAAAGAATACCATTAGACCTAAACTCAGATCTAACTCAATCTCCATGAGAGCTAATTTTCGACACCTCTGAACATTAATTAAACGTAAAATCAATTCTGCTCATAACTCATACATATCCACCATTAAAAAGTTACTTCAAACCCAGGTCAATTTTGGACGTACATAAACTCTAAGAGATCCAGTACATCCAGAATTCGACATTGATAGATAATGATAACAAATTGGACAACCCTGAAAAGATTGTTAATGATTTTCGTATTTTTTTGAATCTGTTCATATTTCCCCATCTAAAAATGTTCATTTATCTAATTTCAGTTATATTCCCAGTTTTTCCTTTTCTTCCGTCTCTGATAAAGTTGTTTATAACATTCTTAAGAAAATTCCTAATAAATTTTCCTCAGGTGATGACAATATACCTGCTTTTATTTTAAAAGATTGTGCTCCTATTCTTTGTTATACGCTTACAATTATTTTTAACTTATCTATTCAAACTTCTACCTTTCCTAATAAATTGAAAATAACATCAGTCTGTCCAATACCCAAATCAAATGCCAATATTCTCAACATTAATAACTATCGACCTATAGCAATTTTATAACATATTGCTAAAGTTTTTGAACGTGTGCTATATGACCAGATTTACATTCATATTAAAATATATCTCTCTGATAATTAGGATGGATTCATTCCTAATCGCTCGACAGTAACTAATCTATTAGCTCTTACTCATAACATTACTGAAGTTCTTGACTCCCCTAGTCAAATTGATGTCATATACACGGATATGTCGAAAGCTTTCGACAAAGTTAACCACAATCTTTTGATTTTTAAGTTGGATAACTTTAGCTTCTGCAATTCATCTATCTCTCTAATGTCATCTTACTTAAGTAAACGTGAATCGTATGTCACTTTCAATAATTTTAAATCTAGTTCTTATTTCCCTTCGTCTGGTGTATCAATTTTACGTCCCTTGCTTTTTAACCTGTGACCTGTCAACATCTTTTATATGCGGGTGATCTTAAAATATATGCGACAATCAACAATCACAATGATTGCTTGAATTTGCAGGACAAGCTCGGTAAGATCGTTACATGGTGTGAAGTAAATGGACTGGAATTAAATATTAATAAGTGCAACTTCATGTCATTTACTAGAAAAACTAATCCTGTGAGGTTCATTTATTCAATAAATGCCACTATAATTGAAAATGTTTCAACATTTAAAGATTTAGGTGTTCATTTTGACTCGAAATTAACTTTTAACTGTCACATTGGTGAAGTAATTAAGGGTTCTTTAATAGCTCTAAGTTTCATATATCGTAATACTAAAAGTTTTAAAAATATAAATACCTTAATTACTTTATATAATGCTTATGCGAGGTCTAAGTTGGAATATGCTTCCTTAATTTGGTTCCCCCAAACCCAACAACAAAAATACATGGTTGAGGGCATTCAACGTAAATTTTTAAAAATTTTATATTTTAAGTCGGAAGGTTATTATCCTATTAGGGGGTTCGATCATGCAACGTTACTTGAAAAGTAATCTCTTGAATCCCGACGATGCATATCGAGCATTGGTTTTGGATACAAAATACTGCACAGTTCTATTTATTCAGCTGAGATTTTACATAATATTAGGTTGCATGTTCCACCCTCTAGTAGTAGACATAAGCCAACTTTTAAGATTTTACCTCATAAAACCAATTATTGATTTAAGTCTCCGATAAACATTGTTTGCGCTAACTGTAATCAGGTATCATCTTATTGTGATATATTTAATGACTCTCTCAGTTATGTCATTGCTCAATGTAATGATTCACTTTTAGTTAGTATGTAACCATTTATTGTTTTGAGTTTAAGTTATGCTAGTATGTAATTACTTTCTTATTTATATATGTTGCCATGTAATTGTGATTTTTTCCTGTAGGGTAATAAATATTTAATTATTTATTTATTTTGTGGTGTATGTCTCTGTGTATAATGCAACATACTCATTCAGCTGTCCTTTTATCTTTATATACCGCACTATATATTATTTTCTGTTTGTTATTGGTTGTGTACATTCCGTTTTCTTTTCTTTTTGTCTCTGTTATTGCGAGTATCTCTACATCCATTCCTTCGAACTCCTTTTCCAGCTCTTCCTCTTTGTCATGCATACTCTTTATATTCCAAGTTGCTATTCTCCATATTGTGCTTTTATTTTTTATTTTTCCTACTTATTGTGTCTTTTGCATTTCTTTCAATTTCTGTTTGTGCTTACCTTATTTTATTTACATCTAGTTTCTTTGGTCTATTTATCTGGCTCCCAGCTACTAGACCCTTCACCTACTAATTCCAGTTGAATTTTTCCCAATTTATTATTATTTTCTTGTAGCCTAACCTTATTCTGTTCCCTTTGTTTCGTTCCTCTCTGGTTATGTTTGTAATTTCTCTTTGCACTTCTCGCTTTGCTGCGGTCATATCGTTGTCTCTAAATATGTTAGTGTTCTTCAGTTTATTGCTCTTGGCTTTCATTATTTCTCCTTTTTACTCTTTAGATTTAATTTCCGCTATTATTATCTCTACCCGTTTTCCTATTCCAATTTATTGGCCTTGACTACTTTGACTTCTACTTGTAGTGTATCCTTGCAGAACTTCTATACTCCAGCCTTTATGTTCTTTTCCCTTATATTAAGTCCTATTATCACGATCTTTTTTCTTTCCTTTTTCATATTTTTTATTCTATTCTATAATATTTCATATCTCTTTTCAATGCCTTTAATTATCTTGCTCCAATGTATCCTCTTTACTCTTGATCTCCCGCCTTATTTCTTTTATTTCTTCTCTTAATACTTCTGCATTTTTTTCATCTCTGCTATCATTTCCTTCATCATTTCTATCAATTCCCTCATATCTTCCCTTTCGGTTTTCTTGTCGCCTGTTTCTGGTTTGTTCCAAAATTTATTTTTATTTTCCTTTCTTTCTTCTTGTATTTTCCTTTGCTCTAGCGACCGTAGTATCTTTTAGCTACCTGCAAAGATGTCACCTTTCTCTCTTTTTCCTTGTTCTCTATATTTGTTCGATCTGCCTTTGTTCTCTCTTTATTTATTTGTGTTGTTTTTCGCAATTTGTCTCGTTTTCGTTTGATTTGCTTGTTCTCTTGTTTCTATTTTATTATTAACTATTACTGACCCTTTTTGTACTGTTTATGTCATTTCTTTTTGTCTTCTTTTCTACACTACTATCTCTTTCTTACTGAAAGTTTCCGCTATAAACTTTGCCGGAGCCGATAGATCGGTTTAAGCATTCGGGCTAAATTTTGATAGAAATATTTCTCGTCTGCGTTTGAGATGCTTCCAGATTGGGTTGAAAATTTAAAAAAAAATGCATAAAATAATTTTAAGTGGCATATTACAATCTCATTGTGTTGTTTATGGTTAGCCAAAAAAATGCGAATTGTCAGCTTAATTTTTTTATTTTATTAAACTTTCTTAGTGTATATTTCTAAAAAAAAATTACATCAATTGGCAGTTATATATATTTTTATTTTTACAATTTCAGAACGCATGCTTGATTTTACATTTACAGACGTAATTAGTTTAATTATCTTACGTTTAACTGTAAATGGAGATATATTTCTGAGCAATAAAACTTAATTGAAAGATAACAATTAATTAGCATATTAAAATGGAATCTCTTCTCGTGTAATTAGATACCGAAGAACTGGTGATTTATGAATTACCAACGAGCACGCCTGCGTGCGAGTACCACTTATATCCGTTATATGATACTGCAAATATAAACTACGATATAAATTTGAGTTATTATTATTTCATAATTGCCAACATCGCCTCCATAAATCAAAAAACACCTGTTACAAGGTAATTAGATGTCACAATAAAGAATCCACGATCATCGTATCAGACGCGATTACTTCTTTGGTGCGTGCTTTAATTAGTGGGGCTCATTTGAATACTAAACGCACATTAGTAACTGTTAATTGGGTTTTATTGGTTGTCGTCGGTTCGAATTCGACCAATGCGAAGACGTTTATGGCTTGCGATGCGGATGCAAATACGCGCGAAACGGGTTTTCCTTTTTTCGGGGACGACAGTCTACTTATCTAATTCTGGAGAAGAAAACATGGAATTCGTAATGTCCGTTTCTCGTTTTAGTGAATGTAATTGAATTTCTAATGCACTGCAAGCGGTTTATCGTAGATTTATTAACGACAGGTATGAATAAATATTGTTTAGCTTGTGCTTAATAAAAATATGACAACTATCTATTATAACCTTTTAATATTGATTATTAATATATTATTCATTATTTATACGGTTTTTAAAATTACCAATTTGTCATATATTAGTAATTATAATCATGGAAGATATATTATCAAATATTCATTTAACACAAAATTCTGTAAAATTTTTATTGAAGGTTCACAATATCTCTCAGAGTTACAAAATTTTAAAATATTTACATAAGATGGTTTCGATATTTGCAATAAAGATGATCAAAACACTATTTTAGTTGTCTAGTTTGCTTCTTGCTAGTTTTACTTAAAACCAGAATAGCAGAAATAAGGCCGAGACGAGAATACAGTGCATTTATAAAACTAAAAATAATCCTCTGTAGCAGATATTTCACAACAGAACTAAGAGTGAGAGCACTTAAGGGTTATGTTTGCAGTGCTACTAACTTCAACTTTAGAGTTGAATACTGAAACAAGAACACATAGTTAAATTACAGTCGTTCAAAATGTAATGTTACAGAAGGATACTTCACATATGCTAGACACAGAGGAAAACCACCGTGGAATTATTAGAAGAAATAGGTACATAATATGAACTAATTATCAGCATAAAGAGAAGAAAGCTACAATATCTAACACATGTAATGAGAGGACAGAAATATGACATGCATAAATTGATCAAGCAGTGTAAAATAAAGGGAAAAACTAACATTCGTAGAATTAGAATTCCGTGTTTGCGAAATTTGAGGAATTGGTTTAAATGCAGTTCCTTAAAAATTTTCCGCGCAGCTGTAAATAAGATGAATAGCAATGATGATATCCAATCTCCAGTAGAAGCTGGCACTAGAAGAAGAAGAAGTCTGGACTACGTAACTGTTTCTAAAACTTTTGGACTATACGCTAATCGTAACTATTATACCAATAATTAAAGGCCAAAGAAGTTGTCGGTACCCATTTTAGCATTTTAAATTATATTAATGATAAACTAAACTAATGTAGATAACATGTAATGAAAAAATAAAATCCAATAGAAAAAAATCAACAGCTGTACGTTTGATTTTAAACAAATATTGTTACTGTGGGTGGTTATAAAAATTTTTGATTGTGTATGACATTTGCTTTGCCAGATAGTAGCTTGATCAGGTAGATGTATCTAGGAGTGGGATATAATAGTAGATAGATAGTAGATACTATTTATTTTATCCATTGTACTTACATAATAATATTCAAATATATATTACAAACATTTCTTACAAAAATTTTGATCGCACATGGAATGGCTTGAGTTCATAATAATATGATCTTCCACACTTGCATACTGTTACTTCAATAACACTGTTGCCACATAGGGTATCTTTGGTAGAGGTTGTTGCACCATTATCTTGCCAAGTTTGGCTTTTTTTTCCTCTGAGAAGAAAACTTCAATGCAATAATAGACATCTTAAACGCATTCTAATAATGTCTCCAAGCTACAGCAAAGTTGAGACGTGTCAAATCTGGTAAGCTAACTGATTGATTCGATTCTCCACTATATACTGATTTGATATAATGTGACCACAGAGATTTATATGTTTAATAAGCGTATATCATATTAACTTATGTTGTGATAGAAATTTAAAAACCATTTATTTTTTATTTTTATCAATCTATAAAATGTTATTGTTCGAAGGAAATAGACTGTTTAATTACTTTATTTTCTTTTTCAATTATTACATATTTTTTTCAAGAATCAGGGCAAAATTTCACTTAGCGCCATTATATTAACTATGGAGTAAACATTTTTACAGAAGTGTATATTTACAACATTAAAGAACTAAAGATATTATAAAGACTTATATAAAGGAAATGTTAAGGCAAAGAATTACGGATAATTTAGCTTTCAAAGCCAACACGTTCTCTAGTAAGATTAAGTACTTAAAACGATATAAATTTTCAAAAAGGAAAGGTTGTGTTACTACCTATGGACACATACTGTATTGTAACATGATTGAGGTTGACCTCATCGTGTGGCTACTGTATATTTTTAAACAAAATAGAGTAATAGGTTGGATGCTTGAAGTCATAACTTATGATACACATCTTGAATCACGAACTTTATCAGATGATAAATAAACTGTACTTTGTTAATATCACACGCGGAATTTATTTCAGTACACTGTAAGTTTGATAATGGCCTTGTAAAGGTTGAAACTAAAATAGTCACTGAATAAATTCCGTGTGTGATATAACCAAAGTACAGTTTTATTTATCGTCTGATAAAATAGATTAATTTGAATAATTTAGATTGCTTATCCAAAGAGTTTTCTCCATTTTTGATACCTTTAAACCTTTATTTGGCATAACTTATACATGCAAAATCAAATCTACATAACTACATTATATAAAAATAAAATCATTCCATGTATTATATTACTCCACTCCTCCAACCCATTCTCCTTAGCACATTTACTCTGGCCCCATCCTCATTCATCTAGTCCATCGCCCTCCTGCACCCTTCTATCCATTCCTCACACGCCCCCTCGCACTCCTTCGCCAAATGCCTAAACGTATCCCTTCCATTCTAACACATTTTCTATAGTGTCTTACACTTTTAAATTGTACAACAATGTTCTAAAAAAAGAATTATGAAGCTTGCAGTATATTACAATGAGATAGTTGCAAAATAAAAACATTCTTACAATCGGTTGGTTTATATTTTAGCAACGAAAATAATGAATTTAGTACATCTTCTTTAATAAATGAGTTTTGTCGGATCGTGGCACTTTGAATTATCTTGAACTGCGACATGCTGATGAGATTAAGGATGGATCAAAATCAGTCTGTGGTTCTTATTGATAGATAAACTTTTTTGTTTGAAAAGTCTGTAGCTAATATGAAAATTAAAATAATAAAGTTTACAATTATAATGAAAGAAAATGCCATTATTTAATGGACGTTTCCTTGAACAAAATTTGTAATATGGCTAGTAACAAAAAAAAACTATTGGCATAAAACCATTAACATATAAAAACAACATTCTTGACATATACAGACACTTATTCTATTATTCTCTTTGTTTTATTCTCTCTTGCGTCCCAATCTCGCCAAAATTCCAGCTCTATCATGTTACCTTCCTGTTTTCCCCAACCACTTTCCACATACCCCTTTACATTCTTCTCCCAAATGACTCCATGTGTACCCTAAGGGATAACCCTCCAAGCGTTGTGCTGTCCTTTGCACGCCACCTCGGGTGGCTAAATGAGTGATAGAACAACGCAGGGCTGTCCCAGTCAGGTGGGAACAACGGGCCTAGTGAGGCCTAAGTGCTCTGGTCAATGATTTGATCGCCCTTGACAAACTCAATCCAGATCCAGATCCAGACTCCATGTACCCATCTAATTTATGCACAATACACACCTACCATACCTTTATCCATCCAAACCTTCTTTCCTCTCTCTCCCAAACCGCATCTACCTCTTGCTAAGGTAATCTTGTCTTCATTTGAGAAGCCACTGTTAATCAAAGTATCCTGGCACCCTCCCATACAACTGCCACCTTACTTTCCCATACCTCGAAATGTACATCCTTAACTCTCCTGCATTTCATCCTCCTTCCATTCTCTAAACATTCGTTCACAATATTCTCGGACACTCCTGTCCTTTGATACATCTTTCTACGTTCCATTCTCTACTCACTCGAATTTATTCCCATTAATCTCTCTCTACAATTCACTACTCTCTCTCTATTGCCTCCCATCTTATTTGTTTCCTGAAGCAATATGTACGCAGGCATTGATCTTTTAACCCCTAGAGTCTGCTTCAGGAACAATAACTGCTCTCTGCTCTTTATTCATAATATTTCTACACCGTATTTCTATAATAGTCTGGGTCTACCTCGTTTCCCTTTTCCTTGTGTTTTGGCGGCCCATACTCTTTTCACTTGTCGTACTTCTTCTATTTTATTGTAGATGTCCCCACCAGTGCAACTGTCTTTCTTCTATGAAGTCTAATGTAGACTGTATTCCTAGATCATTTCTTATTTCTGTGTTCTTAAATCTATCTTTTTTGGTCACTTCTCTGGCTCGTCGTAGATATTTCATTTCAGCTGCTTATATCTTGCTTTCCTGTTTCTTGGTTAGCGTCTACGATTCGCATCCATAGGTAAGTATCGGTATATATATTGACTTAAATATTTTCGTTTTAGTGCTTTTTGATGTTTGTCGTTGGTTTATGAATCCATCTCTTAATATATGGTATAGTTTTGATGCTTTTTCTATTCTTATGTTTATTTCCGGTTCTTACGTTCCTTTGCTGTCTATATTTATTCCTAAGTATTTGTATGTGGATACCTTTTCTATTTTTGTCCCCTCTATTTCTATGTTCATCGTCTCTTGTTCCTCTCCAATTATCAAGTTTTGTTTAAGTTCTTTTTGGTTCTTAGTTACCAACAAATACTTCTTCAGACACTGACACTGTTTGGAGATTTTTGTAGCCTATTGTTATACCGTTATATAGTGTATTGCATTCTTTTATTATTTTGTCCAAGTATATTATAAACAATCCCGGGATTAGTCCTCCTTTTTGCCGTAGTCCACCTCTTGTTGTAAATAGGTCTGTTCTCTTATTCTTATATATTACCGCGTTTTTATTGATCTTGTAGATTTCCTTAATTATCCTAATTGTTTTTCCAACCACTCCTTCTTGGTTAATGTCTTCCATAATTTGTTTCTTGGTATTTTATCGAAGGCATTCTCTAGGTCAATAAAAGCTAGGTCTACTCTTCTTTTCTCCTGTAGCATCTTTTGTGTCAGTTGCCTTACTATGAATATGTGGTCCTGGATCTGTTCTGTTCTGAATCCACTTTATGCTTCTTCGAGTGCCTTCTTCGTTACTGCTCCCGTTACTGCTCTTATTAGTTATAGTAATGTCATGTTACTGCATAGTAACATTATACCTCTGTAGTTGTCACAATTCTTGCCGTCTCTTTTTTGTGTATTGGTACAGTTAGCGCCATCTGGCAGTCTTTGGGTATCTGCTGTACTTCCCATATTTTGTTGTAGATTGTCACAAGTAACTCTGATCCTTTTTTCCCTATGTTTTGTTTTAATCATTTCCCCTTTTGTTTGGTCTTGTCCTGGAGCTTTTCCGTTTTAATTTTTCCTATTATCTCCATTAGCTCTTCTACATTTGTTAGATGTTTGTTGTCATCTTCATTTTCTTTATTTTCATTTTTTATAATTTCCTTCTAAGGCGTTCCCTCCCTGCAATAGCTCCTGGAAATATTATTCCCATCTCTTCATGATTCCTTCCTCTTCGTTAATTAATTAATTATATCTCTACCTTTGCTCTTAATATAGTTTGGCTCTTGTGTTTTATTTTCTTTCATTGTTTTGTAGAACAGTTTCATATTTATACATATGTATCTAGGAAAACCAACCAAGTGCTTTTCTATAAACAACCCTTAATAGTTTGTGAATGTTTGTTTTAGATATAGCTTGTTGCTGTAAAGGTTGCAGATATCGCTAAGAAATCAAATTGTTCTTAAGGCAACTATTTTGAGCAACAATGTCATACAAAGCATTGATTTTGAGTATCAACTCTGCTTATTCAATGCAAATTACTGTTTGACCAAAATCTACAGTAGCGTCTAACTCATTAAATAAAGTATAGATTAAATAGAGATAATGGTTGCGACCGTTACTACTTGGTAATTCATACTTACACTGAATTGAAAAAATGACAAATAATAGTTGCTTATTTTTATTAATTATTTGTGGTTAAAACATAGTAAAATTTTCAATTCAGTGAAAGTCTAGATTCATCTGAAAACATCACGTTGTTAATGATGTTGCTACCTTTTGTTATCTTGTTCATTATTATTTCACCAATGTCTAATCTGTGACTAAATTAATGCCCGTTTGCTTACGTAAAATTTCCAGCGATTTAACTTTTTTAATTTTTTTTTATTTATCCAGAACTCATATTATGGATCAATGCTTACTGTACTGTAAAGTTTTTTTGTTTCTTTAACATAAGCTGTACGAAGGAGCTTACACTTTATAGATTTTGATCGATTATTTACTCTCCAGTTTAATCATTGGTATGCAATATCTTGGAATTTAGATTTTGGAATCAAGATTATTAACTTAATTTTATTAAATGGGTTACTATTTTACCACAGTTTAGTTTTACGTCAACATATTAAATCATTATTTAAAGGTCTATCCTTTAACAACAATTAGAAAACAACAGCGAAGATCTAATAATGCCTTAATTAAAGGTAACCAAAACTGTTTTTGCTGAGTAAATTATTTTTTAAGGTAACCATTTCCTTTGTAAACTAAACAAAGGCTTTGAAATAATTTAAAACTAAAAGCAAATGATTGAATGAAATTTATTACAAGTAGCACTAAAACGTAAAGATTTAAACTACTACAAAATTAAAGAATAATTTGTAGCAATCTCTAAGCAAGAAAGATAAAAAAAATAAAGTAGAGAAATAAATAAATATCGCCTTTTGAACGCGTATTGAAAATCGAACATCAAAGTTATGACAAATCTGCACTGATGAGCTGTGATACAGCGAAACACATGTCTGCGGATAGTTATTACAATTACATGGCGTGGTTGGGAACCGGTGACACCACAAAAATTGTTACATAGTGCTAAATGTAATTTCAGATAACTAACAGTTATTCAATATCTGGTGGTGATTTAATACGAGGAGTAGTTGTTTTAACTGTTAGTTGGTATTTGTAGTTTCTACATTATAATATTGTAAAATTACGGTGCAGAAACGCTAAAAATGATTAATTGTAATTATTAATTTTATTTAAATTTATTTAGTTGTTTCAGTAATCATAATTCTAAACAAAAATATTATTACAACATTAGTTAACTTATATAATGAAAAAATGTATAATACACCTGTGTAAAAATTCTTTGATCAAACATTAATTTACTTTACTAACGACAAAAAGATTTTATATATTACAAAAATTTGTCAACAATCATAGTATATAATGTTTGCCGTCTGGTATATCGTTAATTGCATTTTTAACGGTAAAAATCAATATTGTGTCCACAATAATTTCAATAATTGGCCATAAAACATGTCTATAAATAATTTTAAAAATACTGATGGATAGCCCACATTGTGTCATAAAAAATATTTAATAGCATAATAAAATAAAAACCTATGGAAGACATATAGAAATAATATCAATTAGATTATATTTATCTTGATTTTATTACATAATAATTATGTTTTTATTCCTGGTTATACAAATTCATTGTTAGCTAAAAATATTGAAGGAATTTAAAGAAAGTAGAAAAACTAATATTATCTAATATTTAGGTTATTAGTTAAATATTGTTATGTCGCATTTAAATGAAATAACTAATAATATTTGTTTAAAGAACTATGATAAAAACTGGTCCGTTGATAACTTATTGAATACTAAATTCATAAAAATATCATAATTTTTGTAAGGTTAGTAGAACTTTTTCAAAACGTATTTTTTTTAATCTAAATGGGGATTCTAGATATTTTATACCGTTTATCCATCGATACAATAGAATATTTAATAACATCACTATTAGGGCCTTCAAGAACCAAGCCCACTGCAGCAATGGAGATGCTATTAGACCTCACACCACTTCATATTCTGATAGTGGGGAAAGCAAGACTGGCACTCTATAGACTGCAGGTAGCAACGGTCAAAGTAAAAATTGACACCCCACACAGAAGACTCTTGATTGACATAGGGGGACATTTCCTGCAAATGAGGTCGGACCATATGATAGACACCTTGTGCTCTTCAAGGTCACTATCCCAGACCCCAGACCGCAATGAATTGAATAGACTTAGGGAGAATATCCGCAAACAAAGCATGATCTGGTACACGGATGGTTCCAAATCACACACAGGTAGAGGATCAGGAATCTACAACGAGAATATAAAGACAGGTGACGTCCAATCGCTGGTTAGCCTGGCATCAGTCTTTCAAGCTGAAATATTCGCGATAATTGAATGCGCTAAAACAAATATAGAGAGGAACTATTGAGACAGGCGTACCTATACCATGGCTGTCAGCCAGGCGGCACTGAAGGCTCTCCAAAGCCAAAAGACTTCAAACTGGTATCGCGCTGCTCCGACACTCTGAATGACCTTGCCAGACAGAACAAGGCAACATTTGTCTCGGCGCCGGGGCAGTCCGGTATCGAGGGAAATTAAAAAGCTGACGAATTAGAAAGGCAGGGCGCCACCATATCATTTATTGGACCTGAACCTGTTTTGGGCATAGCTCTGAAGTCAGAAAATAGAAATAGCAGACCAGGCCTTAACCACAGTAAAGCCATCATAAGGGAGCCCGATTCTAACCAAGCTGCAGGACTACTGATACTAAGTAGGGCACAGCTGAAGATAACTAAGAACACCTAAGTAAAATCGGTCTACACAACGGCGACATCAGCTGTCGGTTATGTGATATGGTACCGGAAGTAAAAGTAAATAATATAGTACAATAAGCCACCTAGGCTGCAGTGTATCTGGATCTATAAAAAGACGACCCCTATTTCATATTCTTTAGATCTGACACCTGGTTAATGTTTGGTTCAGCCTTAAAAATTTATTAAGATTTAAACCTTTACTTCAAATTTTTAGATATTTTGTCAGCAAAAATTAAATTTTTGTGTGCGTTTTTTATTACTACTTATAATCACTTACCACAAAACGGAATGCCTTCAGGTAACCACTGTCCATTTTCACAAGTCCGCCTAGAAGGCCCCAGCAGTTCGAAACCACGTTCGCACGTGTAAGTCGCCACGGTGCCCGGTCCCAAAGTTTCGTCCGAAAACACCACGTTCGAGTGGGCGGGGGCGCCGGGAAACCGGCATCCTTTGCCTTCACCTAGAACACCTGAAACGAGAGTAAATTAATTAATATGCGTATTTCATTCACACACTGCGCTGGAAACACGAGGGTTCCAGTTAATTAGCATATTTATATGGCCAAACACAATTAACTAACACAAACACTAGTAAGTCGGGAGTTGATGGGTTTACCGTTAAGAGTAAAAATGCGAGGAAGTGGTAATTGGGTTAGATGATCCGATGTGCCAGATTGTTGAGTATTTACCTGATTCCCATAATTTAATTTGTGGGAATTAGGGAGTGCCTACAAACCGTTTAGAATTATTTGCAGCACTTAATATAAATTATATGGGTACTAATTATTCAAATTTTGATTTATTTATCAATTAATAACCTCAATGTAATTAAATGCGATGTAAGGTTAATAAAGTAATTGTTAATAATACAAATAATACGTTAATAAATTTTGAGCATAAAATTAGAAATATTTTTTATGTTCTTTTCCTACATACATTTTTGGACAGTCGTAATAGTAGTAATATTCTTTAATTACAATAAAATTAAAATTAATCAGAATAAATAGCATGTTAAAGTGAAGAGTAATAAATGTTATGGAGGATTATGTTTTCACATAATATATAATGATGGAATTTTTCATTAAAATGTAACATATTTAATTGCTAAAGCCATAGTTAAAGTACTTTTCATTATATGAATGCATAATTTCTCTTCATAAAAATAGAGTAATGAGTTATGCGGGCTGGAAAGTTTTAGATAAGTGCGTATAAGTTGCATTTACTGCATTGTAATCAATTTAATTGCAATACATTTGATAATGTAATAAATAATAAAATCGAAACATATTCTTGATCAACAAAAATAGAATAGAACTTATTTAACTAAAGTAACTATAATAAAGAATTGAAGCACTTTAAAGTATATTTTTAGGTTTACACATATTATCTAATGTCAAAATTTTCTACCATACAAGATAGCAGTTGCCTCTTACACGGGTTTATTGTTTTGCAAAATATTTTCCTCTTGAAATTTTCAGAGCACCTCTCTCCAGTTGATTGAGGTATCTCAACTGGAGAAAGGTGCTTTGAAAACACATACATTTTGAATGCATCGAAAGCTTCTTCGAGAGTCGAAAAACGTTGACTTCTTAATTTACTTTTAATTTTGGGTAATAAAATAAAATCTTTGGCTGCTAAAGACGAATAACATTTTCAGTTCTCAAAAGTCTCTTGTTTGAGTCGATGTGTGAGAGCTCGCATTGTCCTGGTGAAGAATGATGCATCTTTGGCAGTTGTTTTACCTTATTTTTCCGAAGACTTCTGACAAACAAATGTTTTTTAGTATCCAGAATTGCACCAATAGTACTTTATTTCTTGAGCATTTGTTTCGACCAATCGACACGATTGTTAAATAATGTGGGATCCAAAACGAACGTTTTTTGAACACTAACTTTAAATATAACTTAGTTTAAAATATAACTTAGAAGAGAATAAACAATTAATTTTTTTGTATTAAATAGTTACTACTACTACACGAGTTTAAAAATATTCGTAATGTAATTATATATGGAAAATAATTAAATTTAACTATTATATTCATTATTTTAATTACATTATTAATTATGCAATTGGTCTATGAATAATATATACATTTAATTTTTATTTATTCTAATTATTTCCTCTAAAAAATCCCTTCATTCCGCTTACGATTATTCAAATGTAAAGTGAGGTATTTATTTATTTCTCCGCTCGAGGTATCCATAACAAGGTGAAATCATTGTAGCATTAAGCTTTTGATTTAAACCTACAGTAATTAATTAGGATCAATATTATCACATTTTTACTTTCCAATAATCACTCCCTCTTACTTTTTTTCGACATCCTCAAGTACGTGCCAATTAGAAGTAACTGTTCGGCTCATCTGTGCAAGTATCATTACATTCCCGAGTACTAATTCCAAAGTGTATGAGGCAATTAATGAAGCGAAATTACTTTTTCCGTTTTACTTTTAAGACGAGCCGTCCTCTACGTGGAGCACTGTTAATTTTGACAGTTACAAGCAGTTGCCATATTGCGCGCTGCCAGCGAGTACCATAATGGATTTGCGTAATTAGCACCTTGAACGGTCATCGTCGTTAGCGGTATGCTTCACCAAAGAAAAATTAAAACTCGGCTAATTAACGTTATATCGTCTTATGTCTCAAGATTTGTCAACACTTAAAAGCGAATTGTTTAAATTGTATGTCAGTATTTATTTAATTAGTACTTAGACTTGTTGATGTATTGTTTTTGAATTTAAAATCTTCAAATCTTTATTAAATGATGTTTCTCTGCCAACAACAGCTACGGACTGGTTTTAACCTATTTGGTTCTCACCAGCGCATCGTAGTTGAAGATAGGGAGAAGAAAAGTTACTATGAAGTTTACAAGTTCTTCGTAAAGGATAGACAAACCACTGATACCTCATCTGTTGGTATTATTGAGTTATGTTTCTACGAGAAAAGAAAATCTCATCGTTTCTGCAAGTAACACATGTTGGACTATAAAAATCATTTTTTTAAATAAACGAAGAACTCGTTTTAAGAAGAAGAAGTATTTACTTAAACTACAATTATCTAATAACACTCTAAAGAGTACGCAAATAAAAAAAATAGGAATAGGTTTGATGAATTGTTAGATATATTCAGTCTTATCAAGTTTATAAAGATGTTAAAAACCTCTTTAGATTTACACCAATTTAGAAGAATAATCTATATTGAAGACATTAAAACGATATAAAAAATGAATAACAGAAAAACGTTTTAACTTTTTTATACTACTTTTTATTTTTATACAACACTTTGTGACTAGTTTCGAATTACACAGTAATCATTATCAAACTAAGTACTTAAAATCTAAATAACAGGTGTATATATAATAAATCTAAAATGCTTCGAAGAGAGGGGTGTACATCAGGTCAAGCTGGTCGTTAAGGATGGAAATTCCCGGATTAATTTTGGCCTTGTGTATTTCGATGGCCTCTAGTAAATCCATTTTTCTACCTTTTTCGGCAAGGTGGATTACCGAGAGTACATCCTTGTCAAAATTATGGTTTGATTCTAATAGGTGATTAGCAAAGGTTGAACTATTGTTTTTTAAATTATATGATCTAAAATGTTCTTTTAATCTTGTTTGAAAATTACGACCTGATTGCCCGATGTACAACCCTCCACAATCTGGACATCTTAAGCTGTAAATTCCTGATTTGTACATGTAATTAATTGGCGTTTTTGCATTAAAAATTAAATTTGAGAGATTACTACTAGCTTTAAAAATTATGTCGACGTCACGTTTTTTAAAGATATTTTTGATTTTTAAACTTATTTCTCCAAAGAATGTTAATGTCTTATATATATTATTTTTTGTAGTTGGGATAGCATATAAATAATTTTGAATTTGTTTTGTTTGGAATTTATTAATTAATTTGGGGACAAGTGAATCAGGATAGCCGTTATTTTTAGAAATTTGTTTAATAATGTTAATTTCATTTTTACGGGATTCAGGAGTCAGGGGTATTTTAAATGCACGAGTTATCATGGAATAAAAGCTAGCTATTTTGTGTTTATATGGATGACGGGAAATATTTGGGATGGTAGTATCTGTAAAAGTGGGTTTTCGGTAAATGTCAAAAGTAAGTTTATTATTTGTTTTGGTTATTGTTAAATCTAAAAAGTTTATTTTGGAATCGCATTCTGTTTCGGCTGTGAACTTAATAGATGGATGAATGGAATTGAGGAACGTTAGAAACTGGTTAATTTGTCGGTCTGTACCTTCGAAGCATGCTAGGATGTCGTCTACATATCTGTGCCACCATTTTATATGTTTTTTGCCTAGGGGTGAGTTGAGTATTTTGTTAGTGAGGTTGTTCATAAATAGTTCGGCTAACAATGGGCTCAGGGGGGAACCCATTGCTAGACCTTCTTTCTGAGTATAAAATTTATTATTAAAAGAAAAATGATTATGTTTTAGAATAGGGTCAATTAAATTAATGAAATCTGCTTTGACTATTGGGTTCGCATTATTATTATCTAGATGTTCAATTATTAGTTGGAGGCATTCATTAGGAGGGATTTTCGCAAACATGTTCGATACATCGAAGGATACTAACTTGCAACTGTTAGGGATGGATAGATTCTTTAGGTTGTTAGCTAATTCTACTGAGTTTTTAATGGAGTGTGGATCTTTGAAGTTGGTTATGGAATTAAAAATTGAAATAAGTTCAACTGATATTTTGTGGGCAGGAGAGTTTATATAGGATACTACAGGACGAATGGGATCTTCCGGTTTATGAACTTTAATTAATCCATATAGTCTAGGGGTTCTGGGATTCATAGGAAATAGGTATCTAGTTTTATTGTCAGAAAATAAGGCGTTATCTTTTACTATGGATTTGAGTTTGTTTAATAAGGGAACAGTAGGATCTTTTTTAATTTCTGAAATATTGGAGCTATTTATGAAATCTTCTACTTTTTTAATATAATCTTCGTTTTTTAAAATTACTATAGAATTGCCCTTATCAGCCTTTGTTACTATTAAATTATTGGTTTTTACTTTTTTGTTTATAGATTTGATGGTTTTTGTGTCGGAATTAGAAATTGATTTTGTTTGTTTTATTATTTTTGCTATTTTTGATTTGTCAATTACCGAAATGTTAGTATTTTTTGAAGCTATTTCTGACTCTGATACTAAGGTTTCTTTAAAAGAGGAGACGTCGACATGAGGTGAGTATTTTGGCCCTAACATTAATATTGCAGTTTCTTTCTGAGTGAATTCTATATCTGTTTTGTTTATAAGTCTACTATAAAACACTGGATTACC
>OZ018391.1:52751170-52822345 GCA_963969525.1 Ontholestes murinus
ATTCTATATCTGTTTTGTTTATAAGTCTGCTATAAAACACTGGATTACCTTCTGGTGTATTATTGATGTTTTGTTGTTGTTGAGTTATGAGTTTCTTCAGTTTTTTCTTTTGAATTTGACTTTTTTTGTAGTTGACTCTGCTGACTCTGCTGCGGACATAGTCGTCGAATAGGTCAAATTCCACTGGGTGAAGGGCGTTGGCTAGTTCTACGTGTAGCACTTTTATATATGTGTTAATTCGAAACTAGTCACAAAGTGTTGTATAAAAATAAAAAGTAGTATAAAAAAGTTAAAACGTTTTTCTGTTATTCATTAAAAATGTACTACGAAGTGAACGCCTCCAAAATTCAAGATATAATTCAAGCCAGTGTGGCCAAAAAGGCGAAATTGTACTTAAAACTCCGAATAAAGAAACAACTCGCAACCCTAAATGCGTGGTTCAACCAACAGTGTCTCCATTTAAAAGTTACTCCTGTATTTGTGCAAATTCCAATCAAAACAAAAACAATAGCAGCAAAAAACACAAAGAAAACCGCGGAAAGGACGTGGCTCACACAAGAAGCCAAATTCTGGTTCAAAAGAAGAGATATTCTTAACACATATATAAAAGTGCTACACGTAGAACTAGCCAACGCCCTTCACCCAGTGGAATTCGACCTATTCGACGACTATGTCCGCAGCAGAGTCAGCAGAGTCAACTACAAAAAAAGTCAAATTCAAAAGAAAAAACTGAAGAAACTCATAACTCAACAACAACAAAACATCAATAATACACCAGAAGGTAATCCAGTGTTTTATAGTAGACTTATAAACAAAACAGATATAGAATTCACTCAGAAAGAAACTGCAATATTAATGTTAGGGCCAAAATACTCACCTCATGTCGACGTCTCCTCTTTTAAAGAAACCTTAGTATCAGAGTCAGAAATAGCTTCAAAAAATACTAACATTTCGGTAATTGACAAATCAAAAATAGCAAAAATAATAAAACAAACAAAATCAATTTCTAATTCCGACACAAAAACCATCAAATCTATAAACAAAAAAGTAAAAACCAATAATTTAATAGTAACAAAGGCTGATAAGGGCAATTCTATAGTAATTTTAAAAAACGAACATTATATTAAAAAAGTAGAAGATTTCATAAATAGCTCCAATATTTCAGAAATTAAAAAAGATCCTACTGTTCCCTTATTAAACAAACTCAAATCCATAGTAAAAGATAACGCCTTATTTTCTGACAATAAAACTAGATACCTATTTCCTATGAATCCCAGAACCCCTAGACTATATGGATTAATTAAAGTTCATAAACCGGAAGATCCCATTCGTCCTGTAGTATCCTATATAAACTCTCCTGCCCACAAAATATCAGTTGAACTTATTTCAATTTTTAATTCCATAACCAACTTCAAAGATCCACACTCCATTAAAAACTCAGTAGAATTAGCTAACAACCTAAAGAATCTATCCATCCCTAACAGTTGCAAGTTAGTATCCTTCGATGTATCGAACATGTTTGCGAAAATCCCTCCTAATGAATGCCTCCAACTAATAATTGAACATCTAGATAATAATAATGCGAACCCAATAGTCAAAGCAGATTTCATTAATTTAATTGACCCTATTCTAAAACATAATCATTTTTCTTTTAATAATAAATTTTATACTCAGAAAGAAGGTCTAGCAATGGGTTCCCCCCTGAGCCCATTGTTAGCCGAACTATTTATGAACAACCTCACTAACAAAATACTCAACTCACCCCTAGGCAAAAAACATATAAAATGGTGGCACAGATATGTAGACGACATCCTAGCATGCTTCGAAGGTACAGACCGACAAATTAACCAGTTTCTAACGTTCCTCAATTCCATTCATCCATCTATTAAGTTCACAGCCGAAACAGAATGCGATTCCAAAATAAACTTTTTAGATTTAACAATAACCAAAACAAATAATAAACTTACTTTTGACATTTACCGAAAACCCACTTTTACAGATACTACCATCCCAAATATTTCCCGTCATCCATATAAACACAAAATAGCTAGCTTTTATTCCATGATAACTCGTGCATTTAAAATACCCCTGACTCCTGAATCCCGTAAAAATGAAATTAACATTATTAAACAAATTTCTAAAAATAACGGCTATCCTGATTCACTTGTCCCCAAATTAATTAATAAATTCCAAACAAAACAAATTCAAAATTATTTATATGCTATCCCAACTACAAAAAATAATATATATAAGACATTAACATTCTTTGGAGAAATAAGTTTAAAAATCAAAAATATCTTTAAAAAACGTGACGTCGACATAATTTTTAAAGCTAGTAGTAATCTCTCAAATTTAATTTTTAATGCAAAAACGCCAATTAATTACATGTACAAATCAGGAATTTACAGCTTAAGATGTCCAGATTGTGGAGGGTTGTACATCGGGCAATCAGGTCGTAATTTTCAAACAAGATTAAAAGAACATTTTAGATCATATAATTTAAAAAACAATAATTCAACCTTTGCTAATCACCTATTAGAATCAAACCATAATTTTGACAAGGATGTACTCTCGGTAATCCACCTTGCCGAAAAAGGTAGAAAAATGGATTTACTAGAGGCCATCGAAATACACAAGGCCAAAATTAATCCGGGAATTTCCATCCTTAACGACCAGCTTGACCTGATGTACACCCCTCTCTTCGAAGCATTTTAGATTTATTATATATACACCTGTTATTTAGATTTTAAGTACTTAGTTTGATAATGATTACTGTGTAATTCGAAACTAGTCACAAAGTGTTGTATAAAAATAAAAAGTAGTATAAAAAAGTTAAAACGTTTTTCTGTTATTCATTAAAAATGTACTACGAAGTGAACGCCTCCAAAATTCAAGATATAAAAAATATATGTAAAGAGAAAAAATAAGTGATTTGTAAAAGATGTTATAATAGTAGCTATTATTTTTTTACAATTTCCTTATATTAAAAATAAACAGAATGAAAAACGGTCCAGTTCAGATTCTAGGGGTGGCTTATTATGTATAAACCTCTATTAGATCAAAATAATAGTTTGTTTCCTTTTTAGATCAAGAGAGGTTTTATAATTTTGCAAAAATTTAGTCTAAATCTAAGCAAATTAAAAAGTCGAAGTTCAAAGGTAGAGAAAGACATTTTTGTGAACCCTAAACTATAGTTGAAAAGATCAAAAGAATCAAGTGTAAAATTTGTGTGTTAATTTAAGTTGTTTATTTTCAAAATTTTCAAAATTCAAACACATAATAGAAAGCGATTGCAATAAACAATTTTACTATTCTACAATAACAGTGACATTTCATTACAAAATGTCAAAGACTAAAATTTGCTTTATTCAGGTATCAAATATCGTGGAAGCTGGCGCTCCATAAGAACAGGGCGTTGGAAAAGAGGTAGCGGCCCCACGGCGGCTACTACTACTACTACATCGATAACTCTCCTCCACCAGCAAGCACAAGTATAGCAAGGAACAATTTATTCAAATCAACATATTGTCAATTTTTCATGTGATTACAGACAATATATGAATAACCCAGACGCTCAGGTCGACCGGAGCTTGATCCAACATGCCTGTCGTGCCTGCTTCATTATTTTGCCCTCTCCAAGAAGTCATGGTAAAAGTGCCCCATTTGTTAAGAATCGGTACACAAAGAGGACTTAAAGAGTGCCAGTGTCTCATTCCTCATTCAACACCAACGAATCCATAACGTTTAAATTGGTAAAACGAGCAAGAGGCTCTTTATTAACAGTTCGGCTAAAAGTTCGTATCGTTTCTAAGAGATTGTTTCGATATGATTTTCAGGGTTAATTAACCTTCAACCTAGCATATTGAAACAAAGAAAAATCACAGGACTAGTCACTGGTCACTGTAACCTGAACAAGCACGAAGATAGATGAGATTTGAGAAAAGAAAAGAAGAATAAACTTCCTAATACCTACTGTGTAGGCATCCCCTGGACTTAGAAGACCCAGCAGTACACAGGAACAAAAAAAATCCAGAGGCGCATAAAAGGACCACAGAGACCTCAGTGCAGGGACGCTAAGCAATACCATCTCATGAGCGAAGAAAAAATCTTTATACGTGTCAAAATTTGATAGCAATCGGACAATTGGTTCGTGAGTTTTTCATTTTGAGTAAAGCAAATTGTTATTGGAAAAAATGGATAAAAAGAAATTTCGTGTGTTAATGAAACACTGTTTTTAATGGGAAAAATAGTGCTGGAACTAAAACTTGGCTTGATAAGCGTTATCTTGACACTGCTTCAGTTGAAGCAACCATTCGTAAGTGGTTTGCTAAATTTCGTACAGGCCGTATGGTCATCGAAGATGATGAGTGGAGTGGGCGTCAAAAAGAGACTGTTACAGATGAAAACATCAAAAAATCCACAAAATAATTTTGAATGGCCGTAATGTGAAGTTGACTGAGATAGCTTAGACTCTGAAGATATCAAAGGAATATGTTGGGCATATCGTGCATAAATATTTGAGCATGCGAAACCTCTGTGCAAAGTGGGTGCCGCGTGAGCTCACAGTCGATCAAAAACAACGTGTTGATGATTCGGAGCTCTCTTTGAAACTGTTTAAGCGAAATAAGCAATATTTTTGCGTCGAAATATGACAACTGATAAAACAAGGATCCATTACCATATTCCAGAGTCTAATCGGCAGTTATCTGAGTGGACTGCACGCGACGAAACCAATACAAATTCAGGAAAAACACTATAGTCGGCTGGCAAGGTTATGTAGTTCGTATTTTGGGATGCGCATGGTTCATCGATTATCTTCAAAAGGAAAAAAAACAATTAACAGTGACTATTATATATAATTGTTGGAGCGTTTGAAGGCCGAAATCGTGAAAAGGACAAAAAATGAATAGGGCTACAAATTGCTTTCTCATACACCTTATTCTCCAGATTTGCCCCCCAACGACTATTTCCTCTTTGCAGGCTTCAAGAGAATACTCACTGGAAAGAAATTTACCATCAATGAAGAAGTAATCGCCCAAACAAAGGCCTATTTGAGGCTAAAGACATATCATACTACAAAAATGGTATCAAACTTTCAGTCTATTTGTTATCCTATCCCGAGAAGGAGCCGGTGCGCCATGACGACTCTGTTTTTTACTTGTCCGTTAAACAGGCCTGCAACAAGGCTGACATCATGTCGATCCTCTAGCGGGAGAAGAACGAGCTGCAGACGATGCTGATAGACGAGGACAATAACTCGGAGAACCGTTTCATCGAGAAGTCGATGGCGGTGGTAAGGGAGCGGGAACTTCATCCTCGCTAAATTAGAGAACGTCAAAAGGGGAAAGTCGTGGACGGTTTAAAGAATATAAATGTGGGTTGTAGAAGAGATAGATTGGAAAGTTATTGCAGCGATGAATGCACCAACAATTATGGCGGAACTGAGGAAGGTGTTGACGATGATGAGGATTGCAGTTCTTCTATTCAGCTGTGAAATACTTTATTTTTATCAAGCTGCTGATGGCCAACATAATTACTTGTACGCTTTGAATCCTTGACTTGAAAGGGGTCCCATGACTTAATAGCTGAGGAAGAGCCTAAGGTATCTCCAGCACTTACCGATCACCTTCCAATTTGAGACGACCAAAATACAAAATGGTGTTCCGGTTTTTTTCAAGGAGACAATTAAATTCGCTGGAGTTCTCCCCAAAGACTTTAATCGGGCGGATTGTGGAGAATGAATGAGGTTCCATGACCGAAGAGCTGAGGAGGAGGCTACGGTTACTCCAGCACCTACCGATCACCTGCCAATTTGAGACCACCAAAATACAAATTGGCGCTCTGTTTTTTTTTATACAAGGATACAATTAAATTCTTTGAATAGCAAATCGATAATGACAAGAATAGGCGACAGAAGAGGGCTAGGGAGGCAAAAGGCGCGATAAAAAGATTGCGGAGGAGGAGAACAGTCAGATGGGAAAGTATCTGGCGGTCAATATCAAGCTAGAATCGCTTTGGTGCTCATGATCGCACTATTTCCATATCGACGTCGAGGAAAACGGCGCCGATATTAGAGAGGCAAGACGTGGAGTATTCCGCGTCGCTTGGAACTAAATCGTCTGGACTGTCATTTGTAAAGATGTTATTTTCGTCAGCGAAGAAGCCGATTTCGAAGTGCTCGGTCTGGCTACAGAGTGACAGTGAGCCCAAGTGCGAGGATTATATTCCGGCGCCGAAGTATAACATGAGCTTAAGCCACACGATCGCCAAGTTTAACGAAGACGGAAGTAATGGTGAAGGAAAATGGACCATGAATAAGTTTGTGTCGGTGATTTGTTGTGCTTTGTAAGAGTTCTTTACACTTATGTTTTTAATAATGTTAACTGAACAGAGTTTAAAATAATATTAATAAGATATTTACAAAAATAAGTACATTCAAGATCCATGGAAGGGATGATCATCTACTTCCCCGCCTTATTTAGCTAACATCTGGAAAGCAGGTAATATTTTTCTGAAATCTGATGGTCGTCTAAATTTCTAGGGAGGCTCGTATAGAACTCAAGCTGGGCGACCCTTCAGAGTAAAGTCTGTTCATTGGGGTACCCTTTTTGTAAAAATATCGCAATAAGCTCGGATGGATTTTAAAATCGGATAATAGAGGCTGTAATTTTCGGTATAAATTACCTGCCAAAACTGAACAAAATAAATAAATAAAAGCACTTCCTACGAAATTTAAAAACAGAGAAAAGTTTATTTCGAAGTCAGTTCTAATGGATCTAAATAATAGTTATAATAAAAGTCAAGCTAGGTTTAATAAATTGTATAAGATTTAGTCAAGAAATACGACCATCAAATTGAAGTTCTAAGGTTGGAAGAAAAATAATTGTGATATTGCTATTTTACTACTTTCTTTGGAGACTATCCCCTGATTGTGACAACTGTCACATAATCAAAGAGTGTACGCCGAATATGCGTAGAAAATGATCAAAATATAGAAGAGATCTAGATAAATTAGGAGTGTAATTTCCAATAAGAAAGAATGAACTATAACAACCCTGTATGTACATGCACTATTAGCTGATATTTTGGTTTACGTTGTGATATCTATGTTATTGCAGACACCAGCAACCGCTGTACTTATACACCCTGTATATTTTGAGATATTATGATGATCCGTTAATGAATAAGATTTACCAACTTGTCCACTATTAGTATGCTTCGTGTGATTGAAATTATGGAAATTTTTACATATAAAGAACTTGTTATGTAGAATGTTTAGTATTCTGGCGCGTGGTCCGGAAATCGAAATAGTTTAAACCTCCTCCAGGAAACTGGCAATAAAAACTAAAATTTATTACACACAATATAATAGATATGGAATATAAAACAAGTTAATACGTGTTGTGATTTAAATTTAAATTTAATGTTTCTTACTCTTAATAAAATATTTAATTTTATTAATTATTTGGTTGCAAAAGTATTTGTAAAATACGCATTTTAAAGCAATATGAACAACATTAAGGTCACAGAACTGCTTTCCAATGTTTTTCCAATCAAACCCATATACGTCCTCTGTCAGTTGGTGCTCGATAAAATCTTTCCACTTTTCATTACAACGTATTTCAGCAATTAAGCTATTTAATGATTCACTTATAGTTTATTTATACACATATATAACTATTATAAAACTGTATTTCTTTTCGTATTTTAAACTCATGTTTATATAATTAAATATAGTAGATAAAGTATCACTTTATATCCGCTGTCAACGACGACGGAGATATAAAGTTATATTATAAGCTTGTAAAGATTTTATTAATTGCTAGTTTTTTTCTGATACATTGATTGTTATATTACAATTTTCAATTTTGTGTAAATGCACACTTGCCAAATTGAACCTATTTTTATTGCCATAAAAATATTATATTTATATTATAAAAAATATTTCGCTATGGAAGAAATTGGTCGCGCAGTATTTGAAGCGGATCTAACAGCAGCATCGCCATGAATTTGTTTGGCAGTTGTAAATTTTTTATTGACAGAGTCTGCAATATACCGATCCACTATTGAATCGGTTTTCCAACCATCATATTCCTTGAGTACAGACTTGCTTGTACCATAATTGTCAAGCATAGTGGAAGCTTTAAGAAATTAGCAATACATCTGGGAACATCTTCCATTTTATGAATCCTAACACGCTGCTTTGTGCACTTTTTTTAAATTAATGAAAAAACTCTGGTGAGGAATATTATTTGATCTTAATGCTAAATATTTTAGGAGAATATCGATTGTCAGCCTGTCAGACATATTCAGAATAGTGAAAATCCGATTACTATGAGTCTTCGTGTCTCGAAGTGTCCCACTAATAACATCTTTACAAACTTCAAAATCGGACACCAACAATCCATACAAGTCATTTCCTCGGCACCCACCAGCAACAGCAACTACCACGACAACCTACGAAGTACAATAGATAGTGAATATATAAACTTTCGAAATACTGCAATTTGATATGTCTCCTCGCGTTCAAAAAGCTTTGCTTGTTTCGCTTTATGATCTAAATGATAATTTTTCAAAAACATTGTAACTTTAGGAAATTTACTTATATTTATTATTATTCCTTCATGAATTCGCAACGTTGTTTTTAACATAGAGTAGAAATTCCAAAGGGATGAGCTCATATAACTCTTAGCTTTCTCACCAAAGTAGCATAAAAGAACATCTTCGTTAACATCTTTTACATTTTTGGAAAGTCGCTATTCGTTGAATTTCTTGCATTCTTTCTCGTACGCCGCTTTTGATTTTGCTTTTTGAATCGGTAACAACGTATTATCCAAAAGACGCGCTTCATTTATAATTTCCTCTGGAACGAACACAAATGGCTTTTCTTCTGCAAAATCTACCATTTTTGCTGCGAACACATTTTATATTGTCAATTGAAAAATTGTTAACAAGTCTCCATGGTTACGATACCGAAAGCAAATTTTAAACATAATAAATTGGATTAGAAATACGAAATGAAATAAAATAATATATTCGGAGATCAAGCTACATTTAAATCTACAGAGAACTATATCTTTTCAGATTTCAAGTACCGCTTGATCTCCTTATTACATAATACATATTATGTAATGTTTATGTAATATTGTAATCCTTTACTTTATTACTTCCAATAAAGGTTATTTACATCAAACTTTTGAAAAAAAATCGTAAATTGCCTTTAAAGAATTTATATTTAGAAAATTACAATGTAATGTTATTTTGTTAACGGTGGAGGCTTCTACTTCGTTATACATGATTCTTCACAATAAAAAACTTTTAACTTTGTTTGTAAAGTTAGTTACACAAAACAAGTTAAACAGTTTTTTTTATTCGTAATGTTATTTTAATTTAAAATATTAAATTTTTCGATTTTATAAAACATTTAAGTCATTAATGATAAAAATAGTTGTGTAAATAATTAATTTGATAATATTTGAAGAAATATAAATATTTTATACCGAAAGACAAATAGTCTATGTAGTATAACCAATAAATCTATGAAAAAATCAATTTAATAGTTTAATTTTTTTACTAATAGTACGACTAAAACAGTCAAGACAAGAAAAATAATAAGGTTATTTAAAACCTTTCACATCGAGTTCTGATAGTATTCTTCAATTACATTTAAAAGCAGAATTGGAGTGGATTATTATCATTCAAAATAAATAAACAATTAACTTTGTTGGTATCACTTTTTATTAAAAATAAAAATATAATAAAAAGTGATACCATCAAAGTTAATGGTTTATTTATTTTGAATTATCAAAATATATCACGAAGTGAAAGCCTCCACAATTACTTATTTGGTTTATTATCAGTTTATTTTTACAAGATTTTATGTTTAGCTTCAGGCGCATCAGATAACTTGAATATAATTATTTATGTTGGCAGTTTAGTTTAATCCAAAATATTGATTGCATTTACATCTTTGATCTTCTTGGTTGAGTTGACGGTAAAGTAATTTCATTAACTTTATGAAAATAAGAGATAATTTTCGTATAGTGATTAAATATTTTATTGAAGTATATATCGTCCAATCTGTCCCCTTGGCTCTCTAATAACTTTTTAGACCGTTTATCTTTATTTCAAATGAGAAAATTAAAAATCTCAAGAATTTCTAACAAAAAAACCAACATTTAAGGAAGTGGCTAGATAAATGGTTAAATCTTTCTGGAATACGTTCAATCTGGCCCTCTAGCTTCAACCAAAAATCTTTAGACCTTAAAACCTTTATTTCAAATGAGAGGTTTTACGAATTAAATGTTTTGTAGAAACCATTACAAAAAATAATAAGAAGGTGGATATTGAAAATTATGTGGGTTTTTCAGTAAATGTCATTAAAGCAACAAAAGTTTTTGGCGACTTGAGAAACTTGTATGAGGCCAGCTTTACCTTAATGATCTCTTGATCAACTCTGACTTTTTTGTTGAAGTAAATCATAATTTGTTTTTCAGCTAGTGATAATATCCTTCAGAATTAATTGTTTTGTAGAACTTTAACCATTCTTTTGAAATTCCGTCAGAGAATTTCGAGTTTTTTTGAGAATTTTTACCTCATGATTTGATACGTTCAACATCGTTTTAGACAACACGTTTCTTATCATTAGTGATAGATATTTTCTTTTTGGGGCTTAACAAATTTCTTTTCGTAAAAATAGAAGAAATCCATATATGCAGCATTGTATAAAAACTAGGCATTCCAAATGACCAATAAATAATTAATTCAATAAAATTAATCTTAGAAGTTGTTATTTGCCCGTTTGCATTAAATAATCATTTATCTATTTTCATTAGATTTTACTGGCATTTCATAATGTGGTGCAATTTCATTATCAAAATTGTCATATCGAAATTTGCAAACCAGTTTTGGCGTTCCCTACAAATCTTCTCCATGAACTTCGAGTTATGTTTTCTTGCATGATCCGCAGATGAATATGAAACTATTTAATGATAATTTATATTATTTACTTTTAAAGTATTTACTTTTTAAACAATTTTATTGAAGCAGGTAATAAAAATGTCATTAATAACATCCGAAAACATTTTTTTTAGCTTCAAATAATGTTTCATTAATATTTTTATTTGTAAAAATTGCTATTTTTCATTTAGAGCAAATAATTTTATTTAGATTGGAATTTATTGGACCTAAGTAGTTGCTAATAATATGGAATGAAACAATATTGTTTTTAAAATAAAATTAATACTTTCGCTGCTACATTCTTAATGAAACATAACCACAGGAGTGGACTGTAATTGAAAAACGTCATAATTAATTTATCCATTGTCCAAACATATGTCAGAAAACTGATAAATTAATTATTGAACAAACCAACTCTTTCATTTACAAAACCCCCCCTAATATTATTTATGATACCAAATTAATTAATTCAGTCGCTAAATTATGCTTTTTGAAGCAAAATCAAGCCAAAATGGCAATTAATATTCTACAAGTAACATATGATCAGCTGAATATCTTAAAATACAGCATTGGGCTGGAGTGGAAGAACATTTTGCCGAGTTAACTCCCACCGGATCTCCTACGTCAAAATTTTAAGTACATATTTTTATCTATCCAATTTGTAATATATTTATTTATTGTAAGTGGATCAAAATATTAAATACAAATACAAGTATCGGTTTGTTGGGTTTAGACTTTATTGTTCTACCGTTTAAATTAATGTGATTTTTAATAATCAATGTTCAGCGCAAAGATTAGAGCTAGACTCTAATTTGAGATATTTATCCCATATTTGAACGTTAAACTATAAAAAATATTGTTAATATTGAGATTGTTTTTAAAGTATTTGCCTAATTCGATTCCAAGTGAAATAATAACTTCCCAATAATAACATTTTCTCTAAAACTCCTCGCCATTTTTTTATCTCCAATATATAAACTAGTATCTCCAAGATTAAAATTAGGTAATTGCGTCTCCTGATATCGTATAAAAATGCATCTGTATCAGTATGACATTAAAGTTTGCTATATAAATGTGTCCTCTTAAATGCTGTTCATCATTTTATAGTTTGAATTTATGCAATTTTTCACCAACTGTTGAGTAAAATCAAACTCTTTAACTCTCCCTATCACTTCTTTTCACGAAACACCTTGTATGCTTTACAGTGACCATGTTACCATCTCATTATGTAGGGTGTTCAGGAAGTAGGGACGAATATTACTACATAATTTCCAAGAACTTAAATCCACCAAACCAAAATCTTAATACAATTTACAAACTTGTAAATACCTTGAAATTTATTTTCATTGATACAAAACCACATGCAGAGTGCAATAAAGCAAAAATAAAAACCAGGGCCTTTTGGGAACTAACATTTTAAAAATCGATTGGTCAGTTCCTGCTAGACTAGAAATTTTTTTATTTAATGTCATTCCTCTAACCTACACAACTTCTAAGTAGCAGAAAAGTTTACACTCCAGGATATAAACCAAAATCAGTAGGGTAGGGGAGTACTCCATAAACCTAATCACTTGCTATATGAATTTAATTAAATCACCTTTATTACGCAACATATAATGGTCATTGGTAAAAAGTTCGAAATCAAAGCTTTCATTATAAGCATCCTTATTTAGCGTAATTATTCTAATTGTTCAAAAATTGAAGACAAATTAGTACTTTCCAAAATATGAGTTCTAATAGATAAAACATAGTTATATAACTGCTGGGCATAATATTTTTAAGATGGTATAACTTTAGCGTTTGACAAAAGCATCGTTACTTGTTTGGTACTGTCTACAGAAGACATTTTATACTATTAACCATCACGTATTAATCGCTAAACTAAATTATCTATTACTTAAAATATCTATTGTGTAAATAAATAAAAGTTTTATACATTTTATAAAGTTACTGTTGGTGTTCCATAGGTCTCAATTTGGACTAAATCTTATTTTTCATATCCACATCTTGTTTAAATGTTTTTTTTTACAATTCGGCATGTTTCTAATGGGATTCAATAACAAGAGATACTATAGATTTATAGATAATTTCTATAAAACATCTACCTGCCAAACTTACTATGGACCTCATTTTTAATACAATTTGCTTATAATTAAATATTTCTGTATATTATGACATAATTTCAATACCTACACTTGACTGTGAGTATTGCAAATAGTTTAGTTTAATTACAAAAGTAACAGAAATAAATAATAGCGTTATAGAAAAATAAAATTAATAGTTATTTTATTACTATTCTTCATGAATAATGAAGTAGAAGCAATAAGCATAAATTAAGTTATTGGTATTTGAGAACTCCTACAATTAAATGACTGACGTAGAAGATATCCAAACATATAAACGAAAATAGGCGAAATATTTAATTTTTATAAAACAGAGTTCAATTATCATTAAATAAATACATTTTTCACATACTGAATAGAAATGCCTTACAAAATCGTTGAGAAAAGTAGAATTTCCATAAAATCTACAAAACAAGGCTGAAAAACCTACGGCCAATAGCCAAGAACACGACGAAGAAACACTGTAATTACTTTGACGAATAAAGCACTAATAACCTTACTTCATACTTTTATTTGAATTACCAAATGTATATTTCGGACATAAAGTGACCATTATCAATGGATTACTACAGTGTCAATCCATTGATAATAGTCACTTTGTGCTTTATTCATCAAATTGATTTGATCTTCACGTAACTCAATCGACCAATTTATTTACAATAATTGCTATTACAATTATAGATTGTAACACTATCCTCAATAAAGATGTTTTCGCTCTCTCTCTCTTTCTACAAAAAAAAAACATCAATAGATTAAAAACATCAACATAATAAATGTATTCCCATTTACGGAAATCATAAATTTTAAACACCGTGTTTTGTCTACCACTTACAATAAAACAACTTTTATAACGGACCCACTTTATTCAAACTGAATCCATATATCTTTGATTTATGACATTTCGGTCGTTTATATTTATACGAATAAAATTTACAGCTAACTTCATTTCTTAATGTAGCTTTCTTAGAATTATATTTCACTTTCTTAATAATACAATCAATAAAATGCTCTATGTAGTAATAAACTAATTATTAGGGTAAATATAATACGTTTTTGAAATATTTATTATAATTAGATACTCATGAATCAATATACAATTTTTTCCTTATCAACAACAGCCAGTTACCGGATTAGATCTATTTTGGCAACCCCCAGCAACTATAAACATATTAACAACTATTTTCTAGAGCATTATACTAGATTTCTTTAATTAAGTATTAAGAATAATTATCGATAATTACAGAAAAATGTCAACAGCGGCCATTACTACAATAATATTACCTTCAATGATTATATCATCTACGACCGTTTTTAATTTCTCCTACATCTCCTCAGGAAACTCCGTTTCCTTGTTTTAAACTAAAAGAGAATTAACAATTCAATAATAATTTAAAAATACGAAAACATTTCGTGAATCTACAACATTGTAGATTCTACAATGTTGTAGATTCACGAAATGTTTTCATATTTTTAAATTATTATTTAATCTTCTACAACGAACTAAAGGATTTTAATACATTTTGTTAACAATTCAATGTTTTTACATTATTGTTGTAATAATTGTTGTTAGTTCTCTTCAATTTTCGGTGGTTATCAACTCAATTTGGAAAATCTGGTAATACTTTAAACAATCGATGACATCCTAATGATTTCTTTATTATTATTTTTGCATATAAATAAAATAAATATACTAATTACACACTTTACGTAACATATTTCAAGTATTCCATTGACACGAAATGACAATCGTTTCACTCTAATTAGCAATTCGCGCACCGCCGTGCATAAGATTTGGACCATCTCGCCTCAATTGTCTAAACAATTTATTTTTCGTTGTTCTTTAAGGATGTTAAGTGATGTTATTACGAATTTTCGGGTGACACATAATTGATTAACTGTACGCGATTTCACGGACCGTTCCCGCTTCTTTGCCGGCAGTTACAATTTTGGAAGAGGACTGCGGCCACAAACCAGAACGTTTGTCATACATCTCTTGTGTGACAAGAGCGTTTTCGTTTTGTTGCGCCAGTAACCTACAATAAGACACGCAAATATGCTCCTCCTTTGCATTCACAATCGTTCTCGGAATCGAATGAAGTTGAATATAAATGTTGGTCTCAATTAAGGAAATAAGGCTGCATGCATTCCACAAGATAAAAGGAAGAAATAATGAATGAATGGTAGCAGAAATATAAACGGTTGTGTTACAGTTTTCTTGCATTTATTAGCGAACAAAATTATGCAATAAATAAACAAAAATAAGCGAACTACTGGAAAAAGTACTATACAAAAAAAGGAAAATTCATTCCAGCAAAAAAAAAATGAATCCAAAAATTGTAATTGCTCCAAGAAATGTATAGAACGTATTAATGAAACACAACGGATAGAAATTTTTTGGAATATAGGTGATTTTAATAAGCAAAATGTATTTCTCTATTGTAATGTTCAATGTGAAACTGTTAGGAGAGGAAGATCTAGAAATAATTCGAGCACTGTGAGGGCATATGCTTATAAATTTTACCTGGTCACTTCTGGTGGAAAAATTTTAGTATGTAAGAAGGTTTTCATTGACACTTTCCAAATATCTACTGGACGAATTGATTCCTAAAAGTGCATGAGTGCTAGAAGAACTAGTGAGCTAGTGACGAATACAATGGTAGAACACATAAAAAGCTTTCCGGCATTTGAAAGTCACTATAGTCGATTCCAAAATCCAGAACAGTTGCTTTTAAATCCAAACATAAGCAAAATGTATAAATTATACTTAGAAAATAACTTGAATTCAGTTAATGAATGGACACTTCCATTTGCCACGTAAAGATACCTGTGTGAAACGCGATTTCTTAAACATGAAAATCAAGACAATAACTGATGACGAAGAAAAACGAAAAGACATGAAGTTCACTTACAACATGCAAGAAAAGCATTACAAGAAGATGAAATTCTGACATCAAAAAATCCTGATAAATACTTTGCCTTCTCTTTTGACTTACAAAAAACCTTACCTCGGGGCATTCATACCTTCAGAACGATGCATATTTTCATTTTAATAAAAAAGAGAAAAAAGAGAACAGGTAAATTGGTTGCAAATCTGTTGGATGAGGTTTTTCAAAAGTGCACCATAGCTCATTAGTCTTTTATTTTTACCAAAATATGATTAACTTCAAAAAAATGGCGAAGATTTACTGCACCAAGTAATGCAATCATTTTTTTATGGAAATTTTTTTTAAATATCAATTATATCGTAGAATGTAGAGAATTTGAGTTTATTACCAAATATTCACAACCCAAATTATTATAAGTATTACCTTCACCAAAGATTTGGCAAACAAGTAATGCTATAATTTTTACGATATTATTTTAAGAATGTTAATTTTATCCATGTGTAAAGTTTGTGTTTATTGATAAAAATGTTGAATTGGTTTTCTTCAGGCTACTAAAATGGATGTAATTTAATAATTAAATTAAATATTTTAGAATGTCACTTAATTTATTTAAATTAGTTTATAATCGAAAGGTAAATTAATAGTATTTTTGGAATATTTTTGATTAACGTTTACCAAAAACTATTAGCCTACAGCACTGACACATTGCTGAGATAAATTCTTTTAGATGTCCATTTTCGTTCACACAATTCCAAATATCCCGAAGGTATTCTTGTCACGCTCGGTAGAATTAGTAATCATAATTATAGCCTCTAATATGATTCTCATTAAGGTATCCTAACTGTAAAGACGGTCATAGCGTGAGCAGCACATGACTGCAAAGCTCAAAATCTCTCGTCGGGCGATAATTACCCAAATCGGAATTCAACAATTAAGTACTGGAGTTCGAAAAATCCTTCGTACTTGTAACAGTAACGCGTATTTCACCTTAAAAGTCCTGATGGTGCAAAAGCTGGTGTTTACCGGTTGATGGGAGCACTTTTACGGAATCGAACGGAAAAAGTTTACCGTCGAGAAGTAGCGTTTGTTTGCTTAACTGCTGAAGAAAGCGATAATGGCGTATTGAAGGACACCTACGTGACGAGGATAGACCAGAAGCGTTTTGACCGGAGGGTAATAATCGGCCTTTATTATTATGCTTTTGTTTCGTTCGCTTGCGTCTGCCATATGGTATGCACTTTTTCTTCTCGCCCATCCGAAGAAACGTTAAACGCATCTGTGCTAGCTAGGTGTTCTTATTAGGCAGGTAGATTTTTAAATGCCATACAGGCCTTACCGGCATATGTTACTTGATTGAATTTACAATAAGAACGTACTTTGCAGGATAGAAGGTATTTAAGTTCTTTATATTTAAACAGCGGAAGTATATTCAAGTGTAAAATCAAGATTAGAGGACATGAATAGTACTTTAAAGACATGAAATAAGTATTAGAAGAATATAAATACAAAACATATAATCAATATAAATAATAATAAATTTCTACTCTACGGCATAGAAGATTATTTGTCTGAAGTATTTTGACAAGAAATTATTTTGCACTTTTGGTAAAAAATTTTAGCAAAAGGTTTTATACGTCTGAAGAATCTTTATTTTGAAATAACAGTCTTTACATCAGAGAAATTAAGATTCTAGAATCTAAAGGGCATATTTATTAAAGTGAATCAAACAAAATTTAGACTCAGAAGAAACCACCAATCAAGATGTCCAATTTGTAATTTGTCGTATTGTCAAATATCTCTTCTTAGCATAAAATGTGCATCTTATTGTCACAAGCTACTTATGACTCAAAATTCTATACAATATTCATTAATGTATCTTTTTATGGTAATCAAGACAATTTTGTTTGTCTATGAAATTGTACATTTCATTAAGTATTTTCAACAATAATGCTCTAAGCAAATATTATTATTAAGAATAATAAATATTAAATGAACTTTTTATTAACGTAATATTAAAGTAAAATAAATTAATAACTAAATCAGTAATTGTGGAGGCTTTCACTTCATGATACATTTTGATAATTCAAAATAAGTAAAACAATTAACTTTGTTGGTATCACTTTTTATTTAAAACTTGTAACTATAGTTTCCACAACTTCTAACTACACTATTGTTTGATAATGACAAGCTGAAGTTATCGAAACTATAGTTACAAGTGTAAATAAAAAGTGATACCAACAAAGTTAATTGTTTTCCTTATTTTAAATTAATAACGTTTTAAGTAACGCACAATAACTACACAAAGAGCAGTTGAGTTATTTACAGTAAGAATTCATGCATCGCGTGCAGACACTTCATTCACGCCATCGATGTCTTCAGTCCGTGTCTGCGGAATCGCCCATCCTTGAGGCGTTATCAAATCTCAGAAGACCAGAAGAGAAAAAAAGCTGGCTGTTGTCCCGTTAAATTAAATCGATTCGAATGATTACATCACTAAAATTACATTCCAAATTGAAAAAAAAAACAGACGATAATTCATAAGTAATGGAGACGGACTTCTTGGGAGGCGTTATTAAAATTTAGGCCGCGCATTCAGAAGTTTGATTGATTGTGAAGTAATTGGTCGTTATGTTGTTATTATAATTTTTAATGGAAAATAAAAGGTTTGCATTAATGGAAATAAAATTATACTATGTTAATGGATGTAATGTTTTCTAGCGATTATAGCTTTTAAAATATTTAAATCTTATTAGAAGAAAAAGCAATTATATAATACCCATTTTTAGAATGGTGTAAATTTTATATTCATAAAATCTATTTAAAACAATTAAAATAAAGTATTCATAAATAAAAATAAAAAAATAAGTATTAAATTATTGTTTTGTCAACAACAGACGCGGATCTGTTCCGATCTACTTTGGATCTCATCAGCGTGACGCAGTTGAAGACAGGGAAAAGGAGTTTTACTTTGGTATTTTTAAATCAACAGGTAAACCGTATTATTAAGATAATAATAAAATACAATAAAGGTGCCATATATTGTCTAAGCATTGCAACAATTCCTTTTTGGGTGGATAACCACCGACAAATCATGGGAGAATGTCAAGAGCGAAAATTATGAACAAGGTTTTCTCCTTCTTCTTCTTCTTCTTCTGATTAGTGAATAAAGTTATTTTTTTTTATTTTGAATATTTATATCTAGGTATTATTAAAGGATTACGAGGAATATACATACTTTAAAGATTGTCAAGATTATGTGGGTTGGTGCCGAATTTTTGTGCGTGGAATGCAAGGGAATTATATTGGTTAATTGGCGCAGAAGATTGATTGTGTTTGGGATTGAGGGGATGTATTAGTTTTTTTGATTTTTTTGTACGAAGGACTGATCGTTCAGATACCTGGATATTTTTAAGAAAATAGAAACGAGGTTTATAGCAAATAATTTTATGAATGAGTACAGCTGTTTCAGTTGATATGCCTTGAATTTTATAAGTAAGGCTTCTGAAATTGATACTTGCTTTGAGGTATTGGGAATGTGTTTTAAATGTTAATTTGGGGTCAAATGTTATTCCAAGGTATTTGCAAGAAGGCGATGGTGAAATGGTTATTAATGATATATAGAAAGGTTAATTCTGTGGTCGATAAAAAGGAATAGGAAATGTGATTTAGGATTATTGGTTACTCTCTATTTTGCGAACCATAATTGTATAGTATCGATCCGCCCATGTAAGGTGGTGTCTTTTGTAAGGTAAGGACAAGCACTACAAAGACAGTATCATTTGCGTACAGAAGCGGGTAGGATGAGAGATTGAGGTAATGTGGTTCAGGGTTATAAATGTTATAAACGAAAATGTTATTAAAAAGGGTGACAGATGAGATCCTTGGGGAACACCTGGTGTGTAAAGAAAAGCGCGTGATAGTGTATTTCGAATTTAAACTTATAGGAGTCTATTAGATAAAAAAGCTCTCAATTAAATTAAAAAGATGTGGTGGGATTTTTAAAGAATCATTAAAATTATTAACCACTAAACTTCAAACTGGATTATCTAAAGTGAATATTGATTTATTCAATTATAATTTAAAAAATTTCTATTGATTACATAGATTTCAAACATTTAAGTGTTTCTAGATATAAAAAAGAACAATAAATGTACAGATTTAAAGGATTTTAGAGATTCATATGAGTCAAGATTCAAATAATTGAAACACCTGAAAAATGTCAACATTTGCAATTTTAGGAACTTTAAGGAAAATATATTTAAAGGTTTTAGAAGGATTTTGAAAGGTTTTAAACATTTGCAGATTTCACATCAATCATATTCAAAGTTATTCAACTTATTATTATTCAAATAATTACGTATTTACTAATATTTCAACAACTTTAAGACTTATTATAGAGATGTTAAATATTTAAAAAAAATTAAATAATTCAAACATTTGAAAGTGGAGTGGTTTTTAAGAATCATAAAAAAATCAATTTACTATATTTCAAAATTTTAGAGACTTTAAATATTGTAAGATAATAAGAATTTTGGTGACGGGGGCGATCCTTTAAAGTAACAAGCTCATTTACACACACACAAATACACAAATGACACATGGCGGAAGGATCACGTGGTCGATAGCCTAACACTACTACTACTACTAAGAATTTTGGATCTTTTAATCATAACTAATATTACAAATATTTAAAAGATTTTAAGGATTAAACATTCTAATTTTTAATCATTTTAAAGATTTCAAACCTCTCAAAGGTTTTTAAGATTTAAAATAAATGATTTCAAATATTTCTAAAACTTTAATGTGTTTAAATATTTCAAAGATTTTAAAAATTTTGACAAATGAAGATTTTAAACATTTTATAAATACCAAATATTTCTAAAGTTTTAACAATTTTCAAAATTTTAGATTTTTTTTTTTAGTTTTAAAAATAGTTTTTAAGAAAAGAGAATTTATAATTTTATATTATTATACATTATATTACTAGAATGTTTTTAGAACTATGATATAATAAAAAAAAATCGCAAAATTTTTTACGAAAAGTATAATAAAATTTGGGGTTTTTAGGGTTTATAAAACACCCTAAATTGTAAATGCAAAACATTTACAAAATTTTAAACACTCCAAAAATTCAAAATGTAAAAAATTATAAATATATTATAAATAATTATAAATATTATTTTTAATGTTTTCAAAGATTTTAAAGATCAAATATTTGAATCATTTCAAAGATTTCAATCTCTTCGGTTAAGGATGTTGATACGCCAATCTTCAATCGAAAAACAAATTATACGGGATCAAAACGGGAATCGGGCTTTAACTTTATCACAAGCCGAAGCGACAATCAACAAAACTTTACAAGTTGTAAAATTGCTCCAAAGGATTTTCACCTGATATTGATCAGGATGATATAAAGAAATATTTGAAAACTAATCGTTTTGGGAGAAATTGCTTATGTGATAAAATGCTATCAGAGAAGTTCCTTCAAAGCAGCAGTACTAAGTGAATTTAAGAATCTAGGTAATGACGTCAACAAATAGCTAAGAGGAGTGATCGTTAATCATTTTTTAAATCTAAGGAGAAGAATCAACAGTCCAGTATAAATTCCAGGATTGATGGAAGTGAACACCATAATCAACAGCTAGAATTATTTCTATTAAATATCGAATCAAATAGGGACTACACCTTGGAATTAGAAGCTCATATAAATGATTGCAATTACAATATACTGTGTATATCTGAACATTGGCTTAATGGACTCGAAATTGACTCCTCTATAGAGAACTTTACCATTGAAACTTATTACTGCCGTGATCAGCACATTCATGGTAGTGTTTTGAAGACTGTATTAATACTTTGAATCTTTATCATTCAGTTCAGTTTCCCGCCAGAAAATCATCCTGTAAAGACAATATTTTTACTAATGCACATGCAAGTTATTTCAGTGTGAATCAGGTCTCAGACCATGATGCAATCCACTTCCTATTAAATATTAGTGGCAGGAACCTCAGTTCTAAAGATCGCTTAGTTCGACCTATAACTAAGTACGGTAAATTTATATGTTATCAACTACTTGCCAAAGTAAACTGGGACTTGCATACAATAAAAATACCAGGAGACACGAATGAACAATGGAATATATTTTTGAATATTATGATAGATAACCTAGAAGCTGATTTTCCTACCAAACTGAAAAGAGGCAATGATAATAATTTTAAAAACATCAACTGGTTCACTGGTGATATTCGATTAATGCGTGACAACATTCAACTTATTCATGAGTTAAGTAAACAATTTAATTCTGAATCATTAAAGGGATTAAAGAACGAGTTACAAGTCAAATATAAGAAGGCAATAGCGGACGCTAAAATATCTGCAAATGACAATTATATTACGTCTTCAGTTAAAACTTCAAAAGCTATCTAGAATATAATCAAAAACAAATCTAGTCGAAAACAGGTTGTTAATTACTTTTCTTGTGGCAAATAAAATAATCAAAAATATACCTAACGCTAATTTTGATCCAGTTATACAAGTTTGCAGTTTTGCTTGCGATAATGTACCCTTGTTTTCATTTAGATGTGTCTCTTGTGTTGAAGTGAGAAATGTAATTTCCAGTTTGTCAAATAGGAAAGGTCTTGATATATATGGTCTATCAATGAAATTAATAATAACGGTAACGGATTTAATTGTTGAACCATTGACTAGACTGATAATAATAATATTATCATGGCAAATACTTACTCAAATGCATTAAAAATAGCTAAAGTGATACCAATTTATAAGAAAGGTGATTCTAATGAGTTAGATATATAATAATATATTTGCTACCACTGTTTTCGAAGAAGATAATTGAAAAGCTTCTGCATATCTAAATTATTAATAATAACTTACTATCAAGTTACCAATTCGACTTAAGACATGCTAAATGTACAGTTTCAGCTAATATTGAACATGTATCTAAATTAGTGTAGGCATTTGAAGAGGGAAGTTTTGCAATGGCTACATTTATAAAGCTATCCAAAGCATTGATATGCAATCATCAAATGCAATTTTACTAAGAAAGCTTCATATGTACATATTCATTTATAGACCTATCCAAAGAATTGATATGCAATCATCACATTCAATTTTACTAATATGTACAACTTTCACCCAAATAGCTGTAGACTAATTCTGTCATTTTTATCTAACAGATAACAAGCTGTATATCACAATAATGAAATGTCGGATTTATTTTTAATACAACATGGTGTACCGCAGGGATCAATATTGGGGCCACTATTGTTCTTATTATATGTACACGATCTTTCACATAATATTTGTACCGATTGCATCTTGTTTGCTGATGATACCACATTAGTTTCAAAACACGAGAACCTATCCGAAATGGAGAAAACTGTAACATAATCTCGAAATGAATGATATTTAAGCAAAATATTTAGGTTTGTACCTGAATCAGAAGCTCATTTGGAAAAAAACGGTACTGAAATTGCTGCTAAACTTAATAAAACTATTTTCTTGCTGAGAAATCTATATAAATCTAACTCTATAAGGATATTGCTGATAGCAATGATAGATTTTCATTTTTAATAGCCATATTTCATATGGTAAATCAGTGTAGGGCCACTCTGCAATTTGCCACCGCCTGTTTGGTATGCAACAAAGGGCAATTAGAGCAATGACTGGCTTAAATTATAGAGATGGTTGCAGAAACAAATTAATATAACTAAAAATATTAACTCTTCCATGTAAGTTGTGTATTATATGTTAAATATAACATTAATAATTACCAAGACCATCAATCCATACATAGCCACAATTACAGAACTAAACGTGATATCTGTCCAGAACCACTGGCATTCACTTCTATAATAAAATACCAGACCACATTAAATAATTGACCTTGAAACAATTTAAAACAGTAATTAAGGAGATTTTACTTATAAATGCTTTTTTAGAATTTAATCAATTTAAGTTTTAAAGTTAGTTATCTTTACTTTATATTTGTATTTATATGCTTATTGCGACGAATGTATATTTTTGGATTTTCAATGATTTCAAACATTGTTAAAAATATTGAATTCGACATTTCAAAGATTTTAGAAATTTTAGGAAATAAAGATTTTTAATATTTAAATCATCTAAAAAATAAAACAAATTTCCGATACTTACACATTTCTAAAAATTTTTAGAAAAGGTTTTATATTTTTTTAAATTGAAGATTTAAAAAATTTCTAGATTTACAACATTTTAAGTATTTAAAAATAATTTAAAAATTTCAATGAAGCTTTCGAAAAAACAATTTAAATATTTACATATTTCCCTGTGATTAATCTTCTGATTCAGAGAAATTAAAGATTTCAAATAGGTATGAGAAAAATCAGTACTTCTGAAGATCTCTTATATATTAAGATTTTTAAAGAGAAGATGTCAGAAATTTTGGAAGTTTTATCAGATATCAAACCGACATTTTAAATTCTCTCCTATAAAAATTTAAAGATTTTAATATTTTAATGATCTTTCAAATTGTAAATAATTTTAAAAATATTAAAAAATTTAATACAGTTCAAAGTTTGAAGGATTTGAAAGATTTAAAATAATTATTATTTTAACTATTTTAATTTTTTCTGATTTCACAACTTAAAGTTATATAAAAATATTTACATATATTAAATTATTTAAAAAAAAATCAATAGATTTCAAAGAAGTTACAGCTTTTCAAGATTTCTGAACTTTCAATTACTTTTAAGAAAAGAAAAGATTAATACATGTAAAACGTTTGAAAAATTGAAAAAGGTTTAAGTATTGATGGTTTTTCTATCAGTAGCAAGATTTATAGAAATCTTAAAAATTTAGACAGTTTTAAATCGAATTAATAAATAAGTACGAGTTTTTTTAATCTAACTTTTATAAGACATAAAATGTCTTGAGTTTTAATATTATTGTCTCTTCTAAAAAAAAAACAATTAAATTAGTTATAAAAAATTATTTCTTGAATAACTCTCTTACTTAGAATTTGTTGAAATATTTTGAAAATAAAAGATAAAATAGCAATAAACATTTGATGACATAATAGAATTGTCTTCTGTCCTGATATTATAATTAAACGAATATTTACAGTATAATTATTGTTATTTTATTAGAGTGGAAGATCATCCCAGCTGCATGAATTCCGTCCAGCTTCATCCATCCAAAATTTTTGTACGTTTTGTATAAAATTTGTGTATATTCATATGTATTTTATTGGAAAGGAAGCTAATGACTAATAAACATAAACTTAAACATATTAATAATTAGGCAGACACAATAATACACAACGTAATTAAATACTAGAACTGATCGAAAAGTTTTGCAGCTAATTGAAATTGGAGAGCCAGCAACCAATTAAAGCTATTTCGTCAACCTCTTAACACGACCAAAAATCTCACCTTGATGGGCAAACAAATTTTACTAGGCAATAATCAAAATGATAGCGTAATTCCGAAACGATTACCCGTTACACACACCAGGACTTCCCATTACCGATTGCCATTTTTACCTTACTTATGCAAAAATTACAGAAATCGACCTTCGAGCTACTCTTTCCCAACAAGACATTAGCTGGTCAACCGAGCGCAACTAACTCGATCAATCCATCTATTCCTGGTATGCTCATCCGCGGACCAGAACACCTTCTGGGAATAAATTAAGACGCGCAGTCCTTGATAGCCGATCTAATCTGAAAGCTGGATGGGCAATTAACATTAATTCACTTGGTGGAACCGACATTGACATGCATTCAAAATAAAAATTTTGTTGGATTGTTTAAGGAACTTTTAATGTCATAGGTGGACCGGTAATTGTACCTGTTGTGTGTAAAATATTTCGGAAACGGGTTTTCACAGCTGTCGATTTTTTTCAGTTGGGCAGGTGGAACCTGAGCAGGCAGGAAGTTTGGTATACAGAGCGGAACTCGATGAGTAATTTTCAATGGTAGTACGCACTTGTGTATGTTGGTATCGCGTTAAGATTAAATGCGTTGTTGTAGCGGTAATGTTGGCCTAGGTTACGAAAAAATATCTAGGTCTTAAGTTATATTTATAAATGTATTACAATAATAATGCAGTGTTATTTGAGATGGTAAATATAATGATTTGTATAAAACAAAAAATGTAAACATGTGTGCTTCATCTATTCATAAGAAGAGCAGGTTATTGGGTAAATAAATGTAACATAATTTATTCAAATTTAAATGACCTTGATATTAAATTAGGAACATTAAAGAATCTACATTTAATCAATCAATAAAGTGTAGTTTAATTTATTGTTTCCCTAAAAACAACTATAGATTAGTTTTGACCTATTTGAGACTCTTGAATGCAGTGTAGTTGAAGACAGGACAACGGGATGTTTCTATAGAGTTTAATACTTCAGTTCCCCGTTAAGGATAGAGGCGCCATTAAGGTGATATCTATATAAACGTCGCGTTGATTTCTCTAATTGAGTGGACAAACCGCCGACAATTAAGTAACTATCAACAGCCACAATTAAAGTAAAGTTTCTTGAGGGTTCCCAATCTTCAAGAAGTATTACAAAATAATGGATTCCATTACCAATTATATAAATATTAAATGGTTGGTATGCAACATAGACATACGTTTATAATAAAAATGAATCAACAAAGTTTAATTGTAAATGCATTTACTTTGTGATAGATCTTGAATATAATAAAGAAGACATGGTGTCTTTGTTTTACAATTTTATTTTATTAAAACAACTAGTTCAAATATAATTATATAAATATATAGTAACAATAATAAAATTACATATTTAACACTGGTTTACTTTGAATGATTGTAAGGCATATCTGCTCCATAAGACATCATAAGCCCTAAAATATAGCTTTTCTTCTAAAATAATATTTATTTTCTGTCATGCTGATATAAACTGCCAAAATGTTCATCCTAAGAAGTGATCAAAAAACGATATAAAGAAATATAAAAGTTCCCAGATGTGCATGAGAAGACTTGCCTTCCCAATATCAAAGGGGTTGAGTTGAAGAATATAATTTGTGAAGTTTTGAAGGAAAGAAGTCCTTCAAAACTTCACGAATAGTTTTTGTAATTAATTTGATTTTATATGCATTTTCTAAAAAAAAAAACAAATATCTAAATAAATAAATATGTCTCTTCTTTTTTGAATTTTATTTGCAAACCGTCATAAAATTATCGATGTTGAACAAATTTCGCTTCCTTTTTGTTCACCGCTCGGACCTGGAATTAACATTTTCTAGCACGGTGCGTTAACGCCATAATTCCAGTAGAAATGATTTAATTCCTCGGCGGGCAAAAGCACGAGTGGTTTTGTATAATTAAGGAGGAGCCGAAGAGAAACAGGAGGAGGAAGAAGAGGACATTGCGGATATCTGATGTGTGCACCTGCTCGTAACGAGAGCGGAGAAATCTTAATGAAAATTCCTACGCAATTATTAATCTTTCCACTACGGCTAATTGCGCAGTCTAGAATTTACGATTGGAAATGCGTCGATGGTTGATGTTTGATTTTCGAGATTGTATCCTGAGAGTTATGCACTCAGAAAAAATTATTACTTATTTTGACAAATTGAAATATCAATTACATCTTTGCCAATATATTGTTATATATTAGATAAAGATAATTTAAGGTCACTGATAATATTGATTTTTAACTACTGGATTTGTCTCTAAGTACTGTCTGATAAATCTATAATTATATTCTAAGTATTCTTCTACATACAGAATTTACTTTCTCTTTTGGTTTAAATAAAAGATATTTATACTTTAAGGAATTTAAATAGAGACTATGAAACTCAAATTATTCGTATATCAATTTTAGATCTTTTACTAACCATTTCTATTACATTAGTTGCATCATAATTTTTGTAGTACCTGATACCAAAGCCTAAAATTTGAGAATCTTACATCAAGCCTGCTTGCTGTCGAAATTTTAAATAATTATAAACTAAATTAATAGCTGATTGGTTAAACCCAATGTACTGAAGACAACTGAACGCTATGATCTTTTTATTAAAAACTTTACCCTTTTACAGCATTAAAGTAAGACATCGTGATTTTGGTTTATATATATGGATGGTTTTGTATTTGATTTTTAAATTTTACAAAATTTATTATTTAGTGTTTCAATTTTATTATAGATCGGTTACCTATCTAAAAAAATAAATTCATTTTAATATTTAAATGTTAGATTATTATATGAGATATTCGTATTGATTATTTCATAACTTGCTTGACACTTAATGAGTATAAACTTATTTTAAAATTAATAGCTTTGCGCATTTGGCTTCTACAAGTCTTGGTTTCTAAAAATGTTAAACTTTAAAAATACAAACTCGGATTTTTTTTTAATATCACATTAATCAACCTTCATAGCAACTTTCCTTGAACAAAGAAGAAGTAAAAGTAGATGATTCGCAATATAAACTTATCACGAAAATTGATTAACATATTTTTGAATGCAGGTAATTCGTTAAAAGTCAAAATCTACAACTCATTCTTTTCTTTTTTTACCCACGAACAAATACATCCCCAAGGCTTTTCTCTTCCATCTCTGTTATACAATATTTTTTGCGTTGATGTCTATAACCCTGATCCTCTTTACTTTAATCTATCCAAATACCTCCTGCAATTTGCAGATGATACTGCCCTAATCACACTTACTCCCACACCACCAAAATCCCTTCAATTTCTCTTGGAGGAATTGAAGGGATTTCAACAAATCACAGCTCTTAATTCCTTACCATAATAATTCACATTATAATGTCTTAATTTACCAAACTATTATCCCCCATCCCCTTAATTTCCGTTAAATACTTGGGCATAACCATAGATCTAAAAGTAAGTCAATTTTAAAAATCATACTGATATAATGAAAAGAAAAATAACAAGTGCAAAATATTTAGATACCTTACGTATAATATTACTATTAAAAAAGCAGTAAAAATAAATATCATGATTTGCCGCCCATTACTGAAATATGGTTGTGCCCTCTATCTCATTCTCAGCAATCACACCTCCCACAATATTGATACCAGCAAGCGAGCATCCCTTCGTACCTTAACAAAACTTTGGCATCCTCTTAATCCTTTACATAATCCATCTAACCAGCTCCTTTATGATACTACTTTAGTTATCCCCATCCAAGAATGCCCTTAATTCCTCAGAAAAATTTTCAAATAATTCTTTCAACTTCCACATATTATCCTTAGTATTAACCCTAGATTTAAAAAAAAAACCTAATGGAACCAGACGCTATATGACTGGACAAACCAAGGCAGAAAGACCTCTGGTTGCTAGCCTTTTGACAAATTAATACATTAACACTTCATTCATTTTAATGTGTGTATATATATATATATATATATATATATATATATATATACAAAATTTGTTAATAAATATAAAATTATGGAAAAAGGGTAAAAATACAGCAAAACCAAAGTCAAATGGAATAAATGATGTCGATAATTTTGTAAGTACCATCAGTGAAAGTACTCTTTTGGGAGTGTTCTTCTTACTCTTCGATGAAGAAATGTTTCACTAATAGTCAACTATTTTTACAAATATAGCATGGACAATAATTACTCATTTTAAAGATTTAAATCATCAGGATCCTATCTTACTTTTGGCCGGCTTTCTCTGTTTATTTTTATTGATCCATGGAGAAGAAATTCTAAGCAGAGAAAATAGATAACAATAGTGAATAAAGGATTCTAAGTGTATTAGTGAAGTTATCATCTTCACATAACTCACTTAATTCAAACAATAAATAAAATTAGACAATAATACTCTAGCACAAATAGCCCATATAGATTAATAAATGGTTCTGCATTTTGGATTACTCTAATACAAGATGTATATAAAAGGAATCACGTATAATTTGGAAAAAAATATGGTGCCTCTATTCACCAGGTGGTTATCTTTATCAATGTATCCTCTGCTGATTATTGGATTAGAAACAAAGCTTCTTTTAATTTGTTTAAATTTGATAAGACTTTAGAAAATCAATATTTTTGATAATTTCTTTACTTTCTATAAATTATTTAGAGATCTATATAGAAAAACATGCGACTGAGACAGCTAAATAAGTACTGTAAAATATTATTGGGCGCGAAATAAAAAAAGCATAATTATGACGTAGTGACGATCGCTAGCAATACGGATGAAGTCTTTACACTAAGCAGCAAGGAACGACAAAATACATGAAATAAATGAACCGCTCAGACAATCGACAGCACTTTAATGGTATTGCTCTGCTTAAAAAAAAGATAATCCCTATTACATATTGAATTAGAAGTTTAGAAAAAAATACCAGGCTATAGATAAAGTGTGATGAATTTTGTACTTGAAATCTTAATTATCTAAAGTCAATGATGCTAAACTGAAAGCAGATTTTTTGGAACCAAAAATATGGTAAATAATTACTGGCAAACATTTTGTTGGGCTTCAAAATCCACCAAAATAAAGAGCCTCGCAATGTTAAAAAATATATTTAAATTTCCTTGGTTGCAGAAAACATAAAGGATGATTTTCCTAATTCTTATAAAGATATACTAAAAAATATAGTTTTAAAATATAATTTATTAACTTCAATTTAGGCTTATTTTAAACATATAACCACTACTATTACTGATTGATTGATGTCAATATCAAATTATTTATTATAAAATTCTAAAAAATTAATAATTGTATTTCTTCCATAGTCTACCGTCTTAAGACAACCCATTGTATCAGCCCATCTCATTTATATTACATTAAATTGTAAGATAATCCTCTCTGCTCATGCGGAATGTATGGAGATATCAATCATATTTTCCGTGAATGCCAACATAATATAGGCATAATAAACCACTTAAATAATGATCTAAAAAGTTATAATCTGGAATACCCTATATATGTGAACTACCTACTAAGTAAGAACTATATGTCAATTCTGGAAATTTTAGTTCGGTATTTGATCAGATCCGACATCAAACTCTAAGTTTCTATAGCATCCCTTATTACCATCGACTACATAATTGTTAGTGGCTGAATGGCTAACGTCTATGCAAAAAAATTGTTTTAACATTAATTGTGCCATAAAAGCATGTCGTAGGTGAAAATCTTAACAAAAGTTATATTTCTTTATGCCGAATCTGTTGCAATTATTTCCTTAAAAATCTAACAAAATATTGACTCTAACTAGAAAATAAATATACATTAAAGCTGAGAAATTAAAAAAAAAGATAATTAAGAGGTTACATATAGTATGAGAGCAGAATGTGCGTTTTTATCATCAAAATCTACAACTACATTTAGTGGTGTTTTTGCTTTGCCAAAATGTAAGGGGATTGGCTAGCAAAACCAATGAACTTTTTAATAGCATTTCTACATTTAATTTTGACGTTTACATGCTTAACAAAACTTGGTTAAGGAATGATATAAAAGATAGTGAAATATTCACTCCCAACTTTAATGTTTTTAAATGTAATAGATGAAGTAAACTAGATGGTGTTCTATTAATCGCAGTTAGTGAGTTAAGAATAATATAACACTACTAAATGATGTCAATATTGAATTAATTAGTACCACGATAGCTTTTTATGTAAGAATTCCGCCATCTCAAACTCGTATTTTTTAAATACTAGATACTGTATCGACGTAATTGAAAAAAATTTAATTTGTGGAGACATAAATATTACAAGTTGGTCAAACAATGTGGTTACTGGTGTTATTGAAAATGGTATAGTTTCTGAAATTATTAACTTCATTTCTCTTAATAATTTGCTGCAGCATAATTCAATTCATAATTTAAACCAAATAATTTTAGATATTGTACCACCCATTAAATATACAACGACTACCACTGTTTGTGCTTAAGAAAGATATGCATCATCCGTTTTTAAATAATAGTTTACCTCTAAAAGTGATAATAACTTTGTCCATTGTTTGATATGCAATGCTATAAAAAAGGTAGATATTAGGGGTCTGTACAATGAGGTAGTAATTAAGGATTGGCCGTATGCTGTTGCATTGAATGATAGTAAAGGTGCCTGTAAAAAGTTTTATGCTACCTTAAATAAATTTGCCACTTCTCATAAATTGAACACGGTAAGAAGGAAATTTCCTTTTGTGGTTTAGTCACGATTTAATTAGAAATATTAGGATAAAAAATCGCTATCTCAAGTTGTACCGTAAGCATAAATTAAATTATTATAAAGTAAAAATTTCTAAGGTTAGGAAATATATACATTCATCTATTAATAGAGATTATGACATATGTATATATAAACAGTATAGAGAATACAAATAACAATGATCCGAAGAAGGTATGGTCTTATAAGTTCGCACCATATGGCAAACTTTTTTATTATCAATTTTACGAAAAAAAGTTATTCTTTATAAAAAGTTCTGCATCGTCCAAAACTTAAAAATAAATCACCAGATGTTACATTTATTCAGTCGTATACACAGTTTCTCAAAAAAATATTGAATTTGGCTCAAAAGTAAAGTACTTACCTTTATTTTTGACAATATCGGAAATTTTTTAAAGTTATCTCTTCATTCCTTAAAATAATCTAGTGACTAATGACTATAATCTTTACGAGGACAATTGGAAACTGTTTTCAGTTATCTTTTTATTCGTTACAACTCATAACCTACATATAGCATTATTTTGATGATGCATTAAAATTGATACATAACAAAGTTATTTTATTTTACAATACTTATCAACTACATACTAGAATATAGTGCTGATAATGTTAATTGCGTAACAAGCGTGTAATACTTTTCATCAATTCACTACTGCTTCAACGTTTTCGCCTTCTCTTACAAAACAATTTTCCTTCAATACATTTATAATTATATTCAGAGTTATACCCTGAATTGTTTCAATAATAATTGTTTCCAAATGTTCTACGTCTGTAAATAACTAAGGTTGATATACCCGTTCTTTTAAGTAACATCATAAGAAACAATCTAATGGTGTTAAATCTGGCGACCTAGCTTGTTAAGAAACATCGGAATATCTATGAATTAACATTTCATTAAACATATTTGTATTGCCTTACTTCCATCGTACTATTACAAGTTGCAGGATTTCGACGTTTATTTGTGAATTTATTTTTAACATCTCCATATGATTTGAATTTTCCATAATTCTCATAACTGATGCATGGTGTATATTTTTGCCTGAATGTCTGTTATTAAAAAATTCAGCTGCTTCACGATAAGTTTTATAATTTTCACCAAAGATTAAAACAATTCCTACCTTTTCTTCCACACTCAATATTACCGCCATGTTAACAAATTTTATTTGACGTTAACTGTCAAAAACTCATTTGTTTATCAGTGCATCCTAGATTTCACATAAACACAGTTATATTTGCATTGTTATTGTAGATAAAAAAGGAAAACAATATTTTTCCATGTAATTGGATATAATTGCACATTAAAACGTAGTTTTTCATTCCGAACAATTTTTCATAATTATAATTTTCGATATTGTTACAAATACAGGTACTTTGCTCTTAAGCAAAATTCATATTTTTGATATTACTCGTACACGGCTTAAAATTGTATCTGATGATTGCATTTTAAGTTTTGAACCATTCAGAAGATATCGTCAATGCATTTGATTTTTATTTCTCCGGTGTATATAAACCTAGAACTTTGATGACAAAAGACGACGTTGAAAACTTATTTATTGGCTTAATTTCTGAAATTGATGTCTGAAAGAAATATGAAAGCAACACTGGAGTCATAGTGTCATATTCATATCATTCAATACAGTATATTTCGACCAGTGATATACCACAAGGGTCTAATTTGGGTCTATTTTTGTTTATATGCTGATGATGTAAAATTATTCAGTGCAATAAAATCCACTAATGACTATAACATTCTACAATCACATCTTAACAGACTCGAAGATTGGTGTAAAGTAAACTCACTTGAATTGAATATTAATAAATGTCAATGTCTCTAATTTTTGATCAAAAGTTAACTTTCAGTATGCTTATTGATTATGTCTGTATTGCTAGTTTAAAACTTCATAAAAAGGATATGATTTGTCAAGGATTCCATGTTAAACATTATTATTAGATCATTATATCATCGAATTGCCTCAAAATCTGGGTATGTTCTGGATACTTTAAAGTAAAGTAATCTAGTAAATTTCGTTTGAACATTTTCAAGAGCAAGTTTTTGACTGTGATATGATGGACACCAAATTAAACTACAATATTTTAATTTAATTTCGATCCGACATACGTTTATTACAATTTAATGGTGACATTGATATCATTAAAATCGCTAATGATAACAATGTCATCACATACCCTATTTTTGAGACAATTCGAAATAATGATCTATTAATAATGTTTAACATGAAATCTTTGGAAAATTTTCGTGATATAAATACATCAACTTATCTCCACAATAATTAGAAAAAACACGAAAACGTTTCCTAAATCTACAACATTTTTTTCGTTTCTTCTAATTATTAGTTAATTTTTTACAACGTAAAGGACTTTAATACATTTTTATTATCTCTACAATCTTGCAAATGAATATATTAATGATCCTAACTTATTATCACACATAATACCATAAGTGATGGTAATTTACACGAATAAACTTTGTTTTTGCATGAAAGTTTGTTGTTTAGCGATTTTAAAGAGAGCAACCTGATTTTTTCTTGCTAGTTGATCGAATAAAAATTGCGAATAAGCAACAAACTAGAATGTACTAAAATCAACATTTATTCTAAGTTAATTGCCATCACTAACAGTATTTCCGATAGACTATTCCACGATATGAAACGAATATCGGTGAACGGTTCAACATTTATGTTAAAAAACATTATCTGACAGACTCTCTATCAAATGAAAATGTGGATTGTAGTACTGGTAATGAGTGCCCAAAAATATATGTAGGGTAATCAGGGAGAGATATAAGGTAGATGATAGAAGAACATAAAAAATATTTCAAATGAAAGAGGAAAATCCACATTTGACATCCACCTCCCACAAGTAAACAACCAGTTTGGGCAAGAGTAAATAGAAAGGAAATTGGACGATCTACAATGCACCCACATATATAAGTTTCAAACTTTCATTTATAAAACCTTACATTTAGATGTTTTTTGTTATAAACAAATACTTACACGTCAACAAATATTTATTTTCTTAAAAAAAGATATACTACTAGGGTAACACCTATGACCTAAAGAGATGCACAAAATATCCCTAATTGAATGGCAAAACTCAATTGTAAAATTCAATTTATTTGTCTGCAACATCAATAGACCAATAGATCCAAAATACATATAAACTGGTACATTGATAGGGAAGCAATAATTCAAAGTTTTCATATATTTAAAAACAAACATTTCATTTTGGTCTCTAATGACATGCACTAAATCATACCTGTGTAATTTAAATTAAAAGAATATATTATTATTTTTGATTGTAAAAGTCAGAGGCATGTTCATCAGATGTAGTGCATTTGGTTATCCGAAATTCCTGTATTACCGCACGTACACATTTGCCGAATCCTTATGTGACCTCGACCGAGGCCCAGTGGTCTTCCGTGAGTAAACAAAATTCGCACCATAAATTCCAATTGAATGGCTGTCAGCTTTTAGTGGTACTGGTATAATCCGAACAGGTACATCGACAGGTAGCTCCGCTTACCGACACAATGTGGCCCAGTTACCTGCATTCGCTGGCAAATCATGTTGAGGCAACGGCCCATGAGAAAGTCTCACAACACCACCATTATTAACAATAAGTACGGAACAAAATAAGCTCAATATTGCATCACCTATATCGGAAACATGTTTTGTGTTAAGAAAAAACGTATGAATCATAAATAAAAATTGATTCGTACATTTAAAATTTTTAAAAATTAAACTTCGCCCAATTTTGTGAGCAAATGAAGACGTTTATTATTATTATCCTGTAGATATGGGAAAATGGCTGAACCATGGGATCAAAATATAATGATTTATCATAATTAATCTAAATCCAAAAATTTTTTTACAAAGTAAAGTCTTTATGCAGTTTACGTTATGCCATATGATGTTATTTATATTTATTTATTCACATATTCACATTACAACATTCAATTAATATAAACTTAAAATTACATGTGAAATAATAAAAACATATGAGAAAAAGAACGAAACATAATAGAAATTTAAATAACATAAGAACTTCATTACCTATAAACTTAAAACTTGGCTTGTTATAGAATTAATCAATTATGATTAATGATGACAGATTTATATTATTAAATAAAAATAGTATGTTATTCTTATTTACACTATTAAAAATAAAGCAATAACTAAATTAAGTATATTAAACAGTTGTAAACGTCCACATTATGTAATGCAGAAATAAATTACTATTACTGATAGAGGACAGAATTTAAGCTAAAATAACATAAACGTTTTGAAATTATTCATCTGGTTACCGATATTTATTTGGTTAATAATACTTAGATTACAATTTATAATATAACATTATGTCAACTTAAAAGCAGAAAGCATCGCCTTATAATATTATTGTTACGACCATTACCACAATCACATTAAATATATATACAAACACCTTTATTGCAGACAATTTTACATAGTAAAGCAACAACGAAACAATTGAGAAAATGATAATTTCTGCTAAATGATTATCGACCTGGGATCTTTCAGCCTCTCGTAAAATATTGTGATATCCATTATTTTTTATGTTGATATATAAAAGATAAAAACGAATTTGTTTGTTTCGTATTGTTTTAAAAGTGGGCATATTTTAAAAAGTTAGTCGACAATAGTTTAATCACAACACGTGTTATTTCAGAACGTGACGGATATTCTAAAATTACACCCATTTTCAGTTTCATTAACAAATAGTCAACACAAAATTCAATTTAAATTTCCAGTAGTTAGTTAGATACGCTATAATTACTCTGATGCATTATGGAGTATGAAAAACAATAATTCAAAATTTTCCTATTGATTTAAATACATATTGTTTGTCCAAATAAAGAATCTTGCATATATGGTAGGTAGGGAATATACGGGGAAAGTAATAAGTAGACAATTTTCCAGAATGCACTTAAGCATAATATATAGCACATTATAATTATAAATATATAGATAATATAAAAAGATATAAAAACCGCAGTAAACCCAAAATAAAAAAAAGTGAAACCCGTAGCATACAATCTGGCAAAAAAAGTTTATTAAATATAAAAATCTAGATCACGTTAATAATTTACTTTCATCAATAAACTATGCAGAGCATCTTTTTATTAATTCCTTTCAACAAATTGTTATAACACGGTTGAGACTAATTAACTTTATGTTTGGAATGTAGTACTAAAGATTTTTAACGTCGCGTTATTAATTTCACACAATTTCTTGATACCAAAACGCATTTCTTAATGAAAGCGTAATAAATTACCACGACACCGAAGACACATATCATGCAAGAAATTTACAATTTCTTAATATAAAGGAGCACGCAAAATATTAATATTACTAAATACCATAGCTGAAATAACAGAAAATAAAATCGAATCAATGAAATAATTTGTTCCTTGTTTTGTTTTCTGTGGCGTGTACAATTAGCTATACAATATGATTTTTTATACAATGTAATTTGTTATCTACATTTCAATAAATTAATAAATATTTTAAATTAACACAATAATTAAATATTTGTTATATTTGTTTGATGAAGAAATGCACTTGTTATGTTCCATATTTTTATTTTCAGTTTCCTGACACGTGTTTCGAATTTTGCAGGTCATTATCAAAGGTAGTACTGAAAATAAATATATGGAACATAACAAGTGCGTTTCTTCATCAAACTTATACATCCGGTTCCATCAAGAATCTAGCATAACAGGCATTACCTTTGCTATATTCGTTCATTTTTTGTGGATATAGTAGATATTCATCAATGCACGAAAATCAAATAATTAGAAAAAACACGAAAATATTTCGTAAAATCTACAACAAATGAGTCTTATTAAGACTACAAAAACAAACCACTTTTGAAACAACTACTTCTCTAGCTAATACTTCGACAGACATTGAATAATACAAAAGTAATTTGCGTGTTACAAAATAGCAAGGCTATCAAAGCAACACTAGTTTGAACGTATTTCCTTCTGTAAAATGAATTAAAAATGATTGAATGTACGTTAAATAATTTGTGACTGACTATATTATGACAAATTTGAAACAAGAAATTAATTTAGGTTGGTGTAATTAAAAATAAATTAGCAAAAGCAATTAAATAATTCAATACTCAATTTATAACCATCTGCAGACACGTGTTTCGATCTCTCGATCTCTTCAGTACAGCTTTATTATAAAATTGATTTCAAATATAAATAAAAACGTTTACTGAAATAAATATAATGAAATATAAATAACTTACTCAGATATGTACGGCAACTGACACAATAATGAAATATAACCGACTGAAGGTCTGAACTGTACCGAAGAGATCGAGAGATCGAAACACGTGTCTGCAGATGGTTATAAATTGAGTATTGAATTATTTAATTGCTTTTGCTAATTTATTTTTAATTACACCAACCTAAATTAATTTCTTGTTTCAAATTTGTCATAATATAGTCAGTCACAAATTATTTAACGTACATTCAATCATTTTTAATTCATTTTACAGAAGGAAATACGTTCAAACTAGTGTTGCTTTGATAGCCTTGCTATTTTGTAACACGCAAATTACTTTTGTATTATTCAATGTCTGTCGAAGTATTAGCTAGAGAAGTAGTTGTTTCAAAAGTGGTTTGTTTTTGTAGTCTTAATAAGACTCATTTGTTGTAGATTTTACGAAATATTTTCGTGTTTTTCTAATTATTAGTTAATTTTCTACAACGTAAAGGACTTATATATTTTATTGCACGAAAATCAGTTTACAAGAGTTTTATAAGTATACTAAATTAATATTAATATTAAGCTACATAGAAAATTTACAAAACATATGATAAAGTATATAATAATCACAGAAAAAGAAATGTTTATATTTAAATAAATTATACATAGGTCTTAATGGAGTTTCATCCTAATAAGATCTGTGCTTTTATAACGCAAACGTTGAAAATTGAAGAATAAAATGATAGTAGCAACGAATATTAAATTAAAATTCGCAATTAAAAACAATTTAGAAGATTTTACCAATAAAATTCAAACGATAAACCTTAATCATCAAAAAATTAGTTTCTTTTGATATCATAAACATATTTATAAAAATACCTTCATAAGAAGTAAGTACAATAATGAAAAATAAATTAAAGAAACCAATAATAACCCATTTAAACCAACCAAACCCTCAGTTTATTAGATGATTTTCCTAATTAATATAATCAAAAGGAAAGTCATAAGAAATCCACTAAGCGTACTTTTATCGGAAATATTTATAAACCATTTCCAAAAAATATTATCAAAAATACCACAATATATTGATTGTTCTTAATGGTATAAAAATATAACACAGCCCTGCAGTTTTTAGAACAGTTTCTATAAATACTAAAATTTAATTCACCCTAGAAACTGAATTAAACAAGTCAATAAATACTGTATATCGAAAGAAACAGAAGAAGATTGGGCACTCCAGAATGCATGAATTTAATAGGAGAAACAAAACAATTATTAAATGACCAAACCAAAATTTCAAATTCCCCTTTCCTAAACTTATTAAATCGGACCTCACCACTATTATCATAAACAAATGTATATATACTCTTGATATAATATTTATAATAGGGGAAATATAACGAGGTTATGTCCAAATAGGTGCAAAAGAGTTGAGGAGTTGTTCTTGATAGCCTTTGTTTTCAGTTAGCTAATATTTCGCTAATTTATTGTTAGCATCATCAGACCTATAAAATACAATGAAAAAAAAATGAAAAAAATGGTGATATGGTCATCATAATACTTTCTCTATATTTTTCTCGAAAACTGTGAGGTTTACGTAACAAAAATTCTTAATAATTTGCTGAATTTTGAAATCTTTACAATTACTTACTTGTTATATAAATTTAAATTAACTCCTATAGTTTATTAGCAATAGGCAAAAAATGTTAAAGTTATTACTTTCTAAAACATATTTTAATAAAAATCTAACCCACCCTCCAATCAGTAAAATATAAGCGAAGGTTTTAATTACAAGTTGTAAAACGTAAATAAACATAATATTATTACAAAATTTCATAGATTAATTCAAACAAATAATTTGTGATGATGTTTTACTGATTGGAGGGTGGGGTAGAGACCACCCACCCTGCATATACATATAAACTTTATCCTTATCATCTTGCTGTATCCAGTGAAATTAATTACAAAACTTTTTGAATAAAAACGAAATTAAAAAGGTAAAATTTTTGAATGTGTAAATTAGTAAAAATTTGATGCCTGATGGGTGGGCAGACTCTAAATTAAAATTAGATACGATTAGCTATAGAAAGTCATTTATATTTAAACTAAAATTTTGATTTTGTTTTATTTTTTATTACATAAATGGTTTAATAGTTTTTAGCAAGAATATCATTAACGATTAGCAATTAAAGTTTGTATGTATATGTAGGGTGGGTGGGTGGCCTCTATCCCACCCTCCAATCAATAAATCATAATCGAGGATTTTAGTTAGAAGATGTAAAGTGTAAACAAACAAAAATAATTGCATTTTTTAATTAATGTATTCACACAAATATTTCAAATAACTTTTGATGATGTATTACCGACTGGAGGGTGGGATAGAGTACGCCCACCCACCCTACATATACATATTAACTTTAAATATTGATCGCCTCGTGGTTTGCAATAACTTTCATTACAAAATTTGAATAAATGAAAACTGACAAAGTAAAATTTTTGGGTGTGTAAATTAATAAAAATTGTATATATGATATATGGAAAGGATTTAAATCAAGCTTGTATAAAATTAGCTATAGAAGGTCATTTATATTTAAACTTAAATTTGGATTATGCTTTTTTTTTATTACATATAAGGTTTTACTTTTTTTGCAGCAAAATCATCAACGATTAGTATTTAAAGTTATAATGTATATGTAGGGTGGGTGGGTGGCCTTATCCCACCCTCCAATGAGTAAAACATAAGCGAGGGTCTTCATTAAAAGTTGTAAAATGTAAATATACACAAATTTTTCAAATATTTTTTGATGATGTTTTACTGATTCAAGAGGCCAGCCACCCACTCTACATATACATATAACTTTATTTTACTGATTGACTCGCGATTTGGAGTAAAATTAATTACAAATTTTATGAATAAAAAAGAAATTCAATAGGTAAAATTTTTGAGTCAGTGAATTAATATATTTATATGCAAGATGGGTGGGCAGATTTAAAATCTAAATTAGATAAGATTAGCTAAAGAAGTTCATTTATATTTAAACATAAATTGGGATTATGCTGTATTTTTTTATTACATACAAGGTTTTATTGTTCTTTGCAGCAAAATCATCAACAATTAGTATTTAAAGTTATCAAGTATATGTAGGGTGGGTGGTTTGTAAGATGGGTGGGTCCAATAAGTAAACCATTAGCGAGGGTTTTAATTTGAAATTGTAAAATGTAAATAAACAGAAAATATGTAATTGCAATTTTTGGAGGTTTATCCCAACAAATTTTTCAAATAATTTTTGATGATGTTTTACTGATTGGAGGTTGGGATAGAGGCCACCCACCCTACATATACATACCAATTTCAATTACTGATCATCTCGTGGTTTGGAGTAAACTTAATTACAAATATTTTTGAATAAAAAAGAAATTCACAAGGTAATATTTTTGAGTAATGAAACTTATTAATTTTTATTTACGATGGATGGGTGGGCAGACTTTAAATCTAAATTAGAAAAGATTAGCTATAGAAGGTCATTAATATTTAAACTTAAATTGGGATTATGCTTTATTTTTTATTACATACGAGATTTTACTGTATTTTTCAGCAAAATCACCAACGATTAGTATTTAGGGTAGGCGGGTGGCCTTGATTCCATCTTCCAATCAGTAAAACATCATTAAAAATTATTTGAAATATTTATTTGAACAAATCTATTAAGTTTTGCAATAATGTTATGTTTATTTTGGTTTACAATTAAAACCCTCGCTTATGTTTTACTGAGTGTAGGGTGGGTTAGGGGCTATGTTTTTCATAAATTTACTTAATAATTTTTCTAAATGAAATTTATATAACAAGTAATTGTAAAGAATTCAAAATTGAGCAAATTATTAAGAATAGCCCTCTTGCGTAAAACTCATAGTTTTCGAGAAAAATATAGTGAAAGTATTATGATGGCCACATCACCATTTTTGTATAGATTTTCTTGTGAAAATAATATGGCAACAGAATTCTTTGCAAGTTCATTTATAAAACCCTTACAATTAGATACGAATCCTGGATCCCTCAAAACCGATATACAAAGTTAACTCATATATCCCACAATTCTCATTGCAGATAACATCTAACTTGGGGAAATCAAAAAATAGTTTGTTATCCATATCTGTAAATTGCTTCGCGGTAAATAAACCATTAATTAAAAATAATAAATGTGATTTATTAATTTAAACCAAAACCAATTAGTACTTTATGGAATTTAATTTCTTAATATAGATAAAAACGACAATAACTAACAGTAGCAATGAATTTCACTAAACAAAATATTTTAAACAGTTTAATGATGATACGAATGATTTGGGTGAATAAATTCAAATTATTCTTATTCTTTTATGAAAAGACGTTTCTTAACTAATATGTTTCAGAAAAAAGTGAAAGAAAATGTGCAAAAAGGCTTAGTATCAAAACCCCAAGATCTGGTATGTAATTAACTCTTTTCAAATCTATATTGGAGATATTATACGTAAATTTGAGTAAACAAGAACGTCTACTAAAGGTAATAACTTTGCATTTTCTGACGTTTAATGGGAGTTCATTATAGTCACACCAGTGCCATAGCTTATAGCAATGAGAGATCATCAATTGGCTGATACAATTTTAAGTCATCTGCAAATTATAAACATATAGCATAATTAAAAGAATCGCAAACATTGATGACAAAAAGTAGAAACAGAATATGTCCAACGAATGAACCTTGTGGTACACCCGATAAAACTTTAATATTAGAAGATGGATATTGATTCTGATTATTTGTTAACGATTAGTTAGAAAACTCTTAAGATAATGAATAACGTGATCATTAATTAATTAAGTTTATTAATTAGATTTGAGTGTTAAACCCTGTCGAATGCGTTTTGCCTTTGAAAAATCAGTAAACACTGTATCTATTTGTACGTGATCTCTAAAAATTCACTAAAAACATTTTAAATTCCAATAAATTTGTTATAGTATACTTTACTTATACAAATCCATGTTATTGCTCTCGTAATACTCTTTTAGATAACTTATCCAACTGACCAGTTTATCCATATAATATATTTATAACAAGAAAGTAAAATTGTATAATATATTAATAATAAATAATAAAATTGTATATATAGGCATGTACTAAATGTGGCTTTATTCTGGCTAAACTTTATATTTTTAGAATTTATCAATGAATGGTTTATATATTTTTTATTTAAATATATGTTTTTTAATATGGTATGTACTTACAGTTTGTTTATATTTTTCTACACACATACACATTGAAAATATTTCAATTAAATTGTTTATATTATATCTAAATTGTGATTTTAGAATATTTAAGTAATACCTTTTTATCATACTAAAAGCTGTATTTACTTTTTAAATTTATTTAGTTACTCATTAATGTTGCAATTACAACATAATATCTAAACAAAATATATTAAATGATAATATTAAGTATTTAACAAATAATTTACTAATTATTTATAGAAAAAGTAGGCAATTTTATTACTTGGTCAAAGTATTTAGAATTATTCATATCTCAATTGTCTTTTTTGTTCATATAGTACACGTTTTTGTCAATCTGAAAATGGTTTTTAAATTGTAAACTTAAATTTCTACAAAAAAAAACATATATAGAACAATAAAGTTTTTGTATTGTTTCATTTATTCAATGTAGAATTTAAATAAATAATCTAAAGTATTTCACGCATTTTTTTACCTAAATTACAAATTGTTAATTTAAGTTACAAAATACCTAAAAACAATTTCTTCCAATGGTATAAAACTTATTTACAGTGAAAATATGAACATATGCATTAATCATATTTTTGAGCACCTTCCATCTACTGTTTAATCTCAGTGTCAAGATAGCAACCAAGCAGAAATAAATACTGTCATACAACTAGCATAAAAACTAAATAATTGCACAATTAACAGCACTACGCTAAATCAACATAATACACGTGATATAAATCATTTCCATACACATTTGTTAATTTAATTGGTAAGGAAAACAGTTTCATACGCCAACCCTTGCTGAGACGATAAATTATTACGTTCACCTAATATATAAGCGTAATTTTTTCAGCGCATTTACATCGAGGTGAAAAAGAAATGATGAGCCTGTCTGCAGAGAGGTGAACGTATGTTTGGGCAAACTCGTTAAATAATTACTTTATTCCGTTATTAGCAGGCGCGCGTTCCTCGCTCGCGTTATAAATATCATAAATACCGCTCTTTTCCGACCAACAAACACAACTTGGCGAGCAAATCGATGCTGATGGCAAATGGCTTACCGTTGATCAGAGCAATAAGTCCCAATGTGAGGATGAACATCGGCCGCCTCCCGCCTCTATCTGAACACTGACACCACACCATAATTAATCTATACCTTCAACTGTAACTGCGTATGTTCGATTTACTACTAGTTAACTATAATTAACTGTTTACGTTTAACTTTACGTCTTCGGCGGTAACGATCAGAGAGCGTTCGACACACCGGTTCTGTCTACATTCACGCGGTGACTGCCTCTGCGCAACCAGGCCATCCGTAGAGTTCGCTTCAAACGCCACCACCACCACCACCACATCACCTTCTTCACCGACCACCACTTTTTTCGAAACACTTATTTACTACACTGTCTTTTTTTCTTTCTGGTTGTCGCATTGGTAGTCTAGAAGGCGAAGTGATGATTTATCAGGTATCCACCCAAGTAATTACATATATTTTGGTCAACCTCAATTTACATTAATTATGAATCAATGAGTCCCAGTTAAGAAGCGCCTATAAGCTATATATTTTTGATTTATTATATTTTATTAAATCAGGCATGCTTGGTATATATTAATACATATACATGTATACGTCTAAAAATATTATTTTGGTTGATTTTCAAATTTTTATCTAACCCACCAGTGAGTTTTCAACTAATTGCCTCTTCAATCAGTTCATAGAAAATAAAGTGTGAAGAAAGAATACAACAGTGTTATTTACATGGAACTATGAAACTTGATTCTATTCTCCGTGTTAGCTTTTTTAGCTTAATAAAAAGAAGATTCATCAGGTACTTACATAAAAATATATGGAATTATTAATATTTTATGAAAAAAGTTTTCTCTATATCTTATAAAATCAAATTAATAATCATTTAAGTAGTAAATATGTTTATATGATATGAAGTGAAAAGAACTTATGCAAATAAGTAATTGTAAAGTCAAAAAGTTTTAAGTCAAACTTTTTAAAAACTTGTTACTATAGTATCTAATTACAGGCCATTTTAATGTAAGGTTTGGTACTGATGACATTGAAAATTTACAACTTACTGAGTTGAGAATAAACTCTTTCGGTTATAAAATTACTATTACTGATTCAACTAGACAACAAAACTACCTAGGCAATATCTTAGTAAATAACTCAATTAATAAGAATATAGTTTTTCATTCAAATGTCATCAATACCGGACTCTCAGATCATTTAAGACAAAAAATAAAGCTTGTCTTATGTAACGATATTAAAGTTACGCATAACACTGTCACCTCTATAACTAAAAAAGGCCTGATCCTTATGTACCAACTATTTGATGCGATAGACTGGAGAATGGTTCATAAATGATGATATAGAAATGTGTTTCGAAAAGTTCTTAGCCATACTCAGAGATTCTGCAGTTACAGCTTTCCCGAAAAAATACATTAAGCAACAAAATGGATCAAATGAACTAAAATGGTTCAACAGTCGATTGAAGAAATTGCGTGATGAATTGCTTCTTCTTACTAATATCAGAAAAAAATACCCGGATCTAAATCTGCAAGTTTCATTAAAAAAATAAAAAGCTTTATAAGGCATAAATAAAAAAAAAACAACGACGCCAAACAAACGATGCTTACATCACCAACTCTAAAAATTATGCCAAAGCTATGTGGAATAGTTTAAATTCAAATCGAAAAAATATCACTACATGTGATGACATACTGAATGACTATTTTTCGAATGTTGAAAATTTGGTAACTAAACCGCTTGAGACCTCCAAAGCAACAAATGTCAGGACATGCATCATAAAAATTCCATATTTTTCGATACCAAATATTAACTTTAAAATATCATAAGTATGAAAAGTCGAAGTTCGAGATACAATAAATAAGCTCAGTAACTCAAATAGTACTGACGTATATGGTCTAAACAGCAAAATCATAAAATACATGTAAAGCATAATTATTCCTCATTTGACCAAATTGACACACAGAGCTATAGACAGCAAAATCATAAAACATACGAAAAGCATGATTATTCCTCATTTGACCAAATTGATAAACCGAGCACTAGACGCTAACATTTTCCCCAAGTCATTAAAAATATCAAGAGTAGTTCCAATCTTTAAGAAGGGCGATAAAACCGATGAAAGCAACTATAGACCTATAGCCATCATATCGATTATTGGTAAGATATTTGAAATTATAATAAAAAGCAGACTAGCAAAATATTTCGAAGAAAACAAACTACTATCTAGCTCACAATTTTGTTATCGCGAAAATAAAGGCACAACAAACAGCAAGTTGATTTCATAGGGCACATACACTCTTGCATAGACAATGGCGAATACGTTAGTGCACTGCTTTGCTACCTAACGAAAGCCTTTGATTGTATCTCCCATAGCCTATTACATCAAAAACTGAGCTATTATAAGGTTGAAGAAAACACGATTGAACTATTTAAATCATATTTCTCAGAACGATACCAATACGTCGAGTCAAATAATACCAGCCCAAATACTTTACCAATAAATCGAGGTGTCTTGCAGGGATCTGTGTTAGGGTCCCTTCTATTCATCATTTATATAAATGATTACCACATAAACACTTCAAACTTAGTAATTTTTGCTGATGATACGACTGCACTAAATAATTCAAAACACCTTGATCAACTCCTATTAAAAACAAATACTGTCAAATCCCAATTAAAACACAGGTTTACGGAAAATGAACTGGCTCTAAATGGTTCTAAAACACAAACAATAATTCTCGGAACTCGAAGCCTAGACAAAGACTACAAAGAAAAAAAGGAAAACTACTTGGCGTTTATTTTGAGCCAAATCTTACATGGTTCGTACACTGCAAGATACTTGCTAAACAGTTATCATCGCTCATTTTTTTATTTAGGAACACTTTCGCATCCAGGAAGGTACTGATAAATGCCTACCACGCACTATTCCACTCTAAAATGAGCCATGGGATAATAATTTGGGGCTACTCAATGTCGGCAAATCGAATTTTTGGTTTACAAAGAAAACTCTTACGATTAATTGCTGGAGTACATTACAAAGCGGACACTAAACCAATTTTTGAAAAGGACTGCCTCCTACATATATATTACAGACTTTACTGTATGTTAAACAAAACGTTCACAAATATGAATCTGTAAGTGAGGTACACTATTACAGGACCAGAGCAACACATAACCTGTATGTTCCATTCTCCAGACTAAAGCGAACCCAATCCGGTGTTAACTACCACGGAGTCAAATTCTTTAACTGCCTTCCAGTTCACATCAAGTTACATAAAATATAAAAATTACATAAGACATTTTAGTTGTACATTTGATCTTATACAAGGTGGCGCAAAAGTAATGTCATAGTTTGAATTGGCCGCCATTTTTGCAGATGGCGCCAAATGTCAGTGTGCTTTGACATTTATGATGTAGATATATACAGAATTAGTTGTGAACAAACTATGGAGCGATACACACCTTAAGATCGTGAATTTATTGTTACTGCTTAATTGATAAATTTTAAGTCTGTTGTTTTAACGCAACGTGAATTTCGGCGTCGTTTTCCCTGTTTCTGGGGCACAGAGAATCCACATGTTATGCAAGAAGATCCATAGCATCCCCTTAAAGTGACTGTTTGGTGCAGTAGTTGCAGTGAAAAAATGATTTGTCCATAAGACGCCGATGATGCCGTAACCATAAATGACGAGCGTTACAGGCAGATGCTAAACGAGTTTTTTTGCCGCAAGTTGCTGTATTGTATTTCGATCATTGTTAGTTTCAACAGGACGGAGAAACCGCTCACATAGCTCGGGTAACTATGGAGATTTTGAGACATCAATTTTCGGGTCGTGTAATCTCCCGGTTTGGAGATTTTAACTGGCCGTCCAGATCGCCAGATCTAACAGCACCAGACTTCTTCCTTTGGAACTTTTTAAAATCTCGCGTTTACCAAAACAAACTAAGAACCTTACAATACTAGAAAGCTAACATTGAAGAACAAATCGTCAATTTGAAGCCAGATGTTTAGCGAGCAACAATTCAAAATGTACAACGAGCGCAATTATTTTTTCCAAGTAACGTAACTAATAATAACAGGAGCCCTAAGCACCACCCCAATAGCAGCCCTAGAAGCCATCTTGAACATACTACCACTACACATCTTCATTCAAGGAGAAGCCATGTCCGTATCATACAGACTGATGCAAGGACAGGCGCCCATAATCCGATCACACGGAAAAACGCACCAATGGCTAGAAGACGAGCTGAAGGCTAACGCGATTACAGCAATGCCTAGCGATGCCATGGTGAAAAAATACAATTTCGGAAAGAAATACAAGGTTCTAATCCCACAAAGAGAGGACTGGGTCGAAGGCCAACCTACCAAAGCGGAAGTATATACGGCACAAAACCCAAGACAAAGATTTCTGTCAGTCTCACCAAGGATACTACGGTGTTCCAAGCAGAGGCGATAGCTCTTCACCACTGCACAAGAGCAATAGCAAGACAAGGCATCAAAAGTAGGTCAATTGCTATATTCTCCGACAGCCAGGCGCTACTAAGAGCACTAAGCTCCACACAGGTCGAATCTAAGCTAGTGTCGGATTGTATACGCGCTCTTAACCAACTTGGCTGTCACAATAAAGTAACAATCACATGGGTCCCAGGACACGGAGGACATCCGGGGAATGACATAGCAGACGAATTGGCCAAACAAGGCTCGTCAAAAGCAGTAATTGGCCCGGAACCCTCTTGCGGAATCTCCAAAACCGCAGTCAAACGATCCATAAAAAAATGGGTTGGAGACACAGGCCCATACCTGGTGGACGAACTCACCAGGACAGAGACAGGCGAAACAGTTCCTTAAGAAACAATCGCCAAAATTCACGACCGAACTCCTGAACCAAGACAGGAAAATGGTCAAAACAATAGTGGGCCTGATAACAGGACACTGCAAGCTCAACAAACATATGAGCAAAATAGGCCTGGAGGAAGAAGCATCATGCAGATTCTGCCTAGAGGAAGAAGAGGACTCGTTCCACATCCTATGCCACTGCGAGGGTCTAGCAAGGATTAAATATCAAAAGCTAGGCACTACAAACCCAAGCGCGGAGACTTATACCCAAGCCCCTCTGGCAGAGCTAATAGGACTAATCAAAGAGGCAAAGCTAGAGCTGGTCATCTGAGATAAACAGGGATCCACAATAGACCTGGAAAGGTCGCGGTGGAATAGGCGCTGGTGCCACCCATACAACATCTATCTACATCTATCTAACTAATAATACACTTTCAAATAAACTTTTGATGAAACAGAGTTATATTTTTTCATTTATAACAAAATGATAGCTAATTCAAACTATGACATTACTTTTGCGCCCCCTTGTATATATAATTCTCGTGCATGCACGTATTTTATGTCTATATAGATATTCCTTTTTGACGAGTGTAAGTATTTTCTTTGTAATATTTTGGCATAATAAACAACAACAAACAAGTATCGGTAATATTATTTTTAAACATTTAAATATTAACTATTTGTTATGACAATAGGTAGTCGAAACTATAATAACAAGTGTTATTAAATAAGTGGTATCAAAGAAAACTTTTAACATTTTTATATTTTTTTTACATTTTACATAAAACTTGACATTTTACAGGAAAAATTAAATAGTTCTTAATATTTTATGCTAAAGTTTATTTTATTTACACTTCAAAATACCATCAAGTATATCAGACCATAGCCCTGTGGTAATAAAAGTAACAGAAACAAGAAAACCGAAACCAATATACCGAATATTTGAAACAAATAAAATGGATTATACATAAATAACAGAGGATATACAAAAATTAAATATAAATAAAATAAATAATTTTTAACAACTATCAAAAAAATTACAAGATATAATAGATACCAATCAAAAAAACATCAGAATCAAGAGAACCAAGGAAAATCCATGAATTACCAACCAAATATTAGAACAAATGAAACAAAGAAATAAACTACAAAAAGACTTATACGAAATTCAACAAATGAGATAAAAGAAGAATACTACGTACAAAAACGAAAAACAACAAAATTAATCAAATAAACAAAATCCTCGAAAAAGTAATATAAATCCAAATAAGTGACCACCTACTAAAAAACAAAATTATATATAAAAACAATATGCCTTTCAACAGAACTCAGTAGAAATATAGAAAATGACCTCATAAACTACATAGAAAGAGAACTATCAGGAGTATGCATTAATTCATGCGTTTTTTTTTGAAAATTAAGGCTTTATTATGAAAAAATGGTTATATACTCAATGATCAAAGTATTGTCCATCAGAAGCTACAACATTTGTCCATCTCTCTGGCGGTTTGTGGATTCCATCCCAAAAGAACTTCTTCAGCTTGGCGGTGAAGAATGAATCGAGCCAATTTTTGATACCCTGTTTTGAAGTGAAGCGTATTCCGGTGAGAGCATTCTTCTTTGATCTGAACAAGTAGTAATCAGAAGGGGCTATATCTGGGCTATAAGGCGGGTGAGGTAGAACTTCCCACCCACTGTTTTCCATATAGTTTCGAACCGGTCTTTAAACATGTGGTCGAGCGTTGTCATGATGGAAAATTATGGATTCGTGTCTGGTTGCATATTCTGTTCGTTTTTCCGCAATCGCTCTCTTAAAACGAATTAATTGTGTTCGGTAGAGGTCCCCTTTGATCGTCTGACCCGATTTCAACACGCATCTTCATCAAGCAATTCCTCAAATTCTTCATCTTTAAACCTTGTTGGCTGTCCGAGTCGTTCATCATTTTCTAAATGGAAATCGCCACTTTTAAACTGTGCAAACCACTTCTGGCACGTTCTTTCAGCAAGAACATGGTCACCATAAACCTCTACTAAAACACGATGACTTTCGGTAGCACTTTTCTTCATGTTAAAGTAATGTAGAAGAACTTCCCGCAAAAACACTTGTTCTGGTACAAAGTTCGACATGTGTAAATGAATAGAAATACATGTCGATTACGCTTCAATGAAATTACATATACTGAAAAAGACGCGCAATGGCAGTAGTTTTCAAATGACTATAGTCACGGATGAACACGACGCGAAATAATACTAGCAACGCCCTTTCTTAGAAAACCGCATGAATTAATGCATACTCCTGTAGATCAGGAAAAATAGTAACAGCATTATACAAAGACGTGAGATGGTTTTGAGATGGTGTCAAAAAACCAAAACTACTCGAAAAACTGAAGGCAATAGAAATAAGAAGTAAAGAACAAAACCTAATAAACATATACCTTACAAACAGAACACAAACAACGAAGGTAAACGGTGCAGAAAATCAACCAGAAGAAGCAGAATATGGAATACCCCAAGGAGGAAACCTATCACCTATACTATATCTCATATATACGAATAATATAATGGAATTAGAACTAAAAGGAAAACCTTACATATACGTGAATGACTCCTGCATAGTATACACAGGAAATACACAGAAAACATAGAGATATAAAAAAAATTAGAAACCTAATATTATAATAACCTACTAACAATCAATGAAAAGAAAACAGAATTCATAATATTTAACGACAAAAATCAATTAACCAAACTAACAATCAACATCAAAGAAACAAATATAAAAGAAATAAAGATAGTTAACTACTCGGGATTAACAATACAAGATAACCCCAAATGGGATGAACACCTAAATCAACTAAGGAAAAAGAACACTAAAACGATAGCAGCCCTAACAAAAATAAAGAACTACATTCCAAACTCATCAAGAAAACAAATATATAACGCACTCTACACATCACAAAACAATTATTTTATAAATGTCTGGGGTGATACAAACAAAAACTCCAAATAGAACAAAACAAAGTTTTAAGAATATTGTATAAATTGGACAAAAAAACTAGAACAACAGACCTATACAATCAAACAAAAGAACTAAATATCGAGAACATAATAAAACTGAGTAACTCACTACTGATATAAAAAATGAAAAATAATCTAATAAAAACAAATATTCCACTAAAAATTAAGAAACAGGAAGAAAATCTGACATACGAACAGAAAAATTATAGACATCTAAATTTTCACAAACTTTAATAACAGAATCCGTACAACAACTTAGAAGAATATATAAAAACACTTAATTACGCCACTTAAAACTTAAAAATATAATCCTAAACAAAAAATATAAAAAAGACATCACACTACTATGAACAAAAAATCACACAATTCCTTAATACCAATAGCCCGAGATGGAAACAAACATCCGCCAATCTCGAGGTGAAGAAAAAGGGAAGAAGCCAGAGATATTTTTATTTGCAATGTATATACATGTATTACATTTATATTTGTAAATATTTGAATAAAGATTTGAAATCCAAATGAATTTTAATAAAGTATAATTTATCATAAATATAAAAGCCTTCTTTTATTATTTTGCGGTACATCTTACTCAAAGGAAACTTCGCTAAGGAACACAAAAAGAAATGGCTAGAAACTGACAAGTATGCGGTCGCGAAAAAATTCATCCACTCACCAACACCGAAGCTGAGCAGGAAATACATTGAACTGAAACAGTACTGGGCACTGCAAACTATACAAACATCTCCCTAATATAGAACTGGCAAAAGATCCCACCCGGAAATGCGAGCAAGAAGAGGAGACCCTAAGACACATGTGAATGCGAGTCACTCAAACATCTCAGGTGGCCCGTATTCGGAGAAGAGTAGCCAGATTGGTCAAAGCTGGGTAACACTCCACACGGCCAACAATTCTACTCCAAAAGAAGTTTAGGTTGGCTTGAGAGTAAGGCTCAGGAGGTGGCGCAAAAGACCAAAGAATGGTTTAAGAGCTGCGACCACCATCTGGTCGTCGCCTTCTACAAACCATCATAATGATCATTATCATAGTCAAAAATACTTTCACGTTTGGTTATTAGCTCACCAGTTTTCGATTTATTTTATAGGTTTTTATCATATTTATCTGGACTTTAGTTGATATCATTCTTAGGTCTCTTTTTTCTTCACAGATAAATATTAACACATGTTGTGCCTTTCTTAACTTATTTTTTTAAATCTTGAAGCAAACCATGGTTTTGTTTTATTATACCATAAATTTAATTTTTATAGAAAGTAATTTTTCTGCTAACAATTTTTACGCCTATTGCTAAATTTCACAAATTGTCTCCATTGCCGCTATATAATTAAAAATTAGTAAATCGTATTTTAAAATTTTTCCTGGGTTGTAGACACATAAACTTATTACGACCTCTATACAGCATTATATGTTAACTTTATCCAAGGAAATATTTTATCAAGTTTATATATAGAATATTTTATTTTTGGCGGCCCTTCCTTGATAATTTGACTTCGTCCGTACAGTAATCTCTATATGTGTTAAAAGCTATTGAAGTTTTGATAAAAAAACTTTAAATATAAGACAGATTAATAGTTTTGGAAAATAGTGTAGGAAAAGTGTTTTTCTAAACATTTCCTGTAAGAACTCTTTCTTTCTAAAAATAATGATCTTATGATTATTTTGTAAATTACTGCTCCTCTGACGTTAGTGTCGTCATTTTTGGTGTATAAACTTAATAATAATAATAATATATATTTATAGAGGAAAATAAAATCCATCTTATCTATAAATCCTGATTACTTTTGTATATCCTTATATAGCCAACTTTTCTTGTGCAAATAATCATACTTTTAATCAAGACTTGTGGATAGAATGGATCTACACATTAATCTTGATAATACCATAGGTGCTGGTAAATAAATACTAGATTTCCATAACCTTCTTAACTAAGATATTTAATTTCATCATCATTTATTAAGCAAAGTTGGAATATTCCATCATTAGATACCAAAAAAGAAACCCGGTCGTATTTCATTGCGACCTTCGTTTTCTTTTTTAGTATAGCAACATATGATGATGATGATGATGATGATGATGAGGTAGTCAGCGATGATAGACATTCAGTAAGAAGATGCACCTCTCCTCTGCAATCTTGATTTTCACAGTTATCGCGAGGATTTAGATAAGAGATCTCACATAGTATCTACATATGTGAGTGTAATTGAGGACCTTCATATTCAAATAAACTGTTCTTCCAACTGAACTCAAGACAGTGTTTGATTGTGGAGGCGTTTACTAATCCAAACCGCATCTAGGTTTTGTCAGGGTAATCTTCTCTTTATTCTCCTTCCATAAACCTACCACTTTTCATATCTCGAATTTTATGTGCTTCTCCCTTACTTACCTATCCTGCATCTTAACCTACTTTCACTTCTCTTTCATCCATGCCCGTGCGTTTACCTAATTCTTAACCATTAATTCGCAATATTCTCGGACACTCTTGCACTGTCATAGATCTGCCTGCATTTCATTCTATACTAATTCAATTGTATTTCCATGCCAGTTCTCCATACAAATTTTACTAATCTCTTATTATTCAATCCACACAACTTCATATCATACTTCACCACTCTTTCTATTGTCTCCCCATGCACACTCATTATATTTGTTTTCTGAAGCCAGACGCCGATCTTTAAACCCCCATCTTCAGGACTGCTCTCTCTCTCAATGCATTCATACTTCCTTATTCCCCATGTTTCTATATCATACTGCAAATTGAGCCTTACACATTCTACAACTAGGTCAATTGAAAGTTGCCTGAATATCATTTTCCTCACTTCTTCCTTATCATGTACTCCTTGGGCGTACTCACTGTATCCAACTGTGCATTTAAATATGAAGACCAAGTTTTAAATTCCTTCACCCTCTCAAGCAGGCCCCATACTCCATTCTAATTCATCCACTCATCCTTCCTTCCCTCTATTCCTAAATCGCATCCATTGTGTTTTCCTTGGATACACTTGCAGTCCTCTTTTGTCCACATACCTCCCCACTCTTGTATCTGTTTTCAGTCGCCAAAAGAGCTATATCAGTCGCATAAGCAAATATACCTTTCTTAAAATAAATTAATCAAATTTGTGTAGCATCGGTGGTTCAGTAGTAGAATGCTCGCCTGCCACGCGGGCGGCCCGGGTTCGATTCCCGGCCGATGCAGTTTTTGTGATACCAAGTCACACTAAGGTTTAAAAAGAATTAAGGTGGTGAGACTTTTGACTGTTACAACATGATATTTGGTAACACTGTGTGCTACATTACCGGCAATATTACTTATATTACGAATTAATATAATAAAATATCTATTATTTTACCATATTTACATTACCCTCTATTAACTCCTGAATTGAAGAGGTATAGTTGTCCCACAGATATAAGGCGTTTATGACCTTTTACGGTATTTAACTTTCACTAATTGAAAGAGACTGACCGCAAACTCTCATCCCCAACCCCCAATAGGTGGTCCTCAGCGGATTATCCTATCGCTGTCCCAAGCCCGGTTTTGGTATTTTTTTTATTAAGGAGCCGTTTTAACTTTAAATCCGCGTTTCCTGAAAATATTTTCGTTTTCATAATCTCTAGTAACTGCTTCTTTGTATAGGATTCTTCAAAAAAGAGATCATTTGCATGCAGAAATAAGTATTTGCAGCGCACACATTTGTATAGAGAAAATTATACAATGCGGTCCTGACCAGCACGAGAATATTTATTGGTTTGGTTTTACGATATGATGGCCCTAAACTCATTAAGGCAGTCAAATGGTGAAAGGCCATAAACGCCTTATATCTTTGGGACAACTATACTACTTATTATTAACGTGTTTGCTTACTAAGCTTACAAATAGGTCTTCGTAGACAATTAAATAAGTAATATCGAATGAAATAAAAATCTCTTTGAACATAAATACTTAATTAACATACATTTTCTTCGATAAAATTAAAGTTTTTGAAAGTTTTGATTTTGACACAATGACCCGAGTAAAAATTATTTGATTTAGAATAAAATTTTATTATTATCATTGTATTCTTCTCATTTAATAACATTAAATTATTATTTCCCTGTCAGCAATAGCCACGGATTGACTTCGATCTATTTGAATACAGAATATTACTAGAATTTTAAAACTCAAATTACCGATAGGGATTTTTTTGGACCATTAGGGTTTGATGCACTAATTTTCTGGTCGTTGGGCTAATTTCCTTAATCGAACAAAATAATCTATCAATGATAAATATTATTTTATTATAATATTTTACAGGATGAAGTTATATTTGATCCTCTTCCAATTAAATTTATATGTAATTTAATTGCATAAAAAGCTATAGTTACAAAGATGGTTAAATTCAATATAATTAGTAGAAAGTATGTTGTACTCTACTCTACTGTCTTCAGCAAATAGTAATACATGGGATTTTAAATATATGTATTGGAAGAAAATGTCACAGAGGGGAACCCTGGAGAGGGAATTACCTATTCTGACATTGAGATATTTATTATTTAAAAAGTATCAATTAGGAGTAGAAGATGTAGTGGAATAAACAACGAGTTGCAAACCTCTATGCCATACTGAATCGAATCCCTTTTGGCTATCACAGTTTTGCGACCTTTGAGGTTTGCTATTGGTGGTAACTTTGGCTAAGAAAAGATGAGTTGATCTGTTTTGTAGGAAGCCGAACTGATGCGGAGGGATAGTTTGTAAATGTGGGCTGGAAAGGAGCGTATTGTCTTTCGCCTGTTATTTAAAAGTCTCGGATTAGTTGTCGTTTGTATTTGATCAGTGGGAGGAAAAATATAGGTAAGGGATATTTAAAGATACAATATATAGGTTGGGAAATATCTTTTAACTGCGTTTAAAAATGTGTTTATGAAAAGGGATATTACAGTATAGTTAATATATATTTTAGTTTGCTATGTCACAGTACTTATATTTGTAAATTGTTTTTGGGAGGTTGAAAAGTTATCTTAATATAGGTCTGGTATTAAGGTCACATTGTGGATTAAGTGTCGGATGTTACTAGTATAAAGGACGTCAGGTGCAGTTGTTTATTATTGGCATTAAAAATGCAGGTGGAGCAATGTTTTTTTTAGATTTTTAATTTTTGAATGAATAGCATCGACGCAAACAAACTTGTGTTTTGTTCTATCTTTTATCTACGATCGTACAGAAAGTAGACGCTTTTTGCATCATTTTTCATTGTAAAAGTGGCTTTTTAAAGCACTAGTGCTTTTTTACGTTTTTATTGCACGGTAATGTCAAACTGTTTTTATTGCACAGAAATGTCAAATTTGACAGATGAATATATTATAGCACAAATTTTCGACGAAAAACTTAATTTTTTATTAATTCATACAAATAACTAATAAACTATAAATAAAATATATAATACAAACCAAATGGCAGATTTAAGAACTCTGAAGATTTCATTTAACGAAAGTCAAGGCGATTACAATAAAGGGAACATTTTTTCCATAAATAATAATGGCGGCAGACATTTGTGCAACTTGTTTACTGGTTGCTAAGTAACGCTTTCATTAGTGCACTGCGGGTAAAATATGTTTTCATTAATTGAATTATTGAATTGACATTAAAATATTACTCCTAAGAATATATTATTTTAAATCCTTTACGATCGAAGATAAAATTTTGTAAGGCACACGTGTAAAAAGTTTCTTTATTGCACTCCTGGCTTTAAAAAAACTCGCTCGTTCCTCGCTCGTGTTTTTAAACGCCAGTTCGTGCAATAAAGCATCACTTTTTACACTTGTACCTTAAATAACTATAATTTATCCCTACATTTATATTTTAGAAATTTTTATTACTTATTCAAATTAGGTAATACTTTTACTCTTTATATGTTTTAAATAGAAACCATTTGATATTTTTCAGATTTTAAAGAAATCATTAAAAAATATGCTGGATTATTTGTTTAATATAAATAACATTTTTTAGAAGTTACTAATTTATGCAATATGAAATTACTCCAATAATTTTGTAAGACCTGTAGTTTTATCATAATTAATACAAAAACTAAGTTACAAGAAATAAAATATTTATGTTTTAAAATAGAATTTTAAATTCCTAGATAATATGCAATAAGCATGAATATTAGTATATTATTTAACAAGCACATAATGAAAGCTATTAATCATGAGAATGAGGTTTACGGAACGAGCCGCAGGCGAGTGGAGTAAATCATTCGAATGATTAATAGCCATTATGTGCGAGTAGAATACTATACTTTATCCACAACCACAAAATGTGTAATTTTTTTTTTGCTTACTGCAAGTTAATATCATAAAAATGACAATTCGTTAAAGCATTTGTTTGTTTCAATTATACAAGCAAATGATCAATATTAATGACATTCATTATTAACAGGTTATGTAACCTGTGAATAATATTTTGACTTATCACTGCTCATCTATTCAATAATAATAAATCACTACAAAATCAGAATATCTCATGTTAAACAAATTTGACGTCTAGTAAACAAACATCACTTTCATTAGAAATTGATTCGTAATTGTGTGTTACTCTTGTGATTCGAGTTAAGAAAAAATATGGATTTAGAAACAGAGTGTGATTTAACACCCCCGGAATTAAGAAAAGCCGCTGAAATTGCTTCAATCAACTTGTTGCCCGAAAAGTCGCGTAATCTGTATCAAGACACATACACAGCATTTCGTGAGTGGAAAAGAGAGAAAAACGCACATTCTACGTCGGAATCAATAGTATTGGTATATTTGACCATTGTTTTTAGTATACATTTTTTATTATTAAATGTCTGTCGAGGTATTATCCTGAGAAGTAGTTGTTTCAACAAGTAATTTGTTTTGTAGTCTTAGTAGGACTCATTGTTATAGATTCACGAAGTGTTTTCGTATTTTTAAATTAAAGGTATAAGAATTTATTACGTTTGCAACAAATCATTCTTTCAAAATGAAATTTTCCGAAATAACACTTGAAGAATTTTGGATATCCGTTCAAATCAAATCAAGCAATTTCCGAAAAAAAACATTAAACTTTTATTACAATTTTCATATATTAACATCATATTTATGCGAGCTTGGTTTCTCAACATTAACTAATATTAAGAAAATTTGAAAGGCTGTTAAATATAGAAGAAGAAATGTGTGTAGCAATCCCACGCATAAGACCAGACATTTCTACTATTTTCTAAAATTATCAGGTTCACATATCTAATTAAAATTAATTCATTCAAATTTTACTAATAATATTCTTAACTTTATTGTATTTGTATTTTTTTGTATTTTTCAATAATTTCAAAATATATGATTTTTTTTTAGAATTCATTTCATGTTGAAATGCTTTACAAACACTTTTAAAAAAAATTCTCGCTGTGTAAAGGTCAATTATGTCCTAGAATCGTAAATTAATTGGATGAGGTGAAGATAAGGGGTTATCCATCGCTGTGCCTTATCCCCTTTCTTAGCCAAAATCTTTGTAATATTTTGAAATTATAGCAAAAAAGACACGAACCGAGTTTCCGGACATTTGGTTCTGATACGTCGATGAGGTTTTTGCCATAATTAATTCTGACTTAAACATAGATTCATTTATTACATCCCTTAATAATTTTCACAACAGTATAAACTTCTTCTACGGAATTGAACAGAACAATCCACTACCTATTTTAGACATACTTATTTCATGTAAAAACAACAGACTAGAATTTGATATTTTCCATAAACCCACACACACTTTTAATTACCTCTATTCAGATTCCTAAAATATAAGTTAGCAGCCTTCAATAGCCTCATTCATCGAGCATTTAATAACTAATGTAAATTATTTAGATAACAAAACTGTAAGAAATCTAACAGTTTTGTTATCTAAATAGTGAATATGCATTTTCAACACTTAAGTGCCTCAACAATCAATCAACAAATGTAAAAGTTATTTATTGAATTAATTGAATTCTAAACAGCTTTAAAAAAAGAATACTTAAAATAAATACGTTTTAAACAGTGAGTGTTTACAATTTTCCAGTTAATTCGGGCACAGCCTTAAATAAATCAGCCACTAAACCAAAGTCAGAAGCCTGGAAGAAGGGGGCCTCTTGGTCTTTGTTAATCGCAACAATTGTCTTACTGCTATTTATTCCAGCTAAATGTTGAATCGCCCCAGCAATTCCAACAGCAATGTATAGATCAGGAGCGACAATTTTATCAGTTTGTTCAACTTGTATGTTATTAGCAACAAAGCCGGCATCAAGAGCAGTCCTGGAGGCACCAACAGCATCTCTCATCTCATCAGCAAGATCATATAACAACTTAAAATTATCCCCTGACTTCATTCCACGACTGAAATGAACACTAATGAAAACTTTTGGTCTATCGGATTTGATCAGTTCCTGGCTAACAAAGGTGGTTAAATTAGTGCCAAAGTTACCATCCATGTTTTCAGTAGCAGTGGATCCACCTTCCAATTTATCAGCTTCAAAACTAGTTCCTCTGACTCTGAGGACTTGGACTGGGCCAAAGAAGCACAGATGCTGCGAATAAAAGTATCTGGACTTCTGATCCTGATAACATCAAACACTGGTGATACGTCTAACTTTGCAGCAACACGGGAGAGCAGTACTTTACCAAAAGCGGAAGTTCCTGCGACGATATGAGTGAAGTTGAACTTCACCAAGTAAGTTATGCTTTCAGCGGTGAACCCCTTGAAGTGACTGATTCGGTTACAATGACCCTAGCCAATCCATTGCACTTAGCGATTTCGTTTCAGCGACAAGAACACTAACTTCTCCTCCAAACTTTTAGCAGCGGTTAAGGCATTTAAGTTAAGGCAGGGTTTCGTTGTTGTGCTCTGTGATGATAAGGGTGCTCTGCGGATCTGGGTGGAAAATTGGTCAGAAGCCTGTCGAGAACACGAGGAGAACATGTTGGAACAACAATTTACATAATAGTTCTAACAAGTTAAATGTGTCTACGGATCCATGAACTTATTATAGTTTTAGACACATATTACTTTGTCCGCAGAAAATAGGGAAAAGGACTTCAACATCATTACTAATATTGAGAGGATAATAATAATAATAATAATTTGTTTATTTCTAGTAAGAACATAATACATTCGTGGATGCGTCAAAGTGCAAATTGAAATTAATGAAATGTTGATACAAAACTTAAAGCTAGAAATATTAAAATATATTAAATACATGCACTATAAAAATTTGTTGTTCAGTTATGTCAAGCTATGATTAAAACTTAATTAAAGTCTAACATTTTCTTCACAATTAATTATGAAGAAAGTGTTAGTGTTTTAATCAAGTTTACATGCACTATATTAAAATCATAATTACACATTACTAATAATTAAAATCAAACATTTTAAAACTTAGTATTAAACATATTAATGCTTATGTCTGTATATTTAAAAATAAACACACAAATAAATAATTTAAAAAGTAGATAACGTTGTAACATTAAATTAAAATATACATAGAGAAGGTTTTATAAGTGAACTTATTACAAATTGTTGCATATTGTAAGGTATTCCTCTCTAGTATAAAAACTGTGTTGTAATATCAAATGTTTGGTATTGCATACATACATTTTGCTTGGTAATTCCTTTAAGAAGTTACAAATAATTATTGTAAAAATAGTATATGACGTGTAGGCACAGTTAGTAACTGTCGCAAACATTCTCTTTATATATTTTTATACCTTATGGTAGAAGCTGTGACTGTGTTTTGATAGTTTATTAGTCCTTGATCTTGTGATGTGATCATGTTGTACTTGGTTTGCTTCGAATGTACACAGGTTAATAAATTTATTTGTTTCAATTACATAGAGGTTCGTTAGAGGCGTTATTTGAAGTCTTTAAAAAAAATTTCGACAGCTAGTATTAGGTCCAACATTACAAATAGCTCGTATTAATCGTTTTTGGAATATAAATACACCCCCAAAAATGTGTGTCATAAGTTAACTGGAATTTGGAATTGACAGTAAGACATATATATTGTTTTTGCCGATCCTTCATGTATGTCATTTTGTGTTAAATAGATCAAATACGAGTACTTGGCTATTTTTGAACAGACGTGTTGGATATGGCTGTTTTATTTCATATTATTTTGAATAATAACACCGAGGAATTTTACCTCCTTAGTTTTTTGAATTAATTCACCATTCATATGAACATTGGTTAAACCCATCGTAATGAGTGTCTTAGATATGTTGGCTACCAAGTTATTTATAGCAAGCCAGGTATTTAGTTAAATGAGCATTTGATTAGTTGCTTCATTGAGATTTTGTAAAGAGCTATTTTGTTAATTGTAGTAAACATAGTGATATGCCCATTGATTTTAAGTAGCATGCCATTAATGAATAAAGGAAACAGTAATGCACCTAATGCGCTTCCTTATGGGAAGCAATGGTAGATGTTTATAGAACATTATTAATATACATTGAAGTAATATGTTTTCTATTGTTTAGATAAAAAGATAAAAGACTATAACAGTTAGCTCTAATTCCACATGAATGTGGTTTACTTAATAAAATGTCATGTGGTACACTGTCGAAGGCTACAAATAATTTTGATATAATCAAAAAACTTATTAATAAACATGCGAAAGATAAAAAATTCATCAAATTAATTTATTCCCCAAAAACTGAATCTCATTTCAACAAATTGTAGAAAAAATACAACCTGGCTCCTGCCTATTATGAAACTTCTAAATTAAAACAATTATTAGGAACCACCTTCACTAAAACAAACGAACTAGAACAATCAGGAATTTATTCGATTTAACTGTAACAATTGTGACAAAATATAAGTAGGTCAAACATAGCGCAATTTACAAATTACATTTAAAGAACACTTAACACACGTTAAAAATTTAATAATACAAAATCCACGGTAGCTACCCATATAATAGAAACAGGTGACTAATATTAAATTACACAAAAAGTTGTCCAATTATCAATTAAATATGTTAGAGGCCATGCAAATGAAAAAAATTGAAAGTAGATTACTGAATTTAGATTTAAGTATTACTAAAATTTATCGCTCCACCTTAATCCCCGTTTTTTTCCTTTTTCCAAATACCATACAAAATTTACATTCTTTTGGAAATTATTCTACCGCTCTTTCAACTGATTTACATAAATTAATTTTAGTTTTGTACTTAGTACTCAATGGTTTAGTATTGGTAATGGTCACTTTGTGTCCGAATTATATATTTGGTGTTTCAAATAAACTGTATGAAGAAAGGTTTTTAGTGCTTTATTTTATAATTATGTCCTTGAATTTTGTAGTTGTAATTTGTCTGATATTTTTATACAGTGGTGTCAATATAATATTTTCGAACTTCCTTGGTATAACTCGACGTGGCAATAAATTCAGGACATTCAAATTTTCATTCTCATTCATTGATGTCTTATAGAAAACTTTATACGGTTTATTTCTGACAACATATTTTTAACCAGTTTATTGATTCTCCGTTAGAATTCTTTATCTTTTTAACAATTCTGATAATTTTGTTGATACAAAATCTTCTTGTCTCATTTCATGTACAATAAAGTTATTACTTTTACGATACTTTTTGCTAATATTGTAATCATCTCAGGGGACAAACAGTAAATTATTTTTAATATACTACGCCAAAAACTCTATCATTTTGTAAAAACAAATGCCCCGATAATAAAAACTTGTAATCTATGATTCCCACATTGTTGTCAACAGTTTGGACAATTTTTAGCCTATTCGATTCTGCTAGTCTTAAATGGACATAATGTTCTTCTGTAAGTCTATTCTTATCTTCATCATCACTCGATTCTTTAATTTTGGTGTTTAATAATTCGCATTTTTGACATGTATCTTTGCTCGGTTGGTGGAAATGTAAATCAAATTTCTTTTTAAATATTTTTCTGTAAGTCCACTCATTAACGGTTTTTATTTTATTTTCTTCACAATGAAGCTCGTATAATTTAAACAGTTAGATCAGGATGTGGATATCTTCTATTAAGATTGTGAGATCTGGTATAATTCGATTCAAATTTAGGAAAATTTTTAATATGCGTCTGAACGTTTTTTTTCTTTTCTTCAGATTTTTTTCTTGATGATCTAACCACACAAATCATTTCCTACCTTTGCAGAGTTTAATACATGTTTTAAGCGTCCTTCACTTACTTTAAAGGGATACAAAAATATTTTTTTACGGACTAGAACTTTTCCATTTTTAGAATTTAACAAATACCTGAAACTCCAATTTCTTGGCGAACCTTTTCCGTTTTTTTTGACGTCTTCGTTTTACAGTTTTGCGCTCGATATCTTAGTAAAGCAATATATTTTGTTTATTAAAGTCTCCGAAATACCAAAACTTCTCAAAAATATTCTTTCTTTTTTCTTTTTCGTAATTTTTATGCAAGGTTTTCGACAACTGCAATCTTTGTCTTGGAAAACTTTTGAAGGTACAATATTTCCGTTTTGAGTTCAATATCTTTTTTCTGAATTTCTTTTAATCTTTAGCACATTTTGGATGTATGTTTCATATCTCTTTTCTCCATTGTTATCTGTATATTCATCCCCTGAAGACGATTTTCTTTACAAATTCTTCTTCACTACCTAAACTAAATGGTCGTATTGTTTTGTTCTTCCCCATGGGTGAAATAATTTCTAAAATTTAATATTATATTTTGTTTAACTGCATTAATTAAACGTACTGCTTATTCAGCTAATGCAATTGTCGAAAAACTGGAATCACTTTGTTAAATACTAATTGATTAAAATTACCTTCATCGCTGCCTTCGGACATCATCAATAATAAATATCTTAATTTAAGAATAAATGGACATCAAAATAAACGGCTGAATTATTGAACTAATTCTGAAATCTTATGTGTACAGAATTATCGTATTTACTAGGAATATAAGTAATCTCAAATGATTTATTGATGGATAAACTTGAAGTTCTACATGTAACTACGGGCAACCGGTAATATTTGACAAATTGACTTAGCCCACTTTTAAAATAAATGGCTCAATTATATACAAAATAAACAAAATTTATCATAATAAATTTTTACTAACAAATGACCAAGTTGCGGAAAAGAAAAAGTCGGAGGGCTTATTACTCACCTTGCTTTGAGGCCTATTTAGGCAAATCCGGAGTTATGACTGTAATTTTTTTAAGACATATTATGTATGAATCGAAGGCAAAATTTAATATTTTATACGGGCAAAAGCTTCCTTAATTTGATTACCAATTAATAGATGGCGCAATACGACCTTCATCTTATTTTATATTATTTATCTCATTTTGTTATTCTCAACACCTTTTTAATTACATTAATTAATTCAATTTCCTGTATTGCTATACTTTTTGATAAACATAATTGATTTTGTTTCATAAAAATATAAAATATTTATAAAGTTTTTTCATATAAAATTTGCTCTATTTACAATATCTATAATTTTATATTTTTTTGTTTCTTTAAAAGTAAAACCGCCGGCGCGGTTAGCGCACCGACTGTAGTCAGAGGGGTCCTTGGTTCGAATTCGAGCTCGGGCATGGATGTCGTGATCGTACAAATTTCAAATGTAATTTGAAAAACAATAAAAATCCACCATGAGCTGGCCATATGGACTAGTTTCCGAAGCCAAAAAAGGTAAAGCCGAGAATGTAAAGAGCTTTTCAAGTAAAAAACTCGTTTGAAAGGCTCCAATTTTCCGACACATAAATATAGATGCAGTATTAATACAATAAAAGTAATAATTAGAATTAATCATATTGAGCGTTTCTGCACCGCATTGATATATTATTAATTATTACAATGTAAAAACTACCAACTAACAGTTAAAACAACTGCTCCTCATACTAAAGCACCGCCAGGTATTGAATTACAAAACTTTTAGTTTTTTTGTGGTGTCATCGTTTCCCTAAAAAGTCATCGAATTGTTATGACTTTCCGCAGACACGTGTTTCGCTGTATCACAGCTCATCTCGTTCAAAAATCGATATCAAATGAAATGACTGTTCTTGTAGTTGGTAGTTTTTACATTGTAATAATATAAAACTGCGGTGCAGAAACGTTCAAAATAATTAATTAAAATTATAAGTTTAATTTAATTTCTTAGGTATAGCGCCTAAAGACAGAAACACATATGTCTATATAGACACTTTACAAGGCCATTGGTAGTAATTTTATTATACTTTTGATAATTGACTTGCAAAGGTTATAACTTAAGTCATAAATAAATATTTTATATGATATCCAAAAAGTGCAGATTCTTACCTTTTTCAGTGATTTTAATGACGACAATACTATCCTATATTTAAACTAACCTAACCAAAGAATATTGGTACTACTGGAAAAATTGATGAAAGCTATCTTTCCTCTCTGTAAATTACCATACATTTCTGTTAATAAAAAACAGTTTATGTGACATTTAATTAAAATTAACAGCGATTATGAATATCGAAATGTTAATTTATAGGAAGTAGGAGAAAAATATTTATAGTATAATAATAATAATAATAATAAATGTCTTTATTAAATTCAAAAATAAATTAAATATAATAATAAAAATATGAAGGAGGGGAAGTTCAGTTACTACACTATTAACTGCTCTACCACTTAACCTTAAAATCTTTTAAATAATACAGTTCTGTGAGTCGCGGTGAGATAATTCATCTAAATGCGGGGTGCGGTATTGAATGATTTTATACTAAAGTATGATAAACGAAATAAAATTCCTTACTTCACTTATTATTTTATTAATTAAAAACAATTAATAATTTTCGAACGAAAACACCATGGTGACAAAAAGATGAAGTTGAGTTCTACTATCAGCTCTATCTACATATAAACAGTACATGTGTAAAAAATGATTACAAATTAGCAAAAAACAAATATAAAACATTATTGCAGGAAGAATTATAAGATACAATTCAAACCGCATAATGAAATCTAATAACAGATCAAAAGAACTGTGGGGTATAATTAGGAGTAAAACTCAGTGTAGCAATAAACAAAATAAGAAAGCTCCCATTTATATTCATATTGATGATAAAAAATAGAAAACCCACAAGATATTGCTGATACATTAAACAAACATTTCAGTATTATTGGTAACATAAAAGGATTGTCTCAATGTAAAAGTTATAATATTAATAATAAAACAAAAAATTCTATATTTCTCTATCCAGCTTCTGAAAATGAAATAAAAAAATATAATACTAAATATGAAAACAAGTTAAGACATTGATGACATATCCTCAAGTGTTATAAAACACACAATGACGTTTATAGTTGAACCACTAACAATGATAATTAACATGTCATTGTCTGAAGGTGTTTTTCCTTCAATACTAAAAATTGGACGTATTATACCGGTGCATAAAAAAGGGAATCCACATAGTATTGATAATTATAGACCTATATCTATATTGCCAATTTTTTTAAAGGTATTTGAAAGAGTAGTTTTGATCGAATAGCGAGATATATACGGAATAACAACATCTTACGTAACCAGCAATTTGGATTTGGGAAAGGTTTTACCACAGGTCATGCTATCTACAACTTTCTAAAATTTGTACTCAGAAATCTAGACACAAATACAAATACAAATATTTTTCCAATTTTCCTAGACCTAACCAAAGCTTTTGATCGCGTGCCACATCAATTACTATTAGAAAAAATTTCGAATTATGGATTGCGAGGAATTTGCCATCAAATCTTATCTTCTTACCTGTATAATAAAAGACAAATAACCACTGTAAATATTAATAATACCAGGTATAATTCTAGCGAAGCTTGTTTTAATGTTGGTGTACCCCAGAGAAGCATTTTCGATCCACTATTATTTCTCCTATTTATAAATGATATGCGATATGTAACAAATGCTTATATTACAATGTTTGCTGATGGCACAATCTTTTGCTTAAAAAATAATTGTTTGGCAGATCTAAATATAGCAACCAATCAAATGTTAAGCGAATTAAGCTTATGGACCTTGGGGCACCAAAGGAGCAAGCTAATATTTTATTAAATGGCGAGAATATAACGGAAACTAACAATGCAAAGTTCCTAGGAGTATTAATAAAAAATGACCTAAAATAGGATCAGCATGTAAACAAAATATGCTCAGCGGTTATAAAGTATTCTTAACTAATATATTCATCAAGAAATGACATTAACCAGGAAGCTGTCAAGCTTGTATATATGTCATACTGTAAACCACAGTTATCATACGGCATTCTTTTTTGGGGTTGTACTATACAGGTAAACATTTGTAGTTCAAAAGAGGCTAATAAGAGCAATAGGTAATAGAAAACCGAATACAAGCTGTCGGGAATTATTCAAAAAACTAAGGATCATGCCACCAATAGGCCTATACATCTTCGAATCAATACAATTTGTAATTAACAATATACATTTATTTAACATTTGGCAAAGTGAATACATCTATAATATTAGGAATAGAAATCTCATGATTCCCATGCATAAACACAGCTATGTGCAATACTCCTGTATAGTACAACCTATTCAACTCTACAATAAATTGCCGCACTTTCTCAAAATTTTACCAAATAAAATACTACAAAAAACACTGAAACAAATAATTCTAGATAACTCTTTCTATACCATAGATGAGTATATTAAATACTGCGATGATAACATTTGAACATTCTCGCCATTTATTTGTGAATGCTCGTGCATGTGCGTGTATGTTTTTAAATACCTAGGTAATAGTTTCATTTTTATATTTTAACTTATTTTAATTCTTCGATATTTATTATCATTTTATTAATGTATTAATTTTAATGTGTTTTACATCTAGATTATACTATAGAATAGATCTTAGATAATTTATTCCATTTTTAATTTGTCTGTATATTTAGATTTTAAGATCTCTTTTATAGTTAGACTAGTACTAAGATTATTTTAATTCAATTATATGTTAGATTTTAAGTTCTAGAATGTTAGAATAGATCTCAAAGAGTTCTAGTCCTTATATAATTATTTACATATAGGGTTTTTCTATAACATACAAATCAAATTTAGATGACTTACCCATGAATATACGTTCTTTTTGGAAATAAATAAATTTATTGATAAATTGATTGATCTAATACCAGATGTACATTTCGAGTATTATTGCGAGTACTTCGTTACCATATAAACCATTGATGATGGGTACATAGTACTCAGAATGTACATCTGGTATTAATAATATAATAAGTGAAGTAATGAATTTTATTTCGTTCATCATAATATAGAACACTTCAAAGTGTATAGCAATGTAAAATACGACGATTCGACATATTCAGCCAGTTTAATTCTGTTAATTTATTGGAAATTTTTTGTTGTTTGATCCAAGCAAGAATTATAAACAACATCTGCAAAATTAAAATGGCTCAAAGTATCACAGAGCATACGTTTCGTTTCAACAGTTAAATAGTATCTACTAGAATCAATCATTTTTAAGATCTGAATGGATCTAGAAATGCATTTATTAATGTGCACTTTGAACCGTAAGTTTGTATCTATAGACAAGCCTAAATTGGAAACTAACTCTACAAATGACAAGACTGTGTCATAATTTTTATTTGAAGTTGTGCTTTTGCCGAATCGCGTAAGCTACAAGGTCAAAATACCACTACTGAAGATTTACTTGGAATAATCAAGAGGAAGTGCTTACGAGAGAGCTCTAACAGTTTTGATAGATCCGACGAAATATAGCTACCAGCCAATACCTTGTCTTTTGGTTTGAAAGTATATAAGATTTGTGTGTAATCGGCATATAAATTTGCAGTGCAGTGATCTAAGTTACTCTAAGCAAAGGAGTGTAGATAGAAAAAAGTATCGGGCCCAATATTGATTCTTGTGGTGCACCTGCCTTGACTTCCGATGTTATATTATCGATTTAGACTCGTTGATGTCGATTTGATAAAAAAACAAAATTTAACATTAATAAAGAGATAAAGCAAGGTAAACGTACCACATTCTTCATTATATTTAAGATTTACCACAAAGTAAACGTCTCAACAATTAAACATTAAAATTAATTAAAAATTATTGATTGAAATATCGTTTTTAGCCAAGGTGCTTTTTAGTTTATTTCAGTTTCTTTCAAAATGTGTAAAATGTTTCTTTTTAATTGTGAGATAACGTTAGACTCAATAACTTTTATGTCATTTTTATTTATGTTTAAGAACATTTAATTTAGTTATACAGGGTAACTCATATGACAGTCACATCACATATTTTAATCTACATTTACAACAGATTTATGATTACATTGGTAATATCTGTACAATTATTTAATTGGAGAAAGAAAACAGGATAACTTTGATTTACCACTTTTTATAAAACAAAGTGATCCTGTTTTCTTTCTCCAGCATATTCAAGATGTACCACAAAGTAAACGCCACAATTAAACATTCTATTTTTTAATTATTCACAAATTAAGTGAAGTTTTCTATAGACATTTTTATTTTTCTTTTCTTCCATAAATTGCAGCCTTGGAAAGTCTCCAATCGATATTATCTGCTAAAGATCATTTACTTCATTAAGTTAGAATAATGAACAAACCTGAAAACATGTAGTGGCGCG
>OZ018391.1:52822545-53014911 GCA_963969525.1 Ontholestes murinus
CTTCGTTAAGATAAATCGTGTAATATCATAAGAACGTAATATTATGTACCACTAGAATTCATTCTAATTCCACAATATATCTTTATATTTTTATAAACAACGTTTTTTGTGTATGGCAAGAAACTAGGAGTGCCGGGCAAGTAAGTAAGCAAGAACTTCTAATTGCATAATATAAAAATTACAACATTTAATTCAATTTGATTCATTGAAGTCGAACCATAAATAAGGATTATAGCTTGAAGTCTTCTCTTTGTACAAACTAACGAAATATAAGTATATTGTATTCATCTAAGTATAATATAGTGAAAAATTAAAAATCGATTTTAGTGTATTTCACTTTCAAAAACATTATGGTTGGATGTTATTACATAGGTACATTTAATTTGCTTTTCTGGCTAAAATCGATTAATTCGCATATACAAACTTTCACAAATTAATGAGAAAAAACATCAATTGAGCCGAAGATAATGCAATTTCTTTATACAGATATATATATAACGTTATATGAAATACGTTACAATTTTTTGGGGTCACGGTAGGTTAGCCTAATTTAAACATGCAGTTATTAATTTCTGCAAGTATCATCGGAGCAGAGCACTTTCTCTAAAATGAGACTGCGAGCAAACGAGCTACTCTCACCGTTTAATCTTCAATTTAGCGGACCTCCTAGTTTTTCTTATTTCCTCGCGCAACATACATATTCATTCATTTTGCATTAGGTTACGCCACCAGAGTTTCATAAAACAACACTCCGTTATCGTTCTTGATAATCTGAGGCATATTTTTAGCTTCCATCATAATTACTTATCTCCACGGTTATTACTATATTTCCTGCATTTCGAAATAAATGGTGCAACGCAGATCTTGATTTTGTCAAGCGTACATTTCATTCAATAGAGTTTTGTTACTATTGTGATAATAGAAAGAACTCATATATTAGGTCGAAGACAAGTATTTTTTTTTATAAAAAAACTAACATTTTTATTTTGAATATTTAGTTTATATATTTATTATATAATTGATTTTAAATATGGGAATATTTGTTTACCTATATTATGCCAACATTCGATTTCTACTAATATATTTAAATTGATTTAATTAGGAAGAGAGATTAGGGAATATATGTTATACAATTATAAATCTTTTAGTGTGATTATTTAATTGTTATTTAAACCTTTACTTAAACAAAACATAGTAGAAGGAGCTGCTTGAATCTAATTTATTTATTATTTATAGCCTTTTCAAATTATTTTAGTGTAAATACTTAGTTATTATTATTACAATGATCCGAATCAAGAAGTCAATTTGGAAACTTAGCTTATCGTTCCTATGCATAAATTTATATAATTAATTGGACGAATTCAAGGGCCTCATTAAATATATTTTCTCCATTACATAGACCTATGACAAATTGTAAGCATTTTCCGCCGAGAACACTTTTTTAGACATATAACTTAACATTGAGTTAACCAACATCTTCCACAATGACTTTTCTGACTATACTATTTTAGAATGAGTAAATAAAAGCTCGTTTTTTTTAAATAAAAACAATTACATTTCCTTACTTAAGATCTTATATACAATGTACTTTACTTTTCTGCAATAACTGAAAATTTTTGTCGAGTCAGAAGTATACATATAAATTACAATTATCTGTTGCTTAGGCAATGCTGAAATTATGACTCAACTTAATATCAAATATATCCGTAATCTGGAAATGAATCTTCTATAGCCCTTGGAATGTTAATTCTAGAATCAAAAATGTATTTATTTATTTATTCACGGTTACACCTTTTATACAATATGAAGACAAAAATAATCTCTAGAGATCAATAACTAACACTAATTATCAAAAATGTATAATAATACATATAACAAAAAAATAACACACAATTTACTGCTCAAATAGAAATATAAAATTTATTTTTGAAAATTGCGACTTGAATTAACAAAGTTCAAAGAAAATAAATCTAAATTTGTGTTTCCACTTAAATTGTTTGCAAAACGCATCATTCTTAAACAAGGGTTATTAGAATACTTGTTTGAAGTCATCTTTAATCTATCAACTGGTCTAGACGTTATCGTTCTCAATGATACGGGAATATAAAAATGAAAACAATTTATAATATTTCATCCTACCAGAAATTATTTTATATAAAGTAAATAAATCTAATTTAATTCTACGTATCACAAAAGGGTCAATGTAAAGATGAAAACAAATTACATTCTAATCCTCGTCTTCATTCCAATTTTAGTACATGTACCGCCGAAGCGAGTACAATTACATTCTAATCTTTAGATCATAAATTTAAAGTAAAGTTATATTAAAAAAATATATAATGAGTTAAATTTTCTCTGTACACGTTCCAGTTGCAAAAGGTATTTTCTATAATGCGTGGTTCAAATCGTAGATCCATATTTAACATTTGACCGCACCAAACCGAAATACAATATTTTAAGTGTTTCATAACTAAACTGACCGCAGTGAAAAAACCTAGAAGTTGCAATGCTTTTTAGTAATGCTTTTAATGTGATACACAAATGTCAATTTACTGTCAAAATAAATACCCAGATCCTTTAAAACCCTTTCTAAAACAATGCTACTTATCTTATAGTTTGAAAATATTTGTGCGCCTGCTGTGGGTGATAACATCATATTTATTAATATTAAGATATAAAAAATTAATACTACACCAGAGAACAAACATAAAGTAAACCAAATGCGTTAGAAAAAGAACGCACTGTAAAACTTTCGTCGTTTTTTGAAGCGATAGTTTGTGGCGTACGACGGAAGATCCAACGAACAGACTATAGGGGAAGTATTGTTTTCGTGCAGGAAAATGTCTGTGGGCGCTGAATCTCAAAAACGAACAATCCAATTAAGATGAAACTTTAAACTAAAGGTTTTATTTATTTTAAGTAGGTGTTTACTCGAGGCCGTTTTTTGTTTTTTCCGATATTTTTTTAATATTACAAATATTTTCAAACTTTTCAAACAAAAGTTAAAGGGAATAAGAAAGTGAACAAGTTTTATTAAAATATATTTTTCATAAAATTCTTAACTAGAGAAAAAAATTAAAAATTTTGACGTTTTTTTTTTAAATTTAAAAGTGAACAAATTATTAAGAATAGCATTTTTACGAAAACCTCATAGTTTTCGAGAAATATATAGGGAAAGTGTTATGATGGCCACGTCACCATTTGCTGATAAATGGTCAGCTTGCTTGGAGATATTGTCGCTACCTCTATAATATAATATCTTTTGCTGTTTGTAAATATTTGTTCAAAGTAGTTTTATCAATATTTAAATTTGTTCTTACCGCCTAAATTTATTTCGTAGGAGTAGTAGTGGTGCTTGGCTATCGACCACGTGGTCCTTCCGCAGACTAAGTTCATACAATATCTCTTTTATGTCTGTAACAGAACTAATCCAACTTTTTTTATTACTTTTGATCCTTTAGAGTAATTTTCAATCACGGTTTTGGACAAAAAATGCCTGTCAATAATTTACTAATATAGTGATATAGATATAACATATAAGAATTTCTTTTAAGCGTCCGTATCTCTTTACAGCCTAATACGGTAGCATTAGAAGATATTTCCATCAGAGTAGTTTTAAGGATCTAAGGCAGAGATGCACAGACTTATTAAGACTAGGGGCCACTCGGGCAAATCATGAACTGATGGCGGGCCGCCAGAAGTGTAGGTAATTAAAGACAATAAATAATTGATAATAATGTATTAAAATTAAAAAGGAATTTATTAATTTGAAGCGTGGCACTGCATAGTGCTTACAATCTTTTTTATATTTGGCTCAAATTTACTTGTAGCAACACGTAAAACTGCTTCCAAACTTTCATTTGCAAGGCGGTTTCTATTTTTGGTTTTATTATTATTAAGTATTGAAAAAGTTTGTTCACATATATAGGTAGAACCAAATAAGCTGGCACATTTCAGAGCGTTTATGCGCAACTCTTTGTACATATTTTTATCAATGCAGCGGTAAAAGTTCAGCAAGTCTCCTTCGTTGAATTTGTTGCGTAAATCTTCGTCGTTTTGAATGTCGATAATTTCTAACTGCATTGACTCTGGCGCATTTTCAACTGAAATCGTGAAAGGATTGCTGAATATGTCCAACAGAGGTTTCACTTTTTTAAACTCCGAAAATCTGTCTTGAAAAGATTGAATCAAAATATCTAGCTTTTCTACATAATCGCAGTTTTGTTGAATTTTTCAGCCATTTTCTTATAATTCGGAAAATGATTGTAATTTCCAGAATTCAATTGCGATCTGAAAAGTGTCAGCTTGCATTGAAAGGATGATACATGAGCGTAGAGCTGGGATATCAGTTGATTTTTGCCTTGAAGCCGTGTGTTCAAGACATTCAAATGATTTGTAATGTCAACTAAAAAAGCCAAATCACACAACCAATCAGGATTTTTAAGTTCCGGGACATCCCTTTGCTTTTCCGCCAGAAATATTCCAATTTCTTCTATTAAATTTAGAAATCGTTCCAGTGTCAATCCACGACTTAGCCACCTTACTTCTGTATAATACAGTAAATCTCCATATTCGCTTTCGATGTCATCAAGGAATTGTTTGAATTGCCTGTGATTGAGTCCTCGTGATTTTATGAAATTTACAGTCGAAACTACCACTTTCATGACATTTTGAAATTCAATTTGTTTAGCACAGAGGGCTTCTTGGTGTATAATGCAGTGAAACTGCATGAGATCTTCAGCCTTTATGTTTTTTTCTTGCAGATGCTTTTTCAGCAAAGTAACTAGCCCGGAATTGACACCAATCATCGAAGGAGCACCGTCAGTCGCAACTCCCGATAATTTTGATAAGTCCAAATCAGTTTTTGAACGCTCATCCAAAAGTACATTGAGTATATCAACTCCTTTGGTTTGACCTTTCAATGAACACATTCCTAATAACTCTTCTACGACTTCAAAATCTTGAGTAACACCTCGTATGAATATTAGAAGTTGAGCTGTGGAACTAATATCAGTGGATTCGTCGAGTGCTAATGAAAAAAATTCAATGATCTTAGTTTTTTCAGTTAATTGTTCCGCAATATTACCTGACAAAGACATAATTCGTCTTTGGATGGTCATACGATTCAGTTGAATTTTCTCAAACTTTTTTGCTGCTTCTGGACACATTTTCTTAGCGGCAATTTCTATGCATTCTTTTACAAAATCCCCATCATTGAAGGGGCGACTTCGCTTTGCTATCATTCGAGAAATTTCATAACTAACTTCTGTAGCTGTTTCTGAATCTTCAATGGGTTTTCTAAACATAGCTTGCTGACCCGTAAGCTCCCGTTTTAAAGACAACATTTTTTGCTTTCTTAATTCGCCTGTAAACTTGGTAAAAGAAGGATGCTGCGTTTCATAGTGCCTTTTTACATTATATTCCTTTGCAATTGCAACAGAATTCTTGCAAATTAAACAAACGACTTTGTTATGCGACCATACAAAAAAGTATTTCTCAGTCCAAATTTCTTGAAATTGCCGATTTTCATCTTTAACCTTACGTTTTTTACTAGGTCCTGGCTTGTCCATGTTGCGTTCTAATCCTGGCTAGGATTAACACAGCACCTAAAAACAATTACAGTACCTACTTAAATTACCCATCCTTTTTAAATTATCAAAAATAATTGATTAAATAGGTAGGGAAACACTTATTAATAATAGAGTTTTACTTACGATTTCACAACACAATTATACACGGCACTTGACGGTTAACACTGCAACAGGAAATCTACGTTGAATGTGGATCAAAATATATGACACCGGCTAGTGGAGTACAACTATTGCCTTCCAAAACCTCTATTAAACTCACAGAACACTAATACACCTAGCGGCGATTAAACGTGGCTTTTATACCGCGCGTATAGAGTCGAAAACTGTCTGGAGAAATCTCGAAACCGACTCTGGAAGCTTCGAGTCGTGTACTATCTACGCGAGCGATCGTCATCGCGCCGCCGGCCGCCGCGCTTCTTCAAGCAAACGAATTTAACCGAGATCAGCACGAACATTACCGACCGCTGTTACCGACGACGCACGTACGGCGCACCGTAATAGCGCGCGCGCGAGATTCAAATTACTTTTCGAACATATTTTTTTTGGTTTTATTCTGGAATAGAATTCAATATTTTTAGAATGTACGAGAGTATTATTTTTGCTGTCGGCGGGCCACCGGTATTCGACCGGCGGGCCGCGGTCTGTGCATCCATGATCTAAGGTATGCTGTGGAATTCAATTCACCTAACTTTTTACGGAACTCCGAAATTTCTAACAGCCTCTACTTTTAATTTTATTTCGATTAAGCCTAATTAATGCTTCTGACATATATCAATTCATCTATCATCTATTTAATTTTATCTATATTTTCGGACTTTGTTGTTTACTTTTTAACTTCTAGATTCTTATGTGGATCTTCACGTTATAGATGACTCCATCTTGTTGAAGATCCAAAGGCGATATTTTTGTTACTTCTAGTGATTTCTAAGGCAGATCGATGCTTGATGAAATTCTTGAGATCGTCTGATCATCTGAAGTTTGCTCTCCAACTTTCAGTTCGTTAAATGAAAATAAAATCCAGGTACACAAACAAAATTATTAAGTGTTTTCATTTTATACTTCAAAATGTATAACAAAGTAGAATCCTCAAGAATTTACGAACTTTTAGTTCCTTACTTGGGTCTTCATGTTGTACCAAAGCACCAAAGGTCATATTTTTGTTGAGTGCTTTATTTGCAAATATTAACCAACTACATTTTTGTTAATGTGAAAATTCAGTTCAAAAAATTAGATCTCTACTTGTCTTCCTGTTTTTTTTTTCTATTTCTTCTAATTGTTGTTGACTTTAACAGTAATATTGGTAATTTCCTGTTAGTGGCGTCTTTAGTGACAACATATTTCATTTTGAGGCAGATTCTTAGCATTTCGTCTCCAAATTTTTCGACATAATTCCACCGTCCCTTGCTTAATGTTATCAGAATTTTTCTTTATCAAATTGTGAGAATTTTCTTCGAGGGTTAAAGTATTTTCCAGTAACATCACTTCCATATTTTTGGAATTTTTAAGAATGAACACAAATTTTCTAGATATTTAGACATGAATACGGTAAGCATCTATTTAATTTAATTCTTTGAAATTTCAATATTTATCTATTGTTTTTATTTCGATTGGCCTCTAATGTTTCTCTCCATATTTTTAGTTTTTTTTAGCATTTTTCTCCAATTTGTCAATATTTTCACTATTTCTTACTTTAACTTATGAAAATTTTCCAGGCATCTCTCTTCCGAATTGTGAGAATTTTCTTCAATTAAGAAATTTTCTTTAATGTCTTTGTCATATTTTTAGAATTTTTAAGCATAAATGCGAATTTGCTAGTATATTTTCTTCTCGAGTTTTAGAGTTTTTGCAGCTTTATTGTTTTATTTTATTGAAATTTTTCTATATTAATCTCTTTCAAATTGCATTTTTGTTGAGAATTCTAGAAACGTACATATTTTAAGAATTCTTTCATTTGGTTCAATAATGAACCAATAATGAACCAAATGAAAGAATTCTAAAAATATGCACGTTTCTAAAATTCTCAACAAATATGCAATTTGAAAGAGTTTTCTTAATTATAAATTAAGTAAGTATAACTAATTTCGGAAAAAATTTAAACAAACTTTGGTTCATGATGTTTTCTTCATTCTAAAAACTTTCAAATAGCTTAGTACTTTCTAGAATGTTTCTATCCATTTTTTTTAGATTTTTTAGTGCTTCTTCCACAATTTTAACTTCAGTAGTGCTCTATATTTTTAGAATGTTTTTATTTACATCTGGATTTTCTAGCATTTCTTGTTTTATTTTATGGAAATGCTAAGTTCTTTCAAATTACATGGATTTTTCTCGATTTTACAAATAATCTCGAATATTTGCTGCTTGAATCTCTTGGAATTTTCTAAAGACTTTCAAATATTACTAGTATTTTTCATAAGTTATCAAATTTTTAAAATTAAGTAGACGCCGCTTATTAGAATCACGGATAATGTTATCAATCGGATATTGTTATCACTTTTGCGAAGAACGGGCCGAACGTGTAATACTACATACAAAAATTTTCGTTTATAGTAATCATGATTTCGGTTTATGTTATCATTTTTACTTTCCCTATATACGAAGTATATATAGGGGAAGTATTGTGATCGTGATTTTTCTTGAAATTTTTTTTTGCGGAAATATCCGTTTTGAGGTCCCCCGAGTCTATTAAACTAATATCTGGAAAAAAAAAATTGTGTCTGTGTGTGTGTCTGTCTGTCTGTCCGTGGGGGCTGTATCTCAAAAACGACTGATCCGATTGAGATGAAACTTTAAACTTAAGGTTTTAGCGTTAAAAATTGGAACTGAAAAGCTTTTGGTAAACATTCATAAACCGGAAGTGGGTGTTTACTCGAGGCGTTTTTTGTTTTTTTCCGATATTTTTTTTAATATGAAAAATATTACAAAACTTTTTGAACAAAAGTTAAAGAGAATGAGAAACTGAACAATGTTTGTTAAAATATATTTTTCATAAAATTCTTAACTTTCGAGAAAAAAAAAAAAATTGAAATTTTTGACATTTTTTGCCAATTGCTAATAAACTATGAAAGCAACATGAAAGTTATATAACAAATAATTGTAGAGAATTCAAAATGTTACGTTATTATAGTTTGTTACATTATATATTTTTATTTAAAATAAAGTTTTGTTTTTCGGCTATTATTATCAATCGGTTATTGTTATCAAAAACCCCGAGTCCCGTTGTGATCACATTAAGCGGCGTGCACTGTATTAGCATTGCTTCTTTAATCTTTACAAAATTTTTCCACCATTTCTTGCTTGATTTAATGGAAATTTTTTAAGAATTTCTTTTCCGAATTTTGTGAATTAACTTTAAGGGTTTAAGAATTTTTGCATATGTATAGAGTATATACATATAAGTATAATATATTTTCTTCTAGATTTTCAAGAAATTTTTGTTTTATTTTATCTAATTTAGCTATAATATCTATCAAATGGCGTAGATTTTTTGAGGCTTCTGTAATACTCCATATGTTTAGAATTTCTTTTTTGGTATAATAAACAAATTAACAAATAAATTTATGTTTTCAATCGATTTCAATTATAATTTTATAAACTAACTTAATGTGTTTTAAGTTTAATACTTATTTTTTTAAGATAGATAGAAGATATCAGATGGCAGATAATACAGGGTGACTGACGAACCTTTGGTTCTGTATCTCGCTTATTACTTTCCCTACAATAAAGTATTGTTTTCGTGTTTTTTGTTGAATTTTTTTTGCGGATATATCCATTTTGGGGTGCCCTGAGTCCATTGCACAGAGTTCTCGGGAAAAAAAAATGTGTCTGTCTGTCCGCGGCCACTGTATATCAAAAACGAATGATTCGATGGAGATGAAACTGTAAACTTAAGGTTTTATCCTTCAAAACTGGAACTGAAAAGATTTTGGTGAACATTCATAAACCGGAAGTGGATGTTTACTGGAGGCGTTTCTATGTTTTTTTTCGATATTTTTTTCTAAATATGAAAAATATTACAAAACCATTCAAACAAAAGTTAAAGAGAATGAAAACTGAACAAGTTTGATTTAAACATATTTTTTATAAAATTATGAACCTTAAAAAATTAAAAATTAAAAATCTTGACATTTTTTGACGATAGCTACTAACCTATCGGAATTACATAAAATTTATATAATTGTAGGGAATTCAAAATTGAACAAATTATTAAGAATAACCTTTTTGCGTAAACCTTATAGTTTTCGAGAAAAATATAGGGAAAGTACTATAATGGCCACATCACTATTTTAATAATTTTGTAAATGTAAATGCTCAGAATAATTAATGCTAATTATTACTTTTATTTTCATAATACTGCACCTGTAAATCAATAAAATACTATGCTATACACGATCATATGCTTTACAGAAGTCTGTATAAGTAGTATCCACTTGTACATAATCAATAAAGACATCTAGTAAAACGTTTTCAAATTGTAAATTATCTATAGTTAACTTACCGTCCATAAAAACACGTTGCTGAACAGAAATTGTTTTGTTATCCGTGATAGTTGACTACAAGCCATTAATTTATTAAGAATTTTGGGAATAGTGTATTGCAACACAATACCACGATAATTATCAACATTTTTGCGACCATCTTTAAAAATAAGTTTTAAATAACTTTTTCCAAGTATTAAGAAAGTGAGACTTATTAATAGATGCCCGGAATATAAGATGAATTGGATTTGATAATGTACAAACATAGTTCGCCAAAATGCGGCCAGGAATTCTATCGGGCCCCACACTTAAGTTATTGTTAGGTACTAACAATTCATTATATACATCCTGTAACGATATTGCTAATAATGAAGAATCGACAGTATTTGATGGGTTAGAGTTAACAGTATGGTTACAATTAGAATCAGTTCGAACATATGCCTTTGAGAAATAATCACCAAAGGCGTTTACAATTTCCTGTCTATTGGATAAAACGTCCTCTCCGTAGATCATTAATAATGGAACACTTGATTCTTTAATTTTCTCCTTAATACATTTTCCAGACGCATCTAATAGTTCGTTGAACACATTCACAATATAAATCATTAATATCTTTATTTGATATTGAGATTATTATTATAATATTAACAATATTGCATTATTTACTATAGGTATTTTAAAATGAATTAACCATAACTTCAACATTATCACTAATAAATACAGAATACTAATTAATGTTGGAGATGTAGTTATTAATATTAACATGATAACACTTTTTATCGATTCATTTCGCATCGACACCCACATTAATTTTTCAGACAATAAAAGGTACATTGTAATGTTCGATATGGACCAACCGAACGTCATTCCACCAGTGGAACCAATTTTAGGTATCCATGTAGGACACGTTGAGGTTGTAAGAAATGTCTAGTTTAAATTTCAAATACATCAACTCATTGCCAAAAAAATCCCATCTCCTTTCCCATTTTCTCTGTAATAATCTAATAGGTAGAAAAGAAACTAAAACCATCAAACCCCTTTCCTTCAAAAGCTGGCCCTAAATTAAAATCTCGTCTTCCATTCCCAACCAAAATATTCGTGGCGGTTCAATAGTAGCAACAAGATCAAAATTTAATTAGAGAGGCTAACCCTAAAGCTAATGCCTGCACTGCATTATTGAACTCTAATCCTTTACACTCCACATTTTCCTTATCTATATCCATCATTACTCCTCACAAAAGCCTCCTTATACAATCATTTTATCATAATCGGACATTGTAATATTAGTAAAATGAAAGCAAGGCAGTTTTTCTCTTTTATATCAAACTCAAATTTTGTACGTATAAATACTGTCCCTACATTTATTATGTCCCAAAATCAGTCCATTACCATCCTATTATGTACAAGTAACATCGAACACCTACTCCAAACAGTTGAACTAACCCTTTTGTTGAGACCACCTATCCATCCAGTTTTCAATTTTTATAAAAACCTCCTATCCATGAACCCCCAAAAATTGTATATAGATATAAAGACTGTGACATTGACAAGTTGACTAAAGATTTAAATGACTTTATTACAGCCTACCCACAAGTTAACCCATCCTCTATTTCCTTATTCCTCAATAAATTATCGGACTCGGTTAATAGGCATACACCAACATATACAAGAAAAGAATATAAATATCCCATTCCAAACTTCAAATTCAAGAGACAACTATACCGGGACTTGTGTTTGACACATGACGGCGAATTAAAACAAAAAATTAATAATCTAAATAAAACTATACAAAGATTGATACAAGACTACAAGACAGACATATGGATTACGATATGCAAGGACATTAATGACATGCAAGGTAAACAATATTGGGACGAAATAAAAAAAACTGACAAAATAGAGAAAAAGAGACTTTGTACAGAAAACAGGACCCTATTTCAAAAACTTTTCTAATGGACGAACAAACATTAGCTGATGTCTTTTCAGCTCATTTTAACAACAGTTACACTGTGACAGTTAATAATGCATTTGACAACTTTTTCAATTCAGTGACAAATGACAAATTCAAAACTTCCCCCATTCCCTATATACCCGAGAATGATATTAAAAAGGAGGAATATTTTGCTTGCCTATATAAAAACACCGCTTCCGGTTATGACAATGTTCCTAGAGCTATCTTTAAATTATTTCCAGATAACATCTACAAATACATCCTCAAAATATTTAACCATATATATTATTCCTAGTCCATACCCAACCAATGGAAGCAGGGCATTATAACATGTATCCCTATCTTGCCAAGACGTATTAGTCGTGTCAAGCTATCGTCCAATTACTCTGCTTCCAGTCTTAGGTAAAACCTTTGAAACTTTATTAAAAATCAAATTAATGCCCCATATATCCCACCATATCCCTCCTTGGGTAACATCGTTCCACTTCTTTACCACTTTCAAACCTTATCTCAAACTGCCAAACGGCACACCTCGAATACCAGAAATCAGCGGTAGTCCTATTACACATACAAAAAGCTTTTTACTCAGTCTGGCATCGGGGTCTGCTATTTAAATGCAACTTCTTAAAAATCCCACTCACCTTCTTAACCTAATTGACAACTACCTATCCAACAGACTCCTACAAGTTAGTATCCGCAATACCCTATTACGTGCATTTATCTTCCAACGAGGTGTCCCTCAAGGCACCCCTCTATCACCAATCCTTTACAATATCCTTGTGCATGATATTTATAGCCCTGATCCACATTAGCTAAATCCACCCTGCACAAAGCACTCACCACCCTATAAGAGCTGATTGATGCCATACAACTATGATTCACAAAATGGAGAATAACAATCAACCCCAATAAATCTTACCTTCATTATAAATAAAATTTGACCCTAAACTAATATTTAAAACACATTCCCAAAACCTCAAAACTAGTGTCAAGAAGAGAGCACGGCATTTCAGTAGTCTCACTTAAAAAATCTATAACAAGAAAAACAGCTGTCAATATTTACAAAATGATCTGCCGACCGATATTCAAGAAGATATCATTTTCCATAAGCCTCATTCTTCTGTTCTTAAAAATATTCAGGTATCGGAACGAAGTCCTTCGTATACTAACAAAAATTAGACACCCACTCAATCCCATACACGCTCTATCTAATACCCTACTATATCAATTAACTAACCTAATTCCCATTGATGAACGCCTTACATTTCTCTTCCAAAAATTTGCTACCAACCCACATAACCGAAAGATCCTCAACCATATGTGTCTCCCCCTCAATCTCCCTACATCACCATATAAACACCCCTAAATCACCATCCATCAATTCATTATCTCACTTCTCAACGACATTAGCGATCATGACGTTTGAAGAACAACAGACAGTTAAACCAACAAGACAATAGGAATCATGACGTTTGCATGACAGATAAAAGCATCTGAAATATCCTACCAATGAAATAATAAAAGAAGAACACATCAAACACAAAAAACAACGGCAACAATAAAAATTCAAAACACAATATTATAAGAATGAACTACAAACAAATACAAATTACCCTAACAAACTATGGAAAATATATATTCCAGCTATATGAAAAAAAGCAATCATTTTCTGGATATTGAAGAAAGGATACAAAAACTACCAGAAAACTATAGACCCATTTTCCTATTATCAACATTAAACAAATAACTCGAGAAAATTATAGAAATACAACTATTAAATCATTTAAATAGATATAAAGTTATATACAATAACCAGTATGCCATCCAGAAACATTCAGGGATAACGTCGGCAAAATATGAACTAATAAATAACATAAAATCCAAATTTGATCAATAGAAATAAGTAGCCATATTATATATTGACATGAAAAAGGCTTTCGATACCATCTCTAAACCTAAGCTACTTGAAAAACTAAAGGCGATAGGAATAACGGGCAAAGAATTAAATCTAATGAAAACGTATATAATGGACAGACTACAATGTGTAAAAGATAAGTCAAATAGAGACCCAACTACTCGAATCCGAATACGGGATATCACAAGGATGCATATACATTATTTTCCCAAATGACCTAATGCAACTTAATTTGAAAGAAGGCCATACATATATGTTGACGACATTTGCATAGTTTACTCAGGATAAAACGAGGAAATAAATAAGATAACTGCAGATATGAAAATATTAGAAGAATGGCACTACAATAACCTGTATGTATGATCTTTAACAGTAAGCAAGAACAAACAGACATAAACGTTGAAGTAAGACGCACAAAAATAAAACAAATCACAGAAGTAGATTACCTGGCACTTAGAATTCAAAACAATCTAAACTGGGAAATTCCATAACAATAGCAGCTATACCTACAGTAATACGAAAACAACTCTACCGTGTACTTTTTACATCAAAAAATTACTACTTAATCAATATCTGGGGCCACACACAGAATCTATACAAATTGCAAACTCAACAAAATATTAAAATTAATATATAAATTAGACAAAATGACCAATACAACTAAACTCTATAAGCACAAGAATTAAATATAAAAATATAAAATATAAAAATATGATAACATTAAGCAACATACTTATGATCTACAAAATTAAAACCAACGTAAAGCTACAATCTAATAAAGACATCCACAACTACCAAATAAGAAGAAAATCAGTCTTTAGGACAGAAAAAATCACTACAATGAAGTACTCAAAATTATTAATAATAGAAAACATAAAAAATATAATGAATCAGAAGAAACAAAAAATCAAAAACAAAATATTAAATGACGATACAAAGTAGAAGAATCAAATATCCCTCAATACCATTGGCACGAGATGGAACACCGCGTCCGTAAATCTCGATGCGAGGACAGAGGAAAGATAAACAAAAGCAGTTTTTTGTAATAGATATTGTATGCATATGTGTAAATACTATTCATATTAAAAAAAATGTTTAAAATAATCTTAATATGCATCTTGTTCGTTGTAGTTATATAATAAAATATATATTATATGTTATAAGGTGGATAAAATAAAATGAATTGAAAATGTTTTATGCATCAAATAAAATAAATAAATGCAATGATATAAAATTAACGTAGGTGCATTAATAATATTATTTTTAATATAGATTCCAAACGGTATCTATTTTGAAAGCAATCGACAGGCTAGGCCGATGTAGTAATATAACATTTAATTGTGTTTCCTCCAAATAACAGAACTTTAATAAATGTGCAATCCGCTGCACCATTCACCTTGGTAAAGTTAACAATGTGATAAAATGGTTTTGCAGTTAACATTATTTTCATACATGAACGAGTTTTGTTGCCGTAATCACTTTAACAATTCCACATTCTGATGGCTTGGACACACCTAAAATTTATATACGGATAGGAATACGTTTCTTGTGGCATAATATCGTAATATCAAGAATAACTGGTACGTAGTCTGGATACATTTAGCAAGTATTTGAACAGTAACGTTTACCAGATGTTAAAGGTAGTTTACAATTATTGTATATTTATAAAACTTGCGGATTAATATTTTTAAACAATTATTTATATATAAAATTTAACAAAAAATTCACAAATATGATTTATTAATAACACAGGGCAATTATAGTAATAAATAAAATTTAAAAAAATATTGCATAAAATGTTTAAATATATTTTTGCAAATAAAATAAAATTAACGTTCTTTAGGACGTTGTAGAAAATTAACATATAATTTAAAAATAAGAAAACATTTCGTATCTACAAAAATGAGTCTTACTAAAACTACAAAACAAATCACTTATTGAAACAACTACTTCTCTGGCTAATACCTCTAAAGATATTGAATTAAACAAAAGTAATTTGCGTGTTACAAGGAAAACAGTTATCAAAGTCCCACTAGTTTGAATGTGTTTATTTCGGTCAAATGAACTAAAAAATAATTTAATGTACACTAAACAGTTTATGGGTGAATATATTATGAGAAATTATGAACAAACATTGAACTTACGCAGATTTGATTAAAATAAACAAATATCAAATTATGCCGATTATTCAAAATTAAGTTTCCATATATATTGGATATGATTTTTTGAGGTTATAATCTTAAATTACCTCTAACCCGGAAAATCTATGGATGGCCGGGATTATCTGATCTCTTAATTAGACGTTAGAAGATATCAGTACTAAACCTAAAGATCTATTATTACAATTATTATTAGTCCAGAATAATTAATAAAGTATGATATTATTTTAATATTATTTAACAGCAAAATAATTCCAAATCAAAAGTAATAATATAAATTTTTATTGACAAATTTAAATATTTTTACAATTAAATAGTAGATAATGAATGAAGTGTTGATATATTCATTTTTCAAAAGGCTATTGACCAGAGGTCTTTCAATTGCTAATGCATAGATGGATGGAACGATGAAATATAATCAAATATTATAGATTTTTTTTAATTTAGGGCTTATATTTATTAGGGTTTTTAGGAAGACAATATAAAGATAATATATGAAAGTCAAACAGATTTTTTGAGAATTTTTCAAATAGGAATTCAAGGCGTTCTTAGATGAGGATAATTAAGGTAGTAGATAAAGCTTATGGTTAGAAAGGTTGTGTAAATGAGACGATGCTGGAGTTTCGCTAGGGTATTAAAGGATGCTCGCTCGCTAATTCCAATTTTGCGGGAGGTTGGATTGCTGAGATTTGAAAAGAGGGCACAACCATAGTAAAGTAATGGGCAACAAATCGTTTTCTAAATATTTAGAGCTGTTCTAGAATTAATACTATAATTATTGCATGTTAAAGTTGCTAATTTTTTTTTAGAAAATATCAATACATTATTATCACGAAGCCACATATTAAATCTGTCCAGATCTTGTTGAAGCAATACAGAGGAGATTCAGCAAAACTTTTAGGTTTGTTTATTGATGAGAAACTAAAATGGTATGAACAAATAAATTACATTTTTTATAAATGAGTAAAATACACTTTTTGCTTCGCTCTTTGGTATATCATGCCAATTTTGAAAGAATACTAAGATATGGAATTGTTTACTGGAGTAGATCTTCTCAAATGAGAAACAATTTCTTATACAGAAGCGGGCGCTTAAATCAACGATGGGACTAAAGCCAAATACGTCTTGTAGAAAGCTATTAACAAAAAAAATCACTTAATTACAATTTATTATATATTTATTTTGAAAAGTTTGTTACACATATGTAAACACACTTTGTATATCCTAAACATAAATATTCCTTTAGCTAAAAAGTCCCGAATATAGAAGTATGCAATGATAGGGTTGTTTCAAAGAATCGCAGTTTACGGGTTGACCATACACTAACCCAAACTGAGCGGTAATTAAGTTCACGATATTCTGCTTCAAAATCGGCTTGGTAACTGATTAAGACATTTTCTGGATTACGTTCATGTTTATAAATTTCTAAAGATTCGATTAGGTCAAGTTTCAAGACTTTTTCGGCTAAATGTAAAATTTCAAGTAGATTAATGTCTAGAATATGTTAATCTCTAATTATATGGTTCGCAAAAGTAGAGTTTGTTTTATTATTATAAAAATAATTCATATGTTGTTTCAAGCGAAATTCAAAATTTTGACCAGACTGACAGATGTCATCTATTCACGAACCACATTTAAGCTTGTAAACACCAGACCTTTTCAATATTATGGATTTTTTTAACGTTTAAAATAATGATATTTAGTTTTTTTATATTTTAAAAGCGAATGTCACGTTATTTCTAAAATATGTTTTAATTTTGTAACTTGATTTTCAAAAGAATGTTAATGTAATAATTGTTATTTTTCTTTTTATCCGTTTTGCGGATATCCCTTGCTAATTACTGGATAGTATGGATTTATTTCTCAAAAAAGGATATAAATAAAGGTAACTATACTGTACGGCGAATAATTGAATTGAATGCTGCTCTTTTATATTTTAATGGGTACTGCGAATTTAATGAGATGAGGGAGTCTGTCAAATAGGTTTTTCTATATAAATTGAATTCTAACTTGCTAGTTTGTTTAATTATTGTTAGGTTTAGAAAATTGATAGTAATGTTGGATTCGGTTTCATCTGTAAATTTAATATTAGGATAAAGGGAATTAATATAATTCAAGAAAGGTTCGATTGGTCTGCCTGTGCGATCAACATAGGCTAAAATATAATCGACATATTTATACCAGAATATAATATGCTTTCAGCCAAAAATCATTTTACTAATCGTCGAATGCAGTTTTTCTTCCATAAATTTAAGTTTTTAATGCCGCCATTTTGTTTGTGCATACGACATGTTATTTGTTTTAGATGGAGATTAAACATATTTTTGTTAGTAATGGGGTTTAGAGATTTGAAATTATTTCATGCTGTAAATTTTATTATATTATTTTTGAATGCAGTTTTTCTTCCATAAATTTAATTTTTGATTGGTGACATTTTGTTTCTGCATACGGCATGTCAATTGTTTTGTGTGGGAATTAAAAATGCTTTCATTAGTCATGGATTTTGAAGATTTTTAATTAAATGCTGTTATGAATTCATAAGTATTATAGCTAGCTGTGGGGAACCTATTGCTAGAGCTTCAGATTGTTACATGTTATTATTGTATGAGAGTCATTTTGTTGTGTGAGATATTTTATAATATATTCAAATTAATATTTTACTACGGAAATAATATTAATTTCTTCTCGTATATTATTAATTAGTACGATACAGTCAGATAAAGAAATTTTTAAAAACATGTTGGAAGTCGAATGATACTTGATAGTTACGAGTTGGGATTCATAGGCAAACGTTTTACATGATCGAATTCTTTAAAAATACAGTAGTGTTTTAATTTTGGAGGTAGAATCTGAATTTAGGTCAGTGATAATATTTGTATTTACGAACTAATTAATATTGGCATCGTATGCGGATTTGTTAAGAATAACGATTTTATTGCTTTTATCTGCCCCAGTGATAACTAAATTATTGTTATTGATTTTATTTTTAATTGTATTGTAAATTTATGATTTTGAAAAATTATAGTAAGTGATATTATTTATTGCTACAATTCCTTTGATATCTTAGTGTTTGGTGAAAATGTTGGGCCCTTTTCTAGTAAATAAAATTCTGAATCTGTAAAAAGTGTGGCAGATAAATTTACAACTCTGGGATGAAATATTGATGGAAGCGTTTACCCTTCTGAAATATCTCTTTTTAATGTCGGGATTAACCCTTTAAGTTTCTTCTTCTGGTGGGCAATAGCACTTACATATCCACTTACTTGATCGTCCGGAGAATAAAGTCGAATTGGTGAAGGGAAAGCTACCTTAATATATATCTTTGTGGTATTTCTTCTTTAGAACCAGAACTTCGCCTCTCCTTTCAACCAGATCTTGTCTGCAGTGACAATAGATTTCTTCGCGGAGAAATGTTGTATTTTGATGGCGGAAGCTATTACTTTGGTATACATCTTCTAATAATTATAGTAAAATATACTCGCCAATTTTTAAAGCGGTTATGTAATTTTTTTAACCTGCCTTATTGTTTTTTTTCTGTCTTTACTGTTTGCATATTAATCTACTTTTTTAAAATTTATTATAAATTTATTATACGTTCGACAATGGCCTTATAAAGGTTGAAACTCTTGTGTGTGATATAAAAGTGAAGCTTCCTTTACAGTTCCTAAAAAAAATAATACATTTTCTGTTTTTAAGGTACTAGCAATCATATTCCAATAGGGGCATGGAACAAATAACATTAGGGGATGTGAGTAAAAACCCAAAAATTGAATAATATGTTATAGCCCAATATATGTAAGATAATTTTATAAAATAAGACATACGACATATCATGTATATATTCTGACTAACAAAACCATTCTAATAAAATTAATATTTAAATAAATAAAATAGCAATATAATAATATGTATTTGTAAATTATGTTAAGTTGAATAACTAAATAATTAAGAACAGTTATACTTCTCACCCTTTAAATTCATTGTGGTTTTTGCCAATAGTTAACTATTAACACATATTTAATGAAATGTACATATATTTGTGAAAATAAAAGAGTGAATTAAGAAATAAAACGGTGCTTAGTTATTTAAATTAGGATATTACTTATGATACTCTACAATAATGGAAGCAATGGAAGTACCAAGCTCATGAGTTCATGTGGTTACCTTATTCATGGGTACTTCTATTGAGAATTGTTTGATTTTGTTCATAAGTTTACGGTTGACTAAAATCGTCTTACGGTTATGTCGTAATTTGTCAAGCATTTTTTTAGTAAATGAACCCACCCATCGACAAGAGGTTAGGGCATTCCTATGCGATAATGGGGAATGAAGAAGTGATAAGGGCGCACTGCTATCATTACCAAAACACATTCATTTTACAAACATTTCCTATGTGTAAATACAATTATATATCTTTTATGCATTGTTAACCTTAAAAAGTTTTGACAACGTTAATAAGCAAATCAGATTCAAACCAGCTTTGACTCTAGTTACGTGTTTTTTACCAAAGAGCCTAAGAACCTTCTCCCTCGTCTTGTTTGATATCCGCTGTCTTACACCTAGCGTCAACAAACATCACTGAAACTCCTCATTCTAAGCACGTACCAGTATTTATACCGAACAGATGAGTGCATTGGTCCTTCAAACCGGATCCGTTATTAACGAACATTTGTACGAGGGTTGTCCGTAAATTAAGGTCTCCAACGAGCTACCGTTGCGACGGAGCGAGCTAACTTAAATCTGAGAATAGCACCGTGTTTCTTGCTTCCCTTTCACTATTCTGGTCGGTTTCCATCTCGCTGTAACGCTCATTCTTGGCGCAGCATCCGTTTAGGGTGGAAAGGAAAATCGACGATCCCACTTGAGGATCGGCGTGTGACTGTGCTAGAGATTGCCGAACTGATAGGGCACGTCTCTAAGACTGCCGTGGACAAGATTTTGACGGATATTTTGAAGTACCGCAAGGTGTGTGCTAGGTGGGTGCCGCGGATGCTTATCTCATCGCTAAATTCGGGTGGGAAATCCTTAACCATCCTCCATACAGCCCTGATTTAACTCCCAGTGACTACCATTTGTTCACCAACTCGAAACAACACTTGGGGGAACGAAATTCCCAAGCGACGAAGAGCTGAAGTCAGCTGTCTATATCTTATTGCGCGAGTCGGTGGGAGAGTGGTACGACGCAGGTATGAAAAAGCTCCCGGAGCGACTCCAAAAGTGCATTGGTCGTAACGGGGACTACGTAGAAAAATAGCTAAAAGTCCAATCTTTCAGAATCTGTACTTTGTTTTGCAATAAAATGATGTTTACTATGAGAAAAAAATTGGAGATCCTATTTTACGGAAAACCCTCGTATATACTCTGGGAATTTAGTACCGGAGTTGCTAAACGATATTCATTAACTAAAACAGCTACTCTGTTGATGACAGAAACCTTTGCACGAGAGGTTACAACTTTGTTTCGGATTTACGACTCGAAACACACTCATTTCCGTACAAGAAAAACCCCAAGATCTGCAACGGTTATCATCACACCCAATTGCACGTGAAGCCAATCTCATATCGTCAGAATCACGTCGGCATGCACAACCAAGCAACAAAATGAATCAGCCACCATAACCAAGACACCATGACTACTAGAATAGAAGCAAAATTTCTTTGTGATCGAACAAACAGGGTTAATATCCTACACAGGAATAGAAGAAAACATTGAACAAATATCGAAGCTAAAAATCGAAGTACAACTGACATTAACGAAGTCCAATTAATTCAAATTAAATACTCAACGAAAAATCACTGGATTGCATCCAACAACACCCGGCAAATTGAGTACCGGAATCTCGAAGGATATGACTTAGCTAATCATACGTTCTAGAGCCCAGGGAAAATCGATATCCTGTTGGGAACAAGATATTATAGTAACATATTTCTAGATGGCATGTAGAACCAAAATAAACTACTACTGTAAGAGATGGAATTTGGTTGGATGGTATCAGGAAGCATTCATTTAACACGCAAATGACAATGATGCAAGTTGATCAAAGTAGCAGCAGTTCCATACATCACTAAATTTTAGGAAATGGGGGAAATTCCTGGTGAAATACAGGTAACACAAGAAGATACATTATGTGAAGAGCAGTTTCAGTTAACGACAAAATGAGAATCAAATGGATGTTTCTGTGTACAATCACAATTGATGAACAGACCAACTTTACAATTCAGATAAAACAGGTGCATGAAAGAGTATCTGGATCTCGGCCATATTAAACCGATCAGTCCAAAGATCAACGCCCAACCAGAATACTGTATTCCACATTAGTGCTTAAAGAGGACAGCACCAGTACCAAACTACGAGTGATTTTCCATGCATCTTGCAAGACGTAAGCTTCCAAAAGTTTAAATGATAAAATGTACACGGGGCCTCATATTCTGAACGATATAACAGGTATATTGCTTTGATGGAGGTTACACCAAGTCGCATTCATTGTAGACATGGAATAAATGTACAGACATCAAGGTTGTGGAAGAAAAGGTACGAGAAAATTTTGAGCATCAGGACCAGAATTCAAGCTCTCAGAACTCGAAAGTTTAATTCAATCATTGAACAGTACACCGCATCGACGAGAGGTTAGAGCATTCTTACCGTGTGAAAAGAAGACGTGATGAAGAGATAATGGCGCACTGATATCATTAGCAAAACACATTCATATTCAAGAATTTAACGGAGTTAATATTAAGTATTTATAAAACGTTTTTTGTGTTGACTAATTATTTCAAAAAATGTAACAAATGAGAATAATTTAGGTCAAATTTGTTTTTGGTTAATTCTATATAATATATTTTTTAATTCCAAAATTTAGTGCTTCGATTACACGGTAATCATTATCAAAAAAGTACTTAAAATCTAAATTACAACCGTTTATATCCTACAAACTAAAACGCTTCAAAGAGGGGGGTGTACAACAGGTCCACCTGGTCGTTTAACATGGAAATTCCCGGATTAATTTTTGCTTTATGAATTTCAAGGGCTTCCAGTAAATCCATTTTTCTACCTTTCTCGGCAAAATGGATTACCGAAAGTACATCCTTGTCAAAACTATGGTTTGAGTCTAAAAGATGATTTGCAAAGGTTGAATTATTGTGTTTTAAATTGTATGATCTTTGATGCTCTCTTAATCGAATTTGAAAATTCCGACCTGATTGACCGATGTACACACTCCCACAATATGGACATGTTAGACTGTAAATTCCGGACTTGTACAAATAATTTATCGGTGTTTTTGCATTAAAAATTAAGTTACTAAGTTTAGTATTTGATCTAAAAACAATGTCAATTGATATTTATTAATTAATTTAGGAATTAGTGTATCTGGATAGCCATTATTAGTGGCAATTTGTTTAATTATGTTTATTTCTTTGTTAAGGTATTCAGGACTAAGGGGGATTTTGAAAGCACGGGTTATCATAGAGTAAGAGCCTGCTATTTTGTGTTTATATGGATGACGAGAGGTATTCGGGATAATTGTGTCTGTGAAAGTGGGTTTTCGGTATATGTTGAACGTCAGTTTATTGTTAGTTTTTGTTAATGTTAAATCTAGAAAATGAATCTTGTTCTCAACTTCTGTTTCAACTGTGAATTTAATGGAAGGATGCAGGGAGTTAAGGTACGTTAGGAATTGAGTTATTTGTCTGTCAGTACCCTCGAAACACGCCAAAATATCATCTACATATCTGTGCCACCATTTAATATATTTTTTACCTTGAGGTGAGCTTAGTATTTGATTAGTAAGGTTGCTCATAAAGATTTCGGCTAGCAGCGGACTCAGTGGTGATCCCATTGCTAAACCTTCCTGTTGAATAAAACACAATAATTCAACCTTTGCAATCATCTTTTAGACTCAAACCATAGTTTTGACAAGGATGTACTTTCAGTAATCCATTTTGCCGAGAAAGGTAGAAAAATGGATTTACTGGAAGCCCTTGAAATTCATAAAGCAAAAATTAATCCGGGAATTTCCATCTTAAACGACCAGGTGGACCTGTTGTACACCCCCTCTTTGAAGCGTTTTAGTTTGTAGGATATAAACGGTTGTAATTTAGATTTTAAGTACTTGTTTGATAATGATTACTGTGTAATCGAAACTAGTCGCAAAACGCCGAGAAGATTCAAGAATTAATTCAAGCCAGTGTGGCCGAAAAGGCGAAAATGTACTTAAAACTACGAATTAAAAAACAACTTGCAACCCTCAATGCTTGGTTTAACCAACAGTGTCACCAATTAAAAGTTATTCCTGTGTTTGTACAAATACCAATCAAATCGAAAACAATAGCAGCAAAAAACACCAAAAAAAACAGCAGAAAGGAAGTGCTCACAGAAGAAGCGAAATTCTGGTTCAAGCGAAGAGATATTCTCAAGACATATATCAAAGTGTTACATGTAGAATTAGCTAACGCTCTCCATCCAGTAGAATTCGACCTGTTCGACGACTACGTTCGCAGTAGAGTCAGTACTATCATCTATAAAAAACGTCAAATCCAAAAGAAGAAACTGAATAAGCTCGTAACACAACATCAAGATAACAACATCAGTAGTGCTCCTGAAGGTAACATAGTGTTTTATAATAGACTTATAAACAAAACGGAAATAGAATTCACACATAAAGAAACCTCAATATTAATGTTAGGACCAAAATATTCACCACATGTCAATGTCTCCTCTTTTAAAGAAACTTTAGTAATAGAGTCAGAAATAGCATTAAAAGACACACCCATATCTACTATCGATAAATCAAAAATAGCTAATTTAATAAAACAAACAAATTCAATTTCAAATTCAGACACAAAAACAATCAAATCTATAAATAAAAAAGTAAAAAATAATCATTTAACAGTAACAAAAGCCGACAAAGGCAATTCTATAGTAATTTTAAAGACCGATGAATATATTAAAAGTAGAAGATTTTATAAGTACCTCTAATATTTCAGAAATTAAAAAAGATCCAACTAACCACCTATTAAACAAATTAAAATCAGCAGTACAGGATAACTCCTTATTTTCAGACAATAAAACAAAACATCTATTTCCTATGAATCCGAGAATCCCCAGGCTATACGGTGTGATAAAAATTACAAACATGATAATCCCATCTGTCCTGTAGTTTCATACATAAACTCTCCAGCCCACAAAATTTCTGTTGAACTTATTTCTATTTTTAAATAGATTACCAATTTCAAAAACCCACATTCCATAAAAAAACTCTGTAGACCTAGCTAATAACTTAAAAAATACAGTCATTCCTAATAATTGTAAGTTAGTATCCTTCGATGTGTCGAATATGTTCGCAAAAATACCCTCTGAAGAACTAATACTTCAACATTTAGAGTATAACAATGCTAACCCAGTAGTCAAATCAGATTTTATTAATTTAATAGATTTAATTTTAAAACATAATCATTTTTCTTTTAACAACAAATTCTATATTCAACAGGAAGGTTTAGCAATGGGATCACCACTGAGTCCGCTGCTAGCCGAAATCTTTATGAGCAACCTTACTAATCAAATACTAAGCTCACCTCAAGGTAAAAAACATATCAAATGGTGGCACAGATATGTAGATGATATTCTGGCGTATTTCGAGGGTACTGACAGACAAATAACTCAATTCCTAACGTACCTTAACTCCCAGCATCCTTCCATTAAATTCACAGTTGAAACAGAAGTTGAGAACAAGATTCATTTTCTAGATTTAACATTAACAAAAACTAACAATAAACTGACGTTCAACATATACCGAAAACCCACTTTCACAGACACAATTATCTCGAATACCTCTCGTCATCCATATAAACACAAAATAGCAGGCTTTTACTCTATGATAACCTTCCCTTTCAAAATCCCCCTTAGTCCTGAATACCTTAACAAAGAAATAAACATAATTAAACAAATTGCCACTAATAATGGCTATCCAGATACACTCATTCCTAAATTAATTAATAAATATCAATTGACATTGTTTTTAGATCAAATACTAAACTTAGTAACTTAATTTTTAATGCAAAAAACACCGATAAATTATTTGTACAAGTCAGGAATTTACAGTCTAACATGTCCAAATTGTGGGAGTGTGTACATCGGTCAATCAGGTCGGAATTTTCAAATTCGATTAAGAGAGCATCAAAGATCATACAATTTAAAACACAATAATTCAACCTTTGCAAATCATCTTTTAGACTCAAATCATAATTTTGACAAGGATGTACTTTCGGTAATCCATTTTGCCGAGAAAGGTAGAAAAATGGATTTACTGGAAGCCCTTGAAATTCATAAAGCAAGAATTAATCCGGGAATTTCCATATTAAATGACCAGGTGGACCTGTTGTACACCCCCCTCTTTGAAGCGTTTTAGTTTGTAGGATATAAACGGTTGTAATTTAGATTTTAAGTAAGTATAATGATTACCGTGTAATCGAAACTAGTCGCAAAAAGTGAAATAAAAAGTGGTATAAAAATGTTATAAGTTTTCTTTATTAAAAAAAAATATATTATTTAATTGATTAATGGTTGTGGCGTTAACTTCATGATACATCTTGGAAAATATAACAAAAACGTTTACTTTGTTGATATCACACTTTATATTATTTATATTTTATAACTGCTTTATATTATAAAGTAGATGCAATTTTAAAGTTAAACTTGTTAAAAGTAAACTATTAAGCAAACTACAAAAGGACCATAAAAATCCAATCGTAGACATTCAAAATAATAGTAATATAAATAATGTACTTACTAATTCGTGAGATTAACTTAATCTTTTAATTCCATTATTATAACATTTTAGGAATTTGACGTGTCTGAGTCAAATGCGAAATCTCTTTGTAATTGATAAATAATATTATCCACTTACCACATCATAACTGTATCTCCAAATAACTAACTGTAAATGCCGAGGACGTCGTAATTATGTTATAATAGTACTCAAAGAATATTATCATTTGAAAATATTAATAACACTTGTTGTTGTGCAATCTTCCGTGCAACTGCACTTCTCCAAAAAAATACGTGCTGCGATAAACTTTAAATTAGCAGCAACAAAGCCTGCGAGCTATTTTTTCCGGCACCAACAAGAAAAACATGTGCGCCGTTAATAATTCTGTCACAAAAACAAATGATATTTCCAAATTAATACACGAGTCAATTTTCCGGTTAGTGGACCATCTTGCGATGGTCACAGGACCGCATCAGAAGAGATTATTTCGGTTAAATTATATTCAAAAAATTGATTCAACAAAGCCCGTGCGGGCGAAGTGGATGCCCAGAGCTGATCTTCCGGGAATGTCTTCACCGTAGCGAGACAGGTCGCGTGCCCGGGACAATTTTCAAAAATTTGAGTTAGTACGCACTGAAACTTTTTTAGGACAGCCTAGATTGCTATCGGCAGAAACAGCACCGATTTTGGGATACGTGTAACGGTCGCGTTAAGAAAATTTCATCACGTAGGCAAGGAAAGCAGTACGCCTTGTTATCAAAATAATCCTTACTACATTTTAAAAGTTTATTTTATACATTAGTATAAACTTTACATTGGCAGATAGCTTTATTAATCTACCTTATTCAAAGAAAATATTACTCCTCCAAAGTAATGGCTTCAACAATCAATCAAATCACTTAATATTTCTCAACAGTACCATAATTAACATAAAAATGTTTCACCAAAGGTTAAGCGAGAATTTAATTCATCGTTCTCTAGAATATTCTTTTTATTTTTGCAAATATGTGAATTAGTGGTTTAGATATTTTTAATTAACATGTTTAATTAAAAAACATATTATATGTAATGTCGTCTTATTATTATTCAAATTGGTACCGTAGATAAATAGGTGTCGACCGTAGTAGTGTCGGCACGCGGATGTCTTAAATAGCTTGGAAACTTGGCGCGGCACGATGACATGAATTTTGTTATTACCTAGGACACACTTAACTTGATTTACTACTAAATTTTGACGTTATGGTCTTGCATACGAGCCTAGTTAAATTTTATGGAATGTGACTGCCTGGTGAAAGTTCTCTGTATATCCTAAACTAGTACATATAATATATGATTTTTTTGTTTGGATATTTATGTATTCATTTTATTTATTCTTTAATTAGTAAGGCTTTTCTTGTAGAGAAATTTAATATATATATATATATATATATATATATATATATATAAATATATTATACCATGTGGGATATAATAAATATAATAATCCATTTTTCTACATGAGAGTCTCAATTAATATATAAAAAAATGCATGTGTCGGTGTATCGGTATTTTGCACTATAAACTAATGGGGTTTTAAAATTATTATTTGCTTTAAAAACCGAATTTACATGCAAAATAAAAACACGCGACTAAATTGAGTAGGCGGTGCGAGCGAACGAATTGGAGGCAGCCGAAGACGGGAAACAAAGAACAAACAAATCAAACGAAAAAAAGACAAACCGAAAAAACAACACAAATGAATAAAAAGCGAAAAAGAGGCAGATTGAACGAATAGAGAGAATAACAACAAAGAGAGGAAAGTGACAGGCGACAAGAAAACAGAAAGAGAAGATATGGAGGAATTAAAAGAAATTACGAAGGAGATGATAGCAGAGATGAAAAAAATGCAGAAGTATTAAGAGAAATAAAAGAAATAAGATAGGAGGTGAAAAGGATAGAGGATAAATGGGAGCAGTATAAAAAAAGACATGGTAAATGTAAATCTATGTCTTTTACTAGGAAATCCAATCCAATTCAGTTTAATTATTGGATCAATACCACTCTAATTACAAAGCGTCACACTTTTCGAGGACCTTGGCGTATATTTTGACTACAAATTATTATTTAATAATCATGTTGAAGCTATTGTTAATGACGCTTTTAAATCTCTTGGCTTTCAATTGAAATTCAACAAATTTTCAAAACCCAATCATATTTAAAACTATTTATTTTGCGTATGTACGTTCCAAGTTGGAGTATGCGGCATTGATATGGTCTCCCCAAAATCAGCAACACACCCAACTTCTAGAGAGTGTCCAACAAAAATTCTTAAAATTTTTACATTTCAAGTTAGTAGGTAATTATCCAATAAGAGGTTTTGATCACAATGAATTACTTAAATTAATTAATTTTAATTCGCTTGAGTACCGACGATAAAAGACAGGTATTAGTTTTCTCTATAAGTTATTGCATGATTTTGTTGACTCATCCGACATATTAGGCAAAGTTCGGCTGCATGTACCATCTTTCAGCAGCAGACAGAAGCCAACTTTCAATATCATGTGCCATCGAACAAATTATGGGCTGAAATCTCCTTTAAACATTATTTGTAATAATTTTAATCATATAGCGCCACATTGTGACATTTTTGTGATACTTTAAGTTCAATTATTTTATATCTTGACCGTACACAATAATTTGTATTGTATTAATATTTACTTTTTTGTATTATGAATATTTGTTAATTTTGTATATTTATTATGATTTGTCATGTAATTGGGATTCGTTTCCTGTATGGGCAATAAATATATTATTATTATTATTATTATTATTATTATTATTATTATTATTATTATTATTATTATTATTATTATTATTATTATTATTATTATTAAGACATGGAAAAGAGATACGTAAAATTAGAGAATAGAATAAAAAATATGGAGAAAGATAAGATAAGAAACAAAATCGTGATAAAAGGACTTAATATAATGGAAGAGAACCTAAGAGGGTGTTTTGAAAAGTAGCATCTCTTGAATGAACGCACACCAAGTTTCAGCCATATTGGTCTATTTCTTTGTGTTTCGCATTCATGTTTCCAAGAAATGCAAAACGCCGCAGGAGACTGAAGAGAAGCTTGAAAACATTATGGTGACTTTGCACCTTCGATTAGTTTATAAGTGGTTTTTGGACTGACCATATGGGCACAAGTGACGCTAAACGTTCTAGACGGCCAGTGGAGGTTACGACTCCAGAAATCATTGATCAAATCCATGATATGGTGATGGATGACAGAAGAGTTAAGGTGCGTGAGATTGCTAGTGCTGTGGGCATCTCGACTGAATGGAAACATAATATTTTGCATAAACATTTTACATGAGAAAGCTATCCGCAAGATGGGTACCGCGATTGCTGACGCTTGACTAAAAACGGAATCGTGTGAAGTGTTGCAAGGATGGTTTGTAGCTGTTCCAGAAGAATCCGGAGGACTTTAAGCGTCGTTTAGTCACTGTGAATGAAATATGGATATATTACTATACTCCTGAGACCAAACAATAATCTAAACAATGGGTTACCAAGGGGGAATCTGCACAAAAAAGGCGAAGACTTTTCTTCGGCCGGAAAGGTTATGTAGACTGTCTTTTGGGATTCGCAAGGGATAATCCTCATCGACTATCTGGAAAAGGGTAAAACTATTACAGGTAAATATTATTTATCGTTATTGGATCGTTTGAAAACCGAGCAGCAAGAAAAACGCCCGCGATTGGCCCACAAGAAAGTCCTTTTCCATCACGACAACGCAATAGCACACACATCAGCAGTTGTGGTCGCAAAATTAATGGAAATAGGATTCCAACTCGTTTCACATCCCCCTATTCTCCAGACTTGGCTCCCTCGGACTACTATTTGTTCCCCAATTTGAATGAAGAAATGGCTGGCGGGACAAATATTTTATTCAAACGAGGAGTTGATTGCAGACACTAATGGATATTTTGCAGACATGGACAAATCCTATTATGATCCGGAAGGGATCAACAAACTAGGACATCATTGGACGAAGTGTATAAGCCTAAAAGAAGACTATGTCGAAAAATAAAAAGTTTTAGCCCAAACACGTTAGTAGTTTTTATTTTTGCACGGACTTTTCAAACGCCCCCCGTAAAGGCTGGAGCAGAGAAGTTCTGCAAAGAAAAACTACACGTAGAAGTCAAAGTAGTCATCAATAAATTGGAAAAAGGAAGAGGAGTAGAGATAATAATAGCGGAAATTGAATCTGGAGAGAAAAAAGAAGAAATAATAAAAGCTAAGAGCAATAAATTGAAGAACACTAAAATATTTATAGACAACGATATGACCGCAACAGAATTAGAACTACAAAGACAGATTAGAAGTATAGCCAGAAAGGAAAGAGACAAAGGTAACAGCATAAGGGTGGGCCACAGTAAAATAATAATAAATGGGGAACAATTCGACTGGAATGAGCAGGATAAAGATCTAATAGCGGGGTGCTAGGTAAAGAGACCAAAAAAACTAGATGTAAATAAAATAACGAGAGTATTTAAAGAAATGCAAGAGACACAATAAGTGAGAAAAATAACAAAAAAGGATAAAGACAGAATATGGAGAATAGCGACATGGAATATAAGGAGTCTATATGTCAAAGAGGAAAAGCTGGAAAAGGATGCAGAAATACTCGCAATAACAGAGACAAAAAGAAAAGGAAAAGGAATGTTGCATTATACACAGAGACATAACACACCAAATAGAAACATGGCAAGAAATATCGTCAAGAATATTAACAGTAACATTAAAAAGAAACAACAGGGTCAGAACAATAATTATAGTATATAGGCAAAGAAGCTTTCTGGGAACAGCTCAACGAAACAATGGAAGCGGCCACCAGAGAAGTATATGTAACAGAAAACTTCAAAAGCAGAATCGACAAAGTAGTAAAATACACCGATACGATGAGAGGAATTTGGGGAAAATATAATAAACGATAATGAGAGAATAATTTGTATTTATTTATTTACGTATATTGACGTCATACAAACATTTTACAAGTAAATAATACAATAACACATTAAAACTAAAATTAAAACTAAATTAAGTTTAACATATAGCACGATGCGCGTTTAGTTTGAACTGTGCTAAAGACGGACAATTAAAATCGAGAATATCACAGTATTTATTGACTGTATTCGACATCCTCACAAGTGCACTGAATAACATATATGATGTGCGACTATATGGAATATATAATAGTGGACAATATCTAGTGTTATAACTAGGCACACTAAAAGAAAAACATTCGAGGCAATCTCCAGAAGTAATTTGATTGTTAATAACCTTAAAAGTAAAACATAGGTCATAAAATTGACGCCGTTTTGCAAGGCTAATTAAGTTGACAAAATCCCCTACATGATCTAAATTTAAAATTATACCTTGAGTATACAATTTATGTCTTAGATATTTAAAAAAAATTAATTTGTACCATTTGCAGCCTGTCGACAAAACGTCTAAAATGTGGTGACCAAATAATACTGCAATATTCTAAAACTGACCGCACTAATTTGACAAATAAAATAGTTAAGCTACGTACATTTGTAAAATCCTTTGTTATGCGTTTAAGAAAGCCAAGCATTTTATTGGCTTTAGTTATCACGGTTTCTATATGATAAGAGAACGAAAGCTTTTTATCCAAATATACGCCTAGATCTTTAATTGTGTCTATATGATCTAGGTTATTATTATCTAAATTGTAAATGACAGGGGAACTATTTACTTTCCGAGAGAACAACATTACGTGGCATTTGTCTATATTTAATGTCATATCATTAAGGACACACCAAGTATTTATAGTATCCAAATCTTTTTGAAGTATTGCAGAGTCAATATTCGAGGAAATTTTCTTGAATATTTTAACGTCAGCTGCAAATAGTAATAGAGGCGATCTTATTCCAACAGATATATCGTTTATAAAAATATTAAACAAAAGGGGACCTAAGGGAGACCCTTGAGGGACACCAGATGTTGCGTAAAATGGATCGGATAAAAAACCATTAATGCGAACTTGCTGAGTGCGATTCTTTAAATAGGATCTGAGCCATTTAAGAATGGAACCACAAATGCCATACTTTTCAAGTTTAACTAACAAAAGTTCAATGTTTACCTTATCAAATGCCTTACTAAAGTCCATATATACTGAATGAACTTCAGCCCCCTCTTCAAAAGATTGCAATATAAAGTTAGTATATAAAAAAAGATTCGTGTCAGCTGATCTACCACTCATAAATCCATGCTGTTGAGGGATAATGATGTTTTCAAAAGAATTAGATATGTCTTTAACAATTATAGATTCAAAGACTTTTGGTATCACTGAAAGAATGCAGATCGCCCTGTAATGTTTAATGTTGTTTTTGTCTCCTGCTTTAAAAATAGGTTGAACAAATGAAGACTTCCATAGTGAAGGAAATACCCCTTGAGATAATGACATAGAAAATAAAATATACAATGGCATAAATAACAAGGGATTACACATATTAAGTAAGAGCGGAGGTATACTATCAGGCCCAGCACTACCCTTAATATCATTATTTTGCAACGCCGTCTGGATTTCTGATGGAGAAACACTTATTTCAGATATATTTAAGTTTGATTCAATATTATTTTGACATGAAGTTGGACGTTTTTTATTATATACTGATGAGAAATATATTGCAAATTCATTAGCAATACTTTTGACATCGTTCACATTCTTTTCATCATAAAACATAGACAAAGGTAGTTTACCTGCTGTCGATTTAGATTTGACAAATTTCCAGAAATAACTTGGATTTCCAAGTATAGATTCCTCTGCTTCTGTAATGTAGTTGTGATAACAGAGTTTAGTAAGAGCTCGACATGCTTTCCTAAGATCTGAAAATTCTTTATAATCAGTTTGTAGATTTGATACTTTAAATCTTTTATGAGCTTCACGTTTTTGACGTATAAGATGTCGAAGTTCAGAACTAAACCAATGAGGAAATTTAGGTTCATATATAACTTTTGATGGAACAAATTGTTCAAAACAATCAAACAGAATATTGTAAAATAAATGTGTAGCAGTATCAACATCCGTTATATCTAAAATACCTGATTCCATTTAATAGATAAAAAGTAGTTATTAATAAGAGAATAAGGAGCATGTTTAAAATCATATACAACAGTAAAATCTGATATTACATAGTCGGTGGTAATAGTTGAATAAACAATATTAAGAGAGGGATGATATGTATCGCAAGTAATTAAGGGATCACATTTTGAAATAGTTTCAACCGAGTTCGTTGAGAAACACAAATCCAATATACCACCCTTATCGTTTATAATATTGTTATATTGAGAAAGACCATACAGCGCATAATTACCTTAATTACTTTATATAATGCTTATGTGAGGTCTAAGTTGGAATATGCTTCCTTAATTTGGTTTCCCCAAACCCAACAGTAGAAATACATGGTTGAGGGCATTCAACGTAAATTTTTAAAATATTTATATTTTAAGTCGGAAGGTTATTATCCTAATAGAGGGTTCAATCATGCAACGTTACTTAAAAAGTTTAACTTTCAATGTCTTGAATCCCGACGATATATGTCGAGCATTGTCTTTGGATACAAAATACTTCACGGTTCTATTGATTCAGCTGAGATTTTACATAATATTAGGTTGCATGTTCCACCCTTTAGTAGTAGACAAAAGCTAACTTTTAAGATTTTACCTCATAAAACCAATTATCGACTGAAGTCTCCGATAAACATCGTTTGCGCTCATTGTATTCAGGTATCATCTTATTGTGATATATTTAATGACTCTCTCAGTTATGTCATTGCTCAATGTAATCACTTTTAGTTAGTATGTAACCATTTATTATTTTGAGTTTAAGTTATGCTAGTATGTAAATTTACTTTCTTCTTTATATATGTTGCCATGTAATTGGGATTTTTTTCCTGTAGGGTAATAAATATATATTTATTTATTTATTTATTTATTTTATAACCATCACACACAACACTTTCACTTGCACTTTTAGCACTCGAGCTACTTCTAGCGTTAACTGGAAACAGTCCCTCGAAGTCATCAACTTCCTTCCATTGAAGATCAGGCATATTGAAATCACCCATCATTATGATATTTGATTCACTATTGCCATCACAGATTTCTGATAGAGAATATAAATGTGATTGATAAACCTCAACTCCTGAGCTTGGTGGTATGTATACACATCCCAAAACATATTGGTCATTATTGACAAATACCTTTACAAAACTTCCTCCGCGTTGGAATTTGTAATAACGGGAAATGATTTAAATGTGTTCATTACAGCGATGATGATACCACCACCATGAAGTTTAGAACTATTTATCGAAGAACGATCTGTACGATATACGCTATATCTACTATAAAAAATCTTAGAGTTAGAAATCCCCGGCTCCAACCATGTCTCTGTAAGTAGTATGATAGGATAATCTTCAGAGGATACCGAACAATAAAAATCACTTAATTTAGTTCTAAGCCCTCTCACGTTTTGATAGTAGATAGTAAAATTGTTCAGACATTTGGTTTTGGTGGTATCGCCTTGGAGAAATTTCCTGTCATGGGTGGTTTATTAACCCGCCTTGGAAAAAATTCTTTGACAGCAAGACCAGCAGGCCATAAAGTAGAGTCTAACAATGTCCCAACAAGTGATTCTTTAACACCTAATTTGTAGGAACAGATGTCTTCATTTCTCATAAGTTCGAAGAATTTCACGTCTTTTATATCCAGAACATTATGAACATAGTCCAGGACCGAGTCTACCGTTGAAACTGGACTACACCTTCCGATATAAATCCATTAGCGCCTCTCCGCAGATATAAATGTGCTTGTATCCATGCCAGCACTAGCAATATGTCTACTACTAATAATTATTTTATTTTGAGTTTGAGTTTGCGTAATATTGTGTTCAACTACGGTGTTGTCTGACGAAGGTTTAGACCTAGTTCTGTTACTGATTACAGAGTTAGATTTATCAGTACCTTTTTTAATTTTTTTAATATCTAGTTTATTAGCTGTTGTAGTTGGCTGCTTACTTTTTGAAGGCTTGACTGGATTGCATTCCATTAGAGACGGACTGAGCTTCGATAAATCAAACGTTGAATTTGAATTATCTCTGTTGGCATTGATAATGTTTAGGATGGAATTAAGCAGCAGTGAGTGTTCTTCTACTTTAATAAGAACATCTTGTATTTGACTATTTGCACTATTTTCAGCGTCTGTGCATATTTTACATGTCCAAGATAAACTTTTGTTTTCAATTAAAGCTTTGCAAACCGTTTTGTTGAGATTTATGCATTTAGTACCATGAAAAAAATGTTTACATTTGCGGCAGTGAACAGTCTCAGTATCATTAGGGGTGACTGACAAATCACAGACCTTACATTTAGACATTGTAATAACACAGAAATATGTATAAAATAGTTAAGGTTAAATAGTTGTTAAAAACAAAGAAAAATAATTAAACAGAAGACACGATTCACCACAAGGGGCCTATCATGTGGACTTTAAAATTGACAAACAAAAATGGGCCACGGGTGGGAAAACACAGTGTTATACAGAGGACGGGATAAATGCTATTAAGTATTTTAACTAATTATAATTACAATTACATTTGCACTAAATATGACGGTTGTATAGTTTTCTATTAAACATAAACTGGGAATAAGATAAGAATTAAGAAATACAAATGGATGAATGAATTAACAAAATTATTAAATATAAATAAATATAAATAAAGTTGAACACAGATAACACGGCACGTGCACTCTCATGAGTAATTTTAAATTGATAATAATGCTAGATTATTGTAGAATGAACAATTTAGTAATAGCGAATACATTATTCAAACACAACGAGATTCACAAATACACCAAGGAAGTAGTAAGTAGGAACGAAAAATCTATAATAGATTATGTAGTGACAGAACAAAGAAGAAAGAGCAAAATAATAGATACAAGAGTAAAGAGAAGCTTTGAAATAGGAAGTGATCACTATCTACCAGTAACTACACTTAAGAAAGATTATCAAGACAAAGAAAAAGAAAAACCGCGACCAAATTACAGCAATAAACCACAAGAAGATAAGATCATATAAACTAAGATATAAAGAAACAGCAATACAATATAAGGAGAAAGTAGAGGACAAGCTAGCAGTGATAAAAGGAAGCGATAATGTAGAACAAATGTGGAATAACTTATAAAGAAGTATGCTTGAGGCGGCACAAGAGACTTGTGGGGTTAAGAAGAGTACAAACAAGAAATAACAGACAGCCTGGTGGTCAGAGGACATACATGAAAAGATAAAAGAAAAAAAAAGCATGGCAAAGGTACTTAAATGACAAAAACAATAATATCTACGAAAGATACAAAAAAAGAGAAAAATAGTAAAAGACCAGGGATTAGAAAAAGTTCGGTGAGATAATGGAGATAAACGCAAAGGAAAACCAAAAGTAATTCTATAAAATCATAAAAGGTAAGAGGCAAGTTACATATAAGATAAACACAGAAGAATTCCGAAGGAAAACTAAGAAATAATAGAAAGATAGAAACAATATTTTAAAGACTTACTAGATACATACAACAACAAGAAACAAGAGACAAGAAACAACGATAAGAGTAACACAGAACCAGTAACGGAGAGTATCAACGAAAATGAAATACTGGTGAAAATAAAGGAAAAGCATCAGGACACGACCAGATATCAGAAGAAATTATTCAATAATTGAGACCTATAGGTAAAGATAAACTACTAAAATTACTGAAAAAATATGGGAGATAAATAAAATACCAAGAGATTAAATAAACATAGGATACAGAAATATGCAAGCGGTCAAAATATTAGAAGGAGCATACGCGGACGATATAGTAGTGATAACAGAAAATGAAGGGAATATGCAGCACAACCTGAACGTATCGAAAACAACAAAACAAAGGTAATGATAGCAAGAAAACGGAAAGAATACATAAATATAAAGATAGAACAACATATTATAGAACAATTGGAGCAATTCAGATACCTAGGAGCAAAAATCACAGAATATGCGAATTAAGCAACAGAATAAACAACACAATAAAAATGTAATGAATAACATAACATGACAAAAATTAATATTACCAAAAAATTTACAGACCTATTCTGACATATGGAAGTGAGGCGTGGAAGCTAACAAAGGGAGATAAAAGTAGACTACAGGCAATAAATATGTAATATCTAAGAAGAGTAAAACCGGTAACAAGAAGAGACAGAATAAGAAAAAAAGTCGTAAGAGAAGAACTTCAAATTTTATCATTAGATAATAAAATAGAAGAAATAATAAATAATAGAAGAAAGACAGTGAAACAAGCAAAGGCATTGGTGAAAAAAAGAAGAGAGTGGAAACAGTTTGCAAATATATAAAATAAAAGTCATGTAACAAAGTAATGTAAAATACATAGCCTACACCGAAAGGTAAATCGCATTTTTGATAATATATATATATATATATATATATATATTAGCTTTAGATAAAAATATATCATAGTATTTGCATTTAAAAGATACTACTCAATATATCTTTGGGTGAGAATAATTAGGGTCCTATCTTGTATATCACTTTATGTTATAGCTTATTATAAGTATAGGTTCAGTTTTTTTTTTAATATAGACACAGCATAAATCCATCCTACCTATAACTGCTTAAATGTTTTAGGAACGGAATTAGCAAAAGTAGTTTAAAATTATTATATTTTCACTACATACATTTTTAGAAATATTTAACAGTTTAAGTGGACTTCCAAGCACTTTTGGGGGTATTTCTGAAGAAGTTCTTTAAATACTTATCAGCAGTCATCACGATTACCAAGACCGAAAATAATTAGTTCATGTTTTTTTAAAGTAAATAATAATCTGTATATTTTACAACAGTTTAGGCTTAATTTATTACTATTAAATCAATGTAGTAGAGATCCATTCAGTGTTTTTGCCTAGGAAATTAACATTATCCATAAATTTCACAAAGTCATTACTATAACAGTCATTGGTTCCAGAGTAGACCCTTGTGGGACATCATGCTGATTTAGTAATTGCTCTGAGATATGCCATTACAATAAATCATTTGATAACAAGTTCATAATTGTACAGATAAAATTTTTTCAAGTATATGCGTTGAGTGAGAAACACCATCGAAAGCCTGGCTCAAGTCAAGAAATATGGCCATGGCAAAATTACCTTCATCAACAAAGCCAACTGTGGCATCAGTAATTGATTTTCCTTCCCTAACGGACTGTTATGTAATTTTTTAGAGATGTACTAGTCGTGCACGAGAATCATTTCTTTAAAATATTTTTTAGCTTCTTTCTTATTATTCGATCAAGTCGATAACAATTTTTGCCCTCATATTAACAAGTAGATTAGATTAGATTGGATGGGCTATATATAGCCTTACAGGACTGTGACCTGGTTAGATATTTTGACCTCATATTAGTATATTCCCAAAAATTCAACTTCTTTTGTAAGGTTAACTAACTTTCAAGAAGGGCCTGATCTGTTCTACCGTTAGGGCTAATCCGGCTTGGCCGTCTTCACCATTAATTAGTGCTTTTAATTAAATAATTTTGTTTTTTATTAATTGAGTATTCAGTTTAAATAATTTAAAGGTTATGTTTATGATTACACTATTATTGTGGTGGCTATTTATTCTTTTTATTTATGTGGAAAAAGGAAAAGACATCCTTTTTGGATGTTGGAATATTCTTCGATCGCTCTTATGTTGTTGCGGAATTTACAGGATGGTGATGGAAAATCTGGATACAGAAGCTTTCATAAGCCATGATTGGGGATCCATTACTGAATTAAAGTGGTGAAGGTTTACCATCACTTTAAACGAAGGCTAATGATTTTTCAATAGCACGGTATCACATTTAGGCCTCAAGAATTTAATAATGTCTTGACCCTTGCTGTCTTATTCCTTGATGTCGAGATACAATTGCGAAACCTTTCTTTGGGACCGTGTTCAAATGACAATTTGCCTAAAATTTGCGCTTTCAGGTATACACTATCTTTTATTGATAATAATAATAATAATAATACTACTCTATTACCTCTATTTTCAATGCAAAGACAATCTAGTCCAGTTCACTCGAGATATTCTATTCTTAGTTGTATATATTCTCTTCAACCCTGTTCAATATGCATCTTATTATATTATCCAGTACAAAAGTACGAATTAAATTCTGCTCAATATTATACAAATTCTGTTCATTTTCTTTGTATTCTTATTACAACAGATCTCACCGATCCGAATATGTGGAAAATGACCGTAAACAAGGGCTCTGAAAAATCAATTGGCAATTTAATTGAGAAATAAAATTTAAAACAATACCAAAACTATGTCATGCAGAGGTTCATCAAAGTTGACGGTAAAGGTAGGACCGATCATATTTATGGATGTTGTGATAATGGAAAATTCTTCTGTTTGATCTATGATGTCAAGGGTCGTTTCCCAATCCATCGTATTACTGCTGAGAAAGCCAAGTACAAATTGTGCAAGGTTAAGTGTATACAGACCCGCCCCAAGGGAATCCCATTCCCGACACACGATGGATGCACCAGATCCCATCATCAAAATAAACACCATTCAGTTGGAGATTACAACCACTAAAATTTTGAAGTTCCTCAAAAATGACTCTGGAAATCTGTGCATGATCACCGGAGGCTGTAATTTAGGTCATCGGCGCTGTAATGAACAAAGACCGCCATTAGGGATCTTTTGACATTGCGCATGTTAAGGATGCCCAAGAACATGTATTTGCTACTATACTTATTAGGAAATTTTCCTGCTAACAAAAATTTTCAGTGTTTAACGTTATAAAATATGTAACATTTAGATGGCCTTTAAATGCAACAATATAATTTAATTTATAACCCTAAAACCAACAGTCTGGAAATTAACATGCGCGTCTGGTAAGGGAATTTAAAAGGTCGGTTTGGTCGAAATTTCGAAACAGGGTTTAAAGAATATGAACAATATTTTCGCTTCAAACAAAATCATTCCAATTCATTCAATTATTTATTAGAGAATAATCATATCTTTGGCAAGAATATATTTTCAGTAATCCCCTTTTCCGATTAAGGTCGCAACATGGATTTATCAGAAGCTGTTTAAATTCATAAGGCCAATATTAATTCTGTTTTTTTCTATCCTTGATGACCAGACAGATTTAATGTATTCCGAGTATATAAACAGCTCTTAATTTAAATTTACGTACTTTAAATTCAGAAATAATTAGCTCAGATCGAAACTACGGTCACAATTTGTAAAAAAAATGCAGAGGAGTTTAATTTGTGATACATTTTTATAACTTTAAATAATACAAGTTATTTACACATTTTATTCTCTTCCTAATGACTATAGTTTTAAAACAATTTAGCTGGTCATTATCAAAAAAGTTTGATAAATTTAAGCAAAACATTTCGATCGATTTTGGATCTCATCAGAGTAGCGCAGTTGAAACCGGTCAGTGACTGTTGTTGACAGGGAACAATAATTAATATGGTTAAATGTTAAATTGTGGAGGCGTTTACTTTGTGGTACATCTTGAATATACTGAAGAAAGAAAACAGGATCACTTTGTTTTACCACTTTTTATTTAACAAATTACATGTGACTATAGTTTTGACTATCAACTAGTCATTATCAAACATAAAGTGTTTAATATTACGGAGTCTAACATATTTATATTAAGCTGTTGAATAGAGGCGTGTACATCAGGTCTACCTGGTCGTTAAGAAGGGAAATTCCCGGATTATTCTTAGCTTTGAAAATTTCCATGGCTTCTAGTAAATCCATTTTGCGTCCTTTATCCGTTAAGTGGATTACCGAAAAAATGTCATTTTCAAAAGGGTGATTTGTTTCCAGCAAGTGATTAGCAAAAGTTGAATTATTATTTTTCTGAGAAAATGATTTTTTATGTTCGTTCAATCTAATTCGAAAATTACGACCAGATTGGCCGATGTACACGCTTTTACAATGGGAACAAGTGAGCTTGTAAATTCCGGATTTATTCATGATGTTAATTTCAGTTTTACAATTAAAAATAGTTGAACTTAATTTACTATAGGGTTTGAAACAAATATTTACGTTACATCTTTCAAGGACTTTTTTAATTTTAGTGCTTACCATTCCAAAATAAGTGATTGCTTTGAATGCTTTTTTGTCTGGTTCTGTTTTTGCATATAAATATTTACTGAGACGCTTCATTTTCGATTTATGAATTAATTTATTAATTGTCTCTTCTTTGTATCCATTATTAATTGCAATATTTTTAATTGTGCGGATTTCGTTGGTAAAGGCTTGAGGACTTAAAGGAATGTTGAGGGCTCTATTAATCATTGAGGTGAAACTGGCTAATTTGTGTTTTTGAGGGTGTCGGGAATGATTTGGAATGATGGAGTCGGTATATGTAGGTTTTCTATAAATGTTAAAATTTAATTGGTTATTTATTTTATGAATTGTGAGATCGAGAAAATTTATTGAATTATTTGTTTCTGATTCTACTGTAAATTTGATTGATGGATGGATAGAGTTTATGAAATTTGAAACATGCCAGGATGTCGTCTACATATCTGAACCACCAGTTGATATGTTTCTTCCGTTAGGGAAGAAACATATCAACTGGTGGTTGATACTTTTAGAGCCTAAAGGGCTAGTAAAAAAACCTGATGAAGAATTTTCACTACTGATGAATACGAATACATACAACTACTTGTATTATGGACAAAACTGTGATCAGATATGGCCAACGATTAGCTAAAGGAACTGGTGGTCGACTTTCATAATAATAATTACTTTCCCTATACACGTAGTATATAGGGGGAGTATTGTTTTCGTGATTTTTTTTTGAAATTTTTTTTTTGCGGAAATATCCGTTTTGGGGCCCCCTGAGTCCATTGCACTAATTTCTGGAAAATTTTTTTGTGTGTTGTGTGTCTGTGTGTCTGTCTGTCGGTGGGCGCTGTATCTCAAAAACGAAACATCGTATTGAGATGAAACTTTAAACTTAAGGTTTTATCATTAGAAACTGGAACTGAAATGCTTTTGGTGAACATTCATAAACCGGAAGTAGATGTTTACTCGAGGCGTTTTTTTGTTTTTTCGTGATATTTTTCTTAATATGAAAAATTTTTAAAAACTGTTCAAACAAAAGTTAAAGGGAATCAAAAATTAAACAAGTTTTATTCGAATATGTTTTTCATAAAAATCTTAACTTTTGAGAAAAAAAAAACTAGAAAATTTTGATATTTTTTGCCAATTTCTAATAAACTATTGGAGTTACGTAAAATTTATATAACAAATAATTGTAGAGAATTAAAAAGTGAACAAATTATTAAGAATAACATTTTCTTGTAAAACTCATAGTTTTCGCGTAATATATAGGGAAAGTACTATGATGGCCACATCACCATTTTAATAATAATTATAATAGGAAGGAAATAGTCAAACTCGTGTACCGTTCGTAAAAATGTCTCTCGAACGACAGAAAATATAAAATAAATATTACTTCTAAACCAAAATATTTATTACTATCTAACAAAGATCTTGAATTTAGTTTAGTTACAGATAATAAGGATATATTTTTGCCAGAAGATTTGTATGATCATCTAGACGAAATTCAACTTAAGAAATATATTTCTAAATTGTGACTATGTGAAATAGTTCTCACAAAAAAGGCAAGGCTTAGCCAAATCTGTATAGTTTTATAATTTTATATACATCCACCGAATTATAGAATTAATCCAGTTTTGATTCTAAACCTTAAATATTTTGGCTATTCAAAAATATTTCTAAATAATTATAAATGTATTGTTTCCAAATTTATTGATTTATTAAATTTTCTGTCAGAAAATTTTCTGTTTGAAAATCATTACATCTAAACACCGGTGGTTGTGGCAGAACTCTTAGCAAAAGTACAACATCGTTTGTTCGGCTCAGCAATTGGATGGGTGGCTATTACCATTGCCCATTGAAATAAAATTTATGGCGCTTTAAGGATAATTCTTAATTTTATCATGTGTAAAAATAAAAAACTCATATTTCAAGAGTTTTTTTTATTACAATGTAGATCTAAACAAATATTATTTCTGATACTTAGGTTAAATTTACACACATATACTTGTGGATACTGATGTGGTACAAACACTAAGAGGAAAGGTTTTGAATATACATTCAAGGTCTTTTTAGAATTGTAATATAGTAGTTAAATTTAGTTAAAATAATGTGTTGACTAAATAGATTTAATTAATAGTTTTTTTGCTGCAAAACAAAAGAAAATACAATAAAAACAGTCAAATAAAATTAAAGTATTTTATTTAATTAAAACTATTTTTTTACGAGTTAAGTAAAAACTTAATCAATACAATTTAAACAATTACATTGATACATTTATAAATGCATCCTTTATTAACATTTTTTGTAATATGCAAGAAATTTTATTAAATAGGTGTCTAAATAGAAAGTATTACATTTTGATATACTATAAGGATATTATAAACCTCTAGATACATGCAGGAGAGAATTATAATATCATTAATCAGCATACTTTATATAGCGAGGAAAGTGAAATCGGCCCGCAGAATATTAACATCGGAAACAATCAACAATACATTCCATTTATTAATATTAACAATTACTGCTAAGAATAAACTGCGGTTTAGGAAATGCCTACGCCGAGGTCGCTTTTGCCTAATTTGCCTAATCGATGACCTTAATGTATTTATTAAACTACTTATATTGCACGTGCAATAATTTCGATCCACAGAAAACAAAATGAAGGTGTCCCGTCGAATGAATATTAATAAGACTTGAGGTGTTACTGTTACTTGTTTATCATATCGGGCCTCCCTGCATTCTTTCAATCATAATTGAAACCACCGCTATTCGTGCCACTAACAATAATAAATATCATGTAATGAAAAGCAATGCAATGTAAACCGTAAAACCGTAAGATACTTTAATTAATAAATTTGCTTTATTTACAATGGGAAATGTATTACTCTATGTAATAATGGACACAAATAAAATATAGCTTGTTTAGGTAATACTTAATGTGACTTATTTCTTGACACTATAATTAATTAAAATATAATTAAGGATTTGTTATTATTATTAATATTATTTCTTTCAAACTGTAGAGTGGTTTATATGTAATTTTTTAAACAGTAAACTAAAATATAATATATTGTTAATGTAAGAAGCTTCTACTTCGTTATACATGTTTGAATAATTAATAAAACACTTCAACTTTGTTTGTATAACACTCTATTATGTTTCGATAATGGCAAGTGGAGTTGCCGAAACTAGTTAACAAAATAAAATATAGAGTGTTATACAAACAAAAGTGTTTTATTAATTAAAATATAATAAGTGTTTATATCATAAATTCTCCCAATACTTTTTTTTATTATATTTCTACATTATTAGCAATTTTGAAAAATAACTTATTTGCTTGATTATCATTACCATGTAATCATTTTTAAAGTGTTTCTTTTAAATGAGGCTACATATGTATTATTACTTTAATCAGAGAAATGCATATTTCATTTATATCTAAACTGTGTGGCCGTAATGCCCCTAATTGTTAGGCTACAAATAAATAGAATCTTATAACAGATGCCCAAGATGTTCTTAAGTCTTTATAATTTGTTTATAAAAAATCGGATTAGTAAAATAATCTTAATAATCTTTATTAGAATCTTATTATACTTGCAGATCACTCTAGTCTGCATGACATAATAAAAATTTATTAAACCATCAAAAAAATGTTTATTAGCATCGGAAAGACGACAATCAACGTAAGAAAAGTGGACAATATAAACCGGTGGCTATCATAAGATACGGAATATTAGAGAAAAGATACTGACAAATACATAAGTCAAGGCATTTCCTACAAAAAACCCATTAATAGAAATTTCTGAAAACCCAGTCAATATTTGTGTTTTTTTTTTTACAAATTACTTGCTTAATATAGTAATTTAATAATTGCAATATTAATAAGTATATATTTTAATAATTCTTTATGATTTCTTACGTGAACGGTTAAAAATGATTTCAACCGCTTTTTCTTTCTTTCTGCTATCCTAGGTATGTCGTTCTCTATAAATTTATTTTATATGAATTTTCATGTTCAAAATAATCAATTTTATTAGCTCAAATAAATATAATTGACCCAAAATCATCAATAAATTAGTCACATTTCTCACGATTCTATCATTTCCATTTCTCCATTGTTTAATATTTGAGACATTCGAAGAAGAAAATGGTCGTCGTTTCCTACATTCAATGTCCAGTACAATTAGAGAAACAAGCAATAAATTACTTTCTTTTCGCAAAATGAAGTTTTCGCGGGACGTTTTCCATCGGTCGTCCATTGTTTCATTGTCCGAGGCCGTGTAGTACGGTAATGTGTTCATTTTAGGTACAATTTGAAATTTGAATCTAACAGGATCTAATAATGATTCACATGTCTGAATTGAAAACGGAATGTGTCGATCAAATGGCTCAAAATCTACATGCTGACAATTAATTGTTTTGCATGGGAACGAACACACTATGAATTTACAATTGTACAGGGTAATCTAATTTCGCTTGGTAAATATGAAACAAAGCTATGGCATAGCTGCGCTCACTTTTTAAGGCTAGGGATCAAAATCACTATCTTGTAATTATTTTCTACATATACTGTTCGAGTATAACCTTGTAGTATCTTTTATTTTATGTACATACTTTTAAGTTGTGATAGTTAAAATGAGATTTAAAAAAAAATATTTCTTTATTGTCTGCAATATATGGAAATTAACCAATTAAACGGTGTTCAAATTAAGAAATAAACCAATTAAACGGATTTTGTTAAACAAATATTGTAATATAATTCCATTCAGTTTTAACTATAATAAATATAACAATTGTTATTATTATTTTATAGCTATATCAATTGACCGGCAAAGGGTAATCTTGTTATTACGCTTAAGTTAACTAATTAGGATGTAATAGGTAAATTTAATTTATTCGTAATTTGTTGCAGATAGTAAAGGCGATAAAAATAAACTTAGTATTGGGTTAAAGTGGAAAGTTTGGCAACATTGATGCAAATGACGACCGGCTCATATTTTTTATTTGAAGAACGTTTACTTGTATAATAATTTCGTATTTAGATAAACAACAATTCGTATGTGTATTAATAATAAAATATATTAAAATCTTTTAGTTCGTTGTAGAAAATTAACTAATAATTTAAAAATACGAAAACATTTCGTGAATCTACAACAATGAGTCCTACTATGACTACAAAACTAGTTTAATTTAATTAAATCAGTCTAAATTCAGTTTTTATTCATATTTTTTCATGTTATATTCACTTTGAAACAGTACATTTTATCATTTATTCGTTTATTCAACAGAAATAATTTCATTCAAATTAGTGTTGCTTTGATAGTTTTACTATTTGTAACACGCAAATTTCGTATCATTCAATATATGTCGAGGTATTTATCAGAGAAGTAGTTGTTTCAATAAGTAATTTGTTTTGTAGTCTTAGTAAGACTCATTGTTGTAGATTCACGAAATGTTTTCTTATTTTCAAATTATTAGTATGTGTATTAATTTCTATCTAGTCGCTTCTCTTGGTGGAGTAGATTTGCTCTCCTCCAATAAAAATACTTTTAACAATTATAATTCGTTTATAAACATATCTAAATTTGTTTTAAGCTTAAAAGTAAAACATATAAAATAGGTAATTGTGGAGGCCTCTACTTTGTGATACATTATTATAAATAAATGATTGTAAACACCTTATATATATCACACACTTTTTATCTTTATTCGTGACTATAGTTTTGACAGATTTTCTGTCATTCACAAACTATACTTCATAAAATTTTTTACAAACAACTTTAAAAAACAATTTTACAATTTAGATGGCGTTGAACAGGGGGGTATATATTAGGTCAGTTTGATCATTTATTAGTAGAATTTCAGGGTTACGTTTTTAATTTTATAATTTTCCAGAGACTCCATTTTTTAATCCTTTTCAGCGAAATGAATTATCTCAAGTACATCTGTGTGATCAAAATTGTGATTATTGTTTAGTAAATGATTAGCAAAAGTTGATTTTTCGTTTTTATTATTATATGAACTTATATGTTTTTTTAGTCTAATTTTAAAATTGTGACCTGACTGACCAATATATACTCCTTTACAAGTGTTGCAAGTGTATTTGAGGCTGACTTATTTATTTTATTTATCGGAGAATGTTTTGTTTTCCGAGGATGTTTTTGATGTATTGCTAATTTTACCAAAAAATGTCAATGATTTAAATATTGGGGGGACTTTCTTATTATTGGCATATAAATATTTTTAACTGAGTTTAGTTCATGTTTCTTAATAAGATTTTCTATGATGTTATCTTGGTAGCCGTTATTAATTGCTAGTGATTTAATTATTTTTATTTCATTTTTATACCCATTCTTCCAATGAATCCAACCTATCCTAGATTATATGGAACAATAAAAATCCACAAATTAGATAATCCAATAAGACCTGTTGTTACATATATAAATTCTCCAACCTACAATTTATCAATTAAACTTAATAAGCTTTTCAAAGAGTTAACCGAATTTAGAGATCCACAGTCAATTAAAAATTTAATACATTGTGGTAAGTCGTTCCGAGGTGGGTTAAATTATAATTTCAGAAGTGTACTTACTTAGAAAATGTTTTATTATTTAATTCGATACCGGTTTCGGCTATGACATCATCGAAACTGGAAAAATGTATTATAGTTACAATTTAAAATTTTTAAGAATAATCTTAAAATAAAAATAGAAATATAATAATTAAAAATATGATTAAAATACTAGGTGCTACATGTTTGTGAGTGATCGTGTATTGTGTTTGTGTGTGTAATTGTTATATGTGGATATGTTTATTAATATATGTTAAGGAAATATAATAAATTTAAAAATACGAAAACATTTCGTGAATCTACAACAGTGAGTCTTACTAAGACTACAAAACAAATTAATTTGAAACAACTACTTCTCTGGCTAGTACCTCGATATACGTTGAATAAAACAAAGTTAATTTGCGTGTTACGAATAGTACAACTATCAAAGCAACACTAATTTGAATGAAATTATTTCTGTTGAATAAACTAATAAATGATAACATGTATTTTAGATTGTTTAAATATGACTATAACATGAAAAATTATGAACAAAAATTAATTTATACGTATATACGTACTTGTCAGTGGAAACTATCCGATTGTTATTGTGGAAGTTGTGTGTGATCGTTGTGTGTGTATGGGTATGTATGTGTGTTGCGATTTCGGTCTAGTTTTTGTTTACGTAGGTGTTCAATTTTACTATGTTTTTTGATAATGTTATGTGTATTATATAATTGGGTTTCTGCTTTTGTGTTTGCAATAAGTGTATCTAATCCTATATATGTTACCCACTCTCAAGGAACATTCAAACCCATTACATAAGAGTGTAAATCGGCGACGATTGCAATGCTACATATATAGGAGAAACAGGACGTAACATTGAGAAAAGGGTGAACTTTGGAAAGCATTTAAAATTCAATAGCCATCACTGCGATAACCCTAACAACGCTAAACTGTTGCATGAATGCAAAAAATCATTTAAACTCTGTTTATTAGAGAATTACGTAATAGAAAAATACACGATCCCCTCACCACTTCTCTTAATGAACACCGAACTAATTTGTAAAAAGTTAAGGTCATTCAATACATACACAACCACACAAATACGGAATAGATGTACTTCCGTCAGTTAGACAACAATACTTAATTACTGATGAATTAACCCACAACACAAATTTTACACAAACCCACTACACTCTTGTAATTTTAATTTTTTTAATTTTTATTTTATCTAGTGACTTTCGAACAAAGTTACAATAATACACGACATTATACGTAAGTACAAAATGAACTATTTTATACTTAGAACATAAAACCTAAAATAAAAAAAATGGTGATGTAGCCATCATAGTACTTACCCTATATTTTTCTCGAAAACTATGGGATTTACGCAAAAAGGCTATTCTTATAATCTACTTATTTTTAAAATTCTCTACAATTATCTGCTATATAAATTTCATGTAACTCTAACAGTTAATTAGCAATTGGCAAAAAATGTGTAAATTTTCAGTTTTTATTTTTTTAAGTTAAAAATTTTATGAAAAATATGTTTAAATAAAACTTATTCAGCTTTTTATTGTCTTTAACTTTTGTTTGAACCCTTTTTTTAATATCACCAAAACGTCTCGAGTAAACATCCACTTCCGGTCTATGAATGTTTACTAAAAGCTTTTCAGTTCCAGTTTTTAATGATAAAACCTTAAGTTTAAAGTTTTAACTCAATCGGATTATTCGTTTTGAGATTCAGCGCCCACCAAAAGATAGACACACAGCCAGACAGACCGACACACACAGACACATTTTTTTTTTCTCAGAAATCAGTGAAATGGACTCAGGGGACCTCAAAACGGATATTTCCCCAAAAAAATCAGAAAAAAATCACGATTACAATACTTCCCTTTATATGAATAAAACTATATAAGTACTTTTAAAAATATATTGTATATTATCCATACTGTGGCTTCTTCAGGCGAAGGAATGGTAAATTATAGCGTCTTACAATATATTTTTGAAAGTACTTATATAGTTTTATTCATATAAAGTGAAGATGAACTTTCAACATCTGCCAGCCTCATCAATCAATTACAATACTTCCCATATATTTCAATAAAGAAAGTTGAAAATAATAAAATAAAACTAAAATAATATATAATAATATTTTAGAACCATTACCACACACATACACAACAAATACAACAAATGTATACAAACCCAAAAGACCATCGGATAGCTTCCACTGACAAGTACGTATATATATCCTTAACATATATTAATACACATACCCACATATAATAATTACACACACAAACACAATACATGATCACTCATAAACATGTAGCACCTAGTATTTTAATGATAGTTTCAATTATAATATTTTAATTTTTATTTTAAGCTTATTTTTAAAAATATTAAATTGTAACTAGAATACACTTTTCCAGTTTCGCCTGATGATGGCATAGCCGAAACCGGTAGCGAATTAAATAATAACACATTTTCTAAGGAAGTACACTTCTGAAATTATAAAAAATTAATATATATATATATATATATATATATATATATATTAATTAACACTTAAACATTTAAATAATTTCCATTTAGAACACATTATTAAGCTAGTGTCATTTGATGTAAGTAATATTTTCACCAACATACCTTCACTAGAATGCATAATACTTATTACACAACATTTAGAATCATGCAATGTTAATCCAGTCATAATACAAGAATTTAATAGTAATTATTTTGAAATATATATATTTTTTTCATTTGAAAATAAAATCTACCAACAAGAAGAAGGTTTGGCAATGGGCTCCCCATTAAGTCATCTATTAGCTGAAATATTCATCAAGTTCTGGTATAGGTATGTAGATGACATTATTTCAGCCTTTAAAGGCACATACCAACAATTACAACAGTATTTAACTGAGATCAATAACACACTAATATTAAATTTACATTAGAACAAGAAGTTAACAACAATGTAATTTTTTTAGATTTGTCAATTACAAAAACAATAGATAAGAAGTTTAACTTTGAAATTTACAGAAAACCTACAGTTATAGACACACTAATTCCAGCACAATCACGACATCCATTAAAACATAAACTTTCTGCATTTAATGTAATGATTTTCCGAGCCAGATCGATCCCACTAACTGACACAGGGCATAAAAATGAAATAAAAATAATTAAATCACTAGCATTTAATAACGGCTACCAATATATAATGTTATAATCGTTGATGTACCTAATGAAACCGTTTGTGAAGATTGGGTGCTTCAAATACAAAGTCGGTTCAAAATAGGTGATAGATTAGATATTAATCAATGTATTAAAAATATTCATTTATAGTATGGAAGAATGCTATTTGTAAAGAAAATATTTTAATAAATGCAAATAATAATTAGGTCTCGTGTAATCTATTTTGTGAGATGGAATTTTTATTCGCATTTATTTTATTTAACCTGTTGGAAAATTACATGTAATATATTTTTAACCAGATTACAACATTTGATATTTTAACCATTTTAAGAACACAAAATATAAACTACAATTAGATAAACGCTTTTCAATATCTTTCCAATCTAACAAGGCATCACTCAAGATTTTCCCTTTATTCAACATATTGTTTCACAATATCAATAATCCCGATCTCACTTATCGCAAATTTTCAGAATGTTCTTTGCATTTCGCCGATGTTCTTTTTTGTTGCCCATTTATTCACCCCCCAAATCACTCAAGAACCCCTTCAAATCTCCTTCGACTAGTCTGGTGCTCTAAATATCGAATTAAAATTAACCCTTCCAAATCACAATTATTCACACCTTTAGATAAAATCACACTACAATCCACTATAATCATAATAAATAATACAATAATCTATCTAACCTACACCTGCAAATATCTAGGCATTTAAATCGCTTCAAAACTTTCCTTTAAATTCCATGCCCAAGCAATAAAAATTCATATTTAATTGTGGTTGCGTTCACTTTGTGGTACATCTTGAGTAAAGTGAAAAAACAAAGTCATCGTGTCTCCTTTAATAAAAATTCAATCAAAATAAAACGAATGCTTGGAATTTTATATCACTGGCGTATAAAAAACAAGAAATATCAACAAAAACTGCAATTCTAATACAGTATACATATCTCCTCGAGTAAAATAAATAACAAGTGAATTATACCAAGTGTTTTAATTGAACAATCAAATTAATATAAAAATGTTTCACCGCGGTTTGAGTGAGAAATAAATTCATCATACTGCAACAACAATATACAAACCGATTTGCTGGCCCTTGTTAGGTTAGGGTGGAATCATTTCTATTCAACTTCGACCATCTATTCTTTACTAATTCCCAGATGCCTGAAGATCTGTCCTCAGAGCCCCAACCAAACTCTATCACCCTACCAATTCACTCCAAAAAAAACAGAAATTTCCTCCCCAACATATATTAAAATTAAGCACTAAATTTGCAAATTATTCCTTTTCTTCTCCTTACAATTCATGCATTTATTTTTGCAAATTAACAGTTCAATTAGCTAGCAAATATACATTTCTACTTCCATTGTTAAATTTAGGACAAGAAAGAAAGACCTCTAGTCTACAGCCCAGATGGATTAATCCCATTTAATTAAATTCATATAATTTTAAAGTAATAAAAAATGCAGCTCGGTAATTTTGGAAATAAGATTAATTGATTGAATTTTTCTATGATAGATTATTTATAGTAAATTAGAAGTTATTGTCGTATTTAACTTTGTAGAGTTACAGAAAAGGTATTTATAAAGAATTATTAATGTTGTAATTTATACTTATTTTTGACAAAAAAAAACAGATAGTCTAAATAATTTGATTTTATACGGAAAATCTGTTTAGCCGATTATTCCCTGTAAAACGTCTAAAGATATTTGTTTAATACGTACTTGTGATTCGGATAAATTTTATTTTGATTATACATTCCTAACGTGTATAATTTTTTTACTATATAGTTCCAAGAATAGGATTTTTAATAATAAAAATAAAATAAAATAAGATATTAATCAATTCTTATATTAGTGCCAAGTAAGCATTGCTATGAGATATCATTTTAAGTCATTTTTATTCTCTAGATGTATAATTCGGGTATTATTATTAATAGTTTGGTGACTAAGTCGCTAATAACGATAAAAAGAATAATCAAAAAGTAACACATAGTAATGATTATCAGGAAATAATTCCTTAATATTATTATTATAACTGTGTAAGCACTGAATGTTTCATTGTATTAAGTACCTTGATTGTAATAAAATATATTAAAAGTCGTTTAGGTGGAAAAATTAACAAATAATTTTAAATTGAATTCTCGGACTAATACCGCGAATATATTAAAATATACAACAACAAAAGTAATTGTGTTTGAAATAGCCCAACTACAATGCAACACTAGAACAAAAGTATTTGTTGCTGCCAAACTACAAGGATTTTAATTTACTTTGAAAAGTTGAGAAAAGTTATTGGTTTAAATAAATTAAAATTATGTAAAAAACATCTTTAGACATGTGTTTAGATCTTTAAATTCTCAATATAGCTTTAATTATTTTTCTTTTTTTATTTTTCTTTCTGTTCTTCTTTTGGTGCCGTCTCTTATCGAAATTTGTTTATCATCATTGCTATTTTGACTTTATTTACCGCTGCAAGGAAAAGTTCTATGAAACTGCATTAAAATCAAGCCTTCAAATTCCGCAACCACGAAATTCTCCTTCTATTAAAGTTCCTTGTTCCCTTTATTTTACCCTCCATGATCACTCTAAGTATCTCATATCTGTGTCCTCTCATTACATGTCCTAAATATTTAAATATTGTAGCTTCCTTCTCTTTCTTGTAATACCATTCAATTAAATAACCCGAAAATAATATTTATTTCAATTTATCGATCACCCTCAGGGGATTACGAATCATTTTGAAATGTCTTTGAACAAATTCTGCAAAATTTAGTTAGTCTTAACACGGTCGCAATAATTTGTGGAGATTTTAATGTAAATTTTAATTGTGAAAACAATATTTCATACAATTTTAATATGTTAGCAAGCGCTTATAATTTCAAAACTACTAACTACTCAGATACTAGAACAACTCATCTCAGAAGTAGCTGCTTGGACAATATATTGATAAATGGTTAAGTAAAATATGATATTAAAGTAATAGATCCCGCAATAACTGATCACAGTGCAATACTCGCAACAGTGTACTTAACTGTAGGGAAAGATAAAAATAAAATAATTACCGGAAAATTTATTACTCCAAGTGAAATAATGAATCTTAGTTAGAAATTAAAAACACTTGGTTTGTTTCACAGAATATTCTGTGAAACAAACCAAGTATTTTTAATTTCTAATCAAGATTTTTCAAATATGCTTCAACACGGGTTAAGTGAGCAATTAATTAAATATGAAATAATGAAATTCAAAACTAAAATATCTCAACATATCTTTTCAGAGCCGCAAAATAAAAAGTCACAAGAGGCATTTACGATTTTTTTCAATGAATTCTTGTATATATTTCACTAAACTAATTTTAAATAAAATCCCAGCATCTAAAAAACACTGGTACACAGATAGTTTAAAACAACAATAAAATACAATACAAGCTCTAACAACAATATTTAAATGTATAGGACAAGCATATCTCAAAGATGAAATAAAAAAGTTACAAAATCAGTATCAAAATAACATTAATATCGCAAGAAAATCATATAACGAAAGTAAAATAGTTATCTCCGTAAATAAGCCGAACGAGATCTGGAATATAGTACACCAAACATGAAAAAATAAACGTATTCCAAAAGTAACAAAAATAACATCAAACAATATGCAGCAATATTTTGTAAATGCAGTTGATGAAATAAATTCCATCTTAGCATGTGATAATGAGAGTTTTAGGTTATTATTGCACAATTTTAAAATAAATAAAGTCGGTTTATTTTTCTTTAGACCAGTGACAGAGTACGAAATTAGAAATATCATATCAAATTTAAAAAAATCGAATTCAACAAATATTTACGGCATAAAAAGTATGCATAATAAAATAATCAATTGAACATTTAGTTCCAATACTTACACGCATAATTAATATTATATTTGTTGAAGGAGTGTTTCCCAAAGAACTCAAACTTTGTAAAGTAGTACCTATACATAAGAAGGGAAATATTAATGAGATAAAAAACCATAGGCCAATCACTATAACGCCAATAATATCTAAAGTGTTTGAAATAGCAATAAAAAATCGTTTATATCGTTATATGGTATATCAGTACCAGTCAATATGGTTATGTGTTAGGTAAATCTGTACTAGATCCAGTTTTAAACTTCGATACTGTATGTTTTAATAAACTTCTCTACAAATTAGAATACTATGGAATACGTGGTCCGCCTTTAGAATTATTAAAATCATTCTTATACGATAGAGAACAAACCGTCTCTTACCAACTAACCTGCTCGAATACAATTATACTAAAACAAGTCATACCGCAAGGTACTATTTTAGGCCCACTGCTATTTCTTATATACACAAATAATCTAAAACCCAATGTAAAAACTGCCGACACGTATCAATACGCTGATGATTCAACTCTAGTAAGAAAAGACCACCCACATTCTGTAAAAACAAGAATTGAAATCGAAGCAGTACAATGGTTTAAACACAATAATCTTGCAATTAATGAGGCGAAAACCAATACGATTTCCTTTTCTCTTTCAAATGCAATTAAAATGGATAACATCAAATTTTTAGGGATTACATTAGATAGCACATTGAGTTGGGAGGAACATATTATCCAAATTAGTAAAAGAATTTGTAAAAACATATATCTATTACTTGAAATATCGGAGCAGGTTAATTCTCACGTTGTATGCATGTCATATTTTGCATTTATCCACAGCATTAATAATAAAGATATAATACTGTGGGTAGGTACTACTGCAAGTAGTAAAATATTTGTACTACAAAAAAGTGCATACGAATAATAGCTGGCTTAAAACAATCAGAGAGCTGCAGAGGTTATTTTACTGGTTTATATATTGTATCATGTTTACTATATGTTTATGACAGAAGACTCGCGTATCGTTACCATGCCGATATACACAGCTATGATACGAGATCAAGGACTGATGTATATTTACCTAAACATCGGCTAACAAAAACTAAAAGAGTTTCATAGTACGTGCAATATAATCAGTTACCTGAGCAATTCAAAATTCTTTCTAGAAAAAAATTTGAAGAAGTGATCCACAGAATCGTCACAAAAATGGAAATTTATAATATTGATGATTATTTTGAAATTGATAAGCGCTTTTATTTAGTCTAGTTTTTTATAATGTAAATTAATTTTATGTCTTTTTAAATGAAATCAATATTTTAGCCATTACTTGCGCATTTGTTCGCAATTTAGGTGGGATCCATTCTTGACATTTTATATGGGAATGATTCTTCTGTAGTACTATATTTCGAATGGTTGCAATTTATCTATTTGTTCTTGTTTCAGTGTCCAACTCTCTACTCCATTAGTGACACTGCAAACTCATAACACCTTAGTGCTATCACTCTTAATTTTATTGCAAGATTTCTGCTCTTATTTCTGTTGGACGTTATTTTCTATGATCCGTGTATACAGGTATCTATATTTTTGAACTCTTAATGACTGTGTCATCTGCAAATCTTATGTTGTTTATAATTTTACCGTTTATGATTATCCCATCTTTTTGCCATATTAATGCTTTTTCGAAAATTTATTTTATTATAAGTTATCTCTTTTAGCTTTTTGTGAGTATCGAATCACAGTTTCTCTGATAAAAGGGTATTCTTCACATTGCTCTTTTAACCATTGTCCCTTTGCTTGTTTAATTGTAACTTTTATTTGCTTGTCTATTTCGCTCTACTTATGATTATAAGTCTTGAATATCTTCTGTAATTCACTGATCCTTTTTGTATTTTGTTTGTTGTAGAACTTCCTTTTGAATTTTAGTTATTTCTGTATTTATCAAAAACCATTTGTTGTCTATTTCAGTATTTTAGAGAATTTCTTCTTTTATACTATTTAATTCTTTGTTAGTTTTCTCTGTCATAAGTTGTTTTGGGTTTGCATTTCTTAGCTTATTTATTTATTTCATTTTGAGCCTGATTTTTGTTTTTTGCTAATATATTTGAGATTTTTAGGCTTTGTCTAACCAATATTCTGTCAATCTGAAATCTTAAAATTTGTTTATTATCGACCGATGATTTCTATGTGTAGAGCCTCCGTTTAGATAATTTGAAGAATGTATTTGCTTTAAAAAAATTATTATTATGGCGGAATTCTATAAGTCGATTTCTTCTTTTATTACTAGCTGCCAACCCATAATCTCCTGTGAACCCGTCAACGTTTTCTTCTCCCACCTTTTCGTTAAAGTCTCCATTATAATTGACACATCTCGCGTTTTGGTGGATTTTAAAACATTGTTTAAATTTTAGAAGCTTTTTATATCATTATCTGGTTACCTGTTAGGGCATATAATTGTATGAAGTTTATATTTGCCCTATTTGTGTTTTTGTGAATTATTATGATTCTAATAACACTTTCAAATATTTATTTTGCCGTTCGCGACATTTGTTTCGACACACTGTGTCTTCTTCGGGCGAAGAACTGAAGAAGACACAGTGTGTCGAAACAATTGTCGCGAACGGCAAAATAAATATTTGAAAGTGTTATCGTATTTCATTTACGAAAATTTACCAAAGTGATTAGAATATGAACTTTCAACAACTAACAGCCTCAACTATTCAGTTATTATGTTTCTGTTTGAGTAAGTAATAAAATTTGCTACTGCTTTGTTGATGGTTCTGCTTAAAATTATTTCAACGCCATATTTGTGTGAACCATTTGAATTCTTTAACAATACATAGTTTTGTTGTTTACCATTATTTTTCCAGCATTAGGCCCTTCAACATCGCTAATACTAAGTATCAAAGATCTCTATATTTAGTCGGTTCATTTTGTTAACAGCAATATGTATTTTTCCGTTTGTTACAAATATTAAAACTAAACATAACTAAGTGTAATTATGTGGGTATTATAAATGGAGAGTTTAAACAAAATTCAAGCGTTTACATTTTCAATTTGTGCATAACCATATTTCGGTGATTCCTTATATTGTTCACGTTTTGTTTAGCTTGCTTAAAAACTATTAAGATATGCTGAACATTTTATCTCAATAACTAATGTAATTTTGCGTTTATGGTCACATATATTTTAGAATGTAAATTTTTTCTAGACATTAGAAACCTAAAAATGTTATATAACTATCAAAAAAGATAAAAATTAAATCATATTGAAACTACCGAAATTTGTAATAGACGTTACATCTGCTTCTAATATCCGCAATATTCTATCTTTTTATGTTTCTCTCATTAATACAAATAATGGTCTTCGTTATATAGTTCCTACTTGATAATGACTTTAATAAGTCAAAACTTAACATGATGAAGATGTGTGCATTTAAGAAGGCTTATATAAAAATTAATTGAAGTTTTAATATTTTCTTGGAATATTTTATTATTTATGTGTAATGTACAAAATCCACCTCAGGGAAGTCGCACAAGAAATCACATATTATTTCGGTTGCCTTTTAATAGGACTAACTACAGCTATTTTAATGCTGTATCAAAAATGACAATGATGCGGTTGGCTACAACAACCGAACCATATTTTGATTTATTTAGTTTAAATTTAATTAATTTTAAAAGGCGGTTACGCAGAATTAATCTAGATGTGTAAATATTTAATATTATAATAATTTTGTAATTACTCTAGTTCTAGGACTAAATAATAATATCATTGGAGATGTTTAGGCTTGAACTTTGCAGAAATGGTAAACTGAAATACATTCTAAAAACAATAAAAATGCCTATAAATCTGAAATCCTATATCCTAAAAACCTGTAGTTTCCATAGTTCTATAGGTTTGGGTTTTTATTACATTTTAGAAGCTTTAGATTTAACAGCGTTTACTGGAAGAGGTGTTTACCCCTGATGTTTTTCGTGTTTCCTATAAAAAATTTATTACTCAAAATAATTACTACTAAAGTATTACTAAAAAAGTTTTAAAATATAAAATAATTTTATTTCAGCGAATATTTATTAGATTTATTGATGTAGATAGTAATAAAATGCATTATTCCAAAATTTAAGAAAAATATCACATTTATCACCATTTATCAAATTTTTTACATATTTTATGCAAACAAACTTGGGGGAAATAATACAACTTTGACTGCAATTATTCTCCTCTTGTTAATAAAGAGATTATTTTTTGTCTTTTAATAAACTCAAATTATTAAATACTTAATAATTACTAAAATCATAGAATTTTATTTCTAGATCTTGCTTAGAGTTATGTCAAGATATAATGAAATATTAATTCACTTAATAATCAGTAAGTATATACTATTTAAATCAATAATTTATATCAAAACATGACATTTATTTCTATTTTTAAATAATCAAAAATATTTTCCATACTTTTTATTACAATGTCAACACAGAAGCTTGGATAGAAAATACACATTTATATATTCCATTTAACGTAATAACAATCACCAGAATAAGTTTATCTTTATTATCAACTTCCATGTTAATAACAAAGAAAGTGTTTTAAATAGAGTGAGGAAGTAATAATCTCCAACGGACATGTCAAAAGTTTCGCAATTCGCACGCCGGCAGTTTAATAATTTAAACAAGTTGCTGCCTGACATTTATATGAAAAATAGTAATATGAAAAGGCTATTTGTAACAGAAGGATGCGCGCATTTGCAACGTCCGAAAGGAAGTCACCTTTCGCAAACAAGTTGTGATACCGTGTAAGTATATATTAATTATTTCTGCGATGACTGTGTTTTGATATTAGACACACGGACTACCGCAATTATACATGTTTACTGTATGTAGGTTAAGGTTTCTTTGTAAATCTTGAAACTCCATTTGTGCAATTTAATTGTTAAATATTAATTATCATTCAAACTTTATTTGGCAACGATGGTAAATTAGATTAATTAACAAAATTAATTATATAATTATATAAATGTGACCAATTGGAAATAGATATCTATTTGTGTTTGATTCAGGTTATAATTGGTAAATCCAAAATTAATTGTTGTTGTAACCTCTTTGTTAATGTTTTATAATAAATTTATATATATGCAATTTATTATTCATAAATTTGTAATTCATCAATTCAATATATCTGTTCTTTAATACTAGTCATTGAAAATCAGCAATAGTATAATATAATATAATAATACAGCTTATATATAAAGGGGATAATTAGGATAATAAATATATATATATAAATTAATAAAAATAAAAGTTTGGTATAAATTATCTCGTTCTCGAACGACATGGGCAAGTAGATGCGATATACTTGGATTTAAAAAAAGTATTTGATAGTGTTAGACATGGCCTGGTAATCAATAAACCATCAAATTTTGGGTTTTCACCTGTATTCTGTCCTCTTATTGAGTCTTATTTATTTAATCTCACTAAGTAAGAAGAACATAGTGGTTTTATGGCCCCTACATTTGTTTCATCAAGCGATATTTCAGGGGCCTAACTTGGGTCTAAAATATGTTCAACTGGAAGGAGAATCCTATAATTACTTCATTGGTAGACATCTGTTTTTTCACTGTAATTTGGTCAAGGATTTGGGCGTCTTGCTTGATAATAAATTAACCTTTGAATCGCAATGAAATTTCTAATGCAAGCTATAAAATACTAGGGATCATCTCGAGAAACTCTTAAGAATTTAAAAAAAGTACCACTTTAATTAATGTTTAAAGCCTTTATCGGAACTTAATTTGTATATTGTTCTATCATGTGATCTCATTTTCATTATTGCTAAATTCAACACATTTAATTAATTCAGTAATCGTTTTTAAACCTGCTTTATTTAAAAAAAAAACATAAGGAGTATCCGCTACATAACATGTTTCTTTCAGAGTTTAATTTATCCTCACTCGAATTGCGAAGCACATTTTCCTCTGTGGTATTCCTTTATAAAAGCATACTTAATAGAATCAATGATACATTTTACTGAAATAACTAAATGAACTCTTTTGCGCTTTCTACTGCAAAAACTAACGTTTTTTACTATTCGCTACTTTTTAATGGCAAGAATTTGCAATTGCTTTTCGGTCTTAGTCATATGTTGTTTATGTTTATTATTCTTTAGCTTACAATCCAAAATTTAAAAAAATACATATCAATATCTGATGCGGCCAGTCAATCGTCGCATCATTAATAAAGATTATTTATGGGGGTCAGATATTCCGAAATAAGTTGTCAGCCCAAATTGCAAGTGTAACGAATTTATGGGGGCTGTTAAACGTTGTGGGACCCATTGTAACATGAGAGGTAGACACATCTGGAAAGCATCTCGGACGGAAGCGGAGCCTGTGCACTTTTCCAGGAATTAGAAAGTGACGCGGAGGTGCATGTCCAGAAAAGGCAACAGAGCAAAGTCGGGGATGATGGCAGCCAATCAGGTGTTCCCAAAGGAGCCACCCCCATCCAAGAAAGGTGGTTCCACAGGGTAAGGTGTTGGGAGAAAATCGACGACAGCGGGGAAGAAAAAATAGTTATCAAGAACAATTCGAGCAATTAACTACAACAACCATTATTATTGTCTCCACACACAACACGCGAGTTTTAATACAGTCCACTTGCAATTGGGTCGCGAATTTATATTTTACATTAATTCTTATCTGTAAATAAGTGTTCTTTGTTTTCTACGTGTAAATATATGTATAATTCGTTCGACGGTGTTTTATCTAATTCACGGTACCCAAACGGCCCTAAACATTTTGGTCCTTCGAACCGGATTCTTTGAAGAAGTTTTCGAAGTGTACAAGTGAAATTGGAACAATGACATTTTGAGTTACTCATATATATTAAAGAGTGAATCGTCGTGTACAGTGTGGCGGAGAAGAGGCCAGTAGCAACCAGTTGCAGAAATCCTGTCCCTGTGCCGCTTATACAATTTAGTTTCATTGCAAAACACCACGCTCATAGCATTGAGCACGAAACCAGTGAACACCACAGGAACACCACAGGTCTCGAAGCATCACAAGCAGACCTAGGTATCTGGAAGCAGTGTCCACCATATACTTCATCAAACGGGTCGTCGCCGCAGTCACAAAAGCCGCAGACGAAGCCGTCAGGAAAAAGTCAGCCCCGTGCCGAAGCTCAGTCGCAAACCGGACAAGGTAGGCCTTTTTCCTGTTGTCCTTTATTTTCATATCCCTAATTAACAATGGAACCATCGCAAATGTCTAAGGAAACGGACAGAGCTCTTCGCATGTTAAACAAACAACGTGCCTCGATCGAAGCGAATTTAGATGCAATTAAGGTAGATTTAGAGTCAGACGAAATAGATGCAGAAGTTTTATTAACCTTAGTTGAGACGTATTATGAGTCAATCAATGAATTCCGTAAATCAGAAGCGGAATTTTACGATGAACAATTCGCGGATAGGTTTAAATATGCACATGCTTTAAGTCGGACTTGTTTATCATTAAAAAGTAAAATTAAAAAACTAATTCAGCCAGTTGCAAATCAAGAAAACCCTTTTAACAATCGGGGTCAGGTACAATTACCAGCAATAAATCTGCCATCATTTGATGGTAATTATAAGGAATGGTTCTCATTTATAGACACATTCAATTCAGTAATCGGTAATAACACGGGAATATCAAAGTTACAGAAATTTCAATATTTAAAATCATCGCTCATCGGAGACGCAGCCAGGGTGGTCCGGTGTTTGGAAATCACTGAAAATAATTATGACGTTGCGTTACAATTATTGAAGGATAATTTTGAAAATCGCAGAATTATCATTAATAGCCATATTCAAGCCTTATTCGACTTGCCAAATGTTCAAAAGGAAACCAGTAGTGAATATAGGGAATTAGTTAATAATGTTATGCAGCATATACGTGCATTAGAATCATTGTCTCGGCCGGTAAACGCCACCGAAGACTTGTTAATTCATTTAATTTTAATGCGCTGCCCACAAAGTTTCCGAGTTGATTGGGAAAATAAATTATCACCATCGGAGTTACCCACATTTAAGGATTTACACGAATTCCTTACTAAACGGTGTCAAACTCTAGAAACGATTGGCGGTTCATCGGTTATGAATTTCAATTCTCATAAATCAAAACTATTAGTTTATAATGTCACTTCAGTTTGCTGTCAGTTGTGTAAACAGTCGCATCCATTATTTGCATGTGAGAAATTTCGAGCCTTTGAGCCTGCTAATCGTGCGGAGTTTGTGAAATCTAAACGATTATGTTTTAATTGTTTACAAGCTGGTCACAATACCATTGATTGTAAGTCAACAAAAAATTGCAAACTCTGTAAAAAACGTCACAACACCATGTTGCACATAAACAGAGTAAATAATAGCCAACCCCCTACTAATAGTTTGCATATTAATAACCCTAATAAGGAAACCGCGCTATTGTCCACATGTGTTATTCAGGTAACAGATGCAACCAATAATTTTCATAAGGTTAGAGCATTAATAGATCCCGGTTCACAGGTAAATTTAATTACTGATCAATTAGTCAAGAAGCTTAACTTGAAAACGACATTGGCCAAGTTTAGCATATCGGGAGTGGGAAATAATGTGCAAGAAAGTCAAGCAGCCACAGAGTTAACCATAATATCTTGCAATACAAAATTCTCATCTACTATTCGTTGTTATTCAATTCCTAAGATCACAAATCAAATTCCAGCGCAACCTATTGATATCACACAAATCAAGATGCCCACTCATATTAAATTAGCTGATCCAAATTTTTATAAACCATCAGAAATTGATATGTTATTAGGAGTAGAACTCTTCTACAACATATTGGACAGTAAACATTTAATAATTAACAATACAAAATTAAGATTACAGCAGACGCGCTTGGGTTGGATTATTGGGGGCACAGCACCTTATATCAATTCCGCGTCATACGGTCAATGCAATTTGGTAACATGTTCACAAATTGATTCACACTTAAAAAGGTTTTGGGAACTTGAAAACCCCGAAATTTCAGAACCAATCAAATCCAAGGTGGCGCCAGTGAAAACCGTAACTTTACCACGTTTGCAATTATGCGCGGCGGTACTAACGGCAAAATTGGTCGATCGTGTAAAAAAAATACTACGACAAAATATAACAGACATACATTATTATACTGATTCAACTATTGTTATGTCATGGATTAACTCGGACCTTGCTAGATTTAAAACATTTATTGCTCACAGAGTTGGTGAAATACAACAATTAACTCATGTTGAAAGGTGGCATCACATAGCCTCGCGAGACAATCCAGCTGATATAATTTCGCGTGGACTAGGTCCGGGACAATTAATTCATAATGAGCTATGGTGGAAAGGGCCGCAATTTTTAATGCAATCGGTGCATTGTATACCATTCGTACCGGTTTTTAGCGAGCAGGCAGAATTTCGGTCCCTAGTGGTAAATGCAAGTCAGCAGGTACAAGAGTTAGAGTGGGTAAAGGATCATTCAACATTAACAAAATTAATACGTGTAACCGCCTGGATAAAACGATTTATAAATAATTGTAAAAATAATGACAATAAACAAGGCGGGGAATTAGCCACGGATGAGGTAAATCAAGCGGAGCTGGTGGTTATTAAATCAATCCAATCAAACGCGTTTGTCACGGAAATAAATAATTTGGTAACTAACACTACTATAAGTAACAGCAGCAAAATAGCGCAATTAAGTCCGTTTTTTAGATAGTACCGGTATCATGAGAGTGGGCGGTCGATTGCGGTACTCAAAATTAAAATATGATGCTAAATTTCCAATTTTATTACCAAAGTCTCACCATATAACGGAATTAATTGTAAGGCATTACCATGAAACAAATTTTCATTCAGGTCCACATGCAACGTTGTCTCAGATAAGGACAAAATATTGGCCTATATCGGGTAGGAATATCGTACGACATATATTGCGAAAATGTATTGCGTGTTTTAAGGCAAATCCACGTTCGACAGAGCCGAAAATGGGGGATTTGCCGCAATGTCGAACAGAAAATCTTAGACCGTTCATTAAAACAGGAGTAGATTATGGCGGACCCTTCCTAATCAAGGAAGGAAGACGCAAAACGGCGACATTTTCCAAGGTTTATGTCGCGTTATTCATTTGCATGTCGACTAAGGCAATTCATGTTGAAATAGTCAGTAGCTTAACGACGGAAGCATTTTTGGCTGCGTTTCGCCGATTTGTATCGCGAAGAGGGTTAATTACCGACCTCTATAGCGACAATTCAACAATTTTTATTGGGGCAAGCAGGGAAATTAAACAGTTGTACGCATTCCTATATAATCAGCAAACAGATTTAATGTCAGAGTTAAGTAAGGACCGCGTTAGATGGCACTTTATACCGCCTCGTGCGCCCCATTTCGGCGGATTGTGGGAAGCGGGTATAAAGAGCGCAAAAATTCATTTATATCGCGTTGCATCTAAGACAAAGTTTACATACGAAGAGTTCTTAACGTTTCTGATACAAGTTGAGGCCATCGTTAATTCTCGTCCATTAAGCCCACTATCTAGTGACCCCAACGACCTTTCTGTCCTTACCCCTGGCCACTTCCTGATAGGAAGCAACTTGAGGGCTATTCCGGAACCCAACCTCCAGGAGCTACAAGTCAACAGACTATCTCGATGGCAAATGATCCAGACTCTCCAGAATCAATTCTGGAATCGATGGAACAAGGAGTACCTGCAGGAATTACAGGGTCGACGGAAATGTAGACATTCTAAAGGAAAATCATTAGAAGTAGGACAACTGGTCATCATACGAGAGGATAATTTACCCCCCTGTCGCTGGCGAATAGGGCGCATCACGGAAGTACATCCCGGACCCGATGGTATAGTGCGAGTCGCGAAAGTACAGACTTCAGGTGACAGTGTCGTGCGTCCAGCAGTGAAATTGTGCGCCCTACCTCTTGAGCAAGACTCTAATATTTAGATCAAAGCATTCATGTTTAAGTCAAGTATAATTTAGTAATTACTGTATTAGTTATAATTTTTTTTTCCATCATTGTTTCTTTTTACCTTGTTTTGAAATTAAGTAATTTCAACGGGGGGAGGATGATGCGGCCAGTCAATCGTCGCATCATTAATAAAGATTATTTATGGGGGTCAGATATTCCGAAATAAGTTGTCAGCCCAAATTGCAAGTGTAACGAATTTATGGGGGCTGTTAAACGTTGTGGGACCCATTGTAACATGAGAGGTAGACACATCTGGAAAGCATCTCGGACGGAAGCGGAGCCTGTGCACTTTTCCAGGAATTAGAAAGTGACGCGGAGGTGCATGTCCAGAAAAGGCAACAGAGCAAAGTCGGGGATGATGGCAGCCAATCAGGTGTTCCCAAAGGAGCCACCCCCATCCAAGAAAGGCGGTTCCACAGGGTAAGGTGTTGGGAGAAAATCGACGACAGCGGGGAAGAAAAAATAGTTATCAAGAACAATTCGAGCAATTAACTACAACAACCATTATTATTGTCTCCACACACAACACGCGAGTTTTAATACAGTCCACTTGCAATTGGGTCGCGAATTTATATTTTACATTAATTCTTATCTGTAAATAAGTGTTCTTTGTTTTCTACGTGTAAATATATGTATAATTCGTTCGACGGTGTTTTATCTAATTCACGGTACCCAAACGGCCCTAAACAATATCTACACAAAAATTATAGGAAACGTACAAAAATTTTGACTGGACGAAGCTGGGCGTGGTTCGTGCAGCAGCGACGATCTTCCACTCTAACCCTTGTTTGGCCACGATGCTGAGGGAGCAAATATCCTCTTGAACATCTGGATTCTTCTAGAAAATGCTTTAATTTTCTATTTTGTCCCATTTTTAGGGGAGACTTTTGGCTGTTAATGTCAGCATGACAGATATATATATATATATATATATATATATATATATATATATATATATATATATATTTAATATGTGTTTGTTTGCCAAACAATAAAGCACCGATTTTAAACTGTAATTAATATAAATAAAATAAAATACGAAAATATTTCGTAATCTTGAAGTACTCGAAGTAGAAGCAGTCACGAAAACATTAAAAAAATCATAATATCCTGTTCTGTATTCAAATGATTGATAATACAACACTAAGTTTTATTAAGAGTACAAAACACATCATTTATGGAAACAATTACTTCTCTTGCCAATACCTCGACTTATCTTGAATTATACAAAAGTAGTTTGCATATTACAAATCCGCCACAGCTATAAAAACAATAATTAAATGTACGTTAAAGAGTTTCTGAGTGAGATTATTATATTAATCTAGCAAAAGTAATTAAATAATCTAACAATCAAGTTAATAATCATCTGCTGACACGTGTTTCGATTTCTCGATCTCATCAGTACAACTTTACTTTTTATTTTATTTTTTATTTTAAATACCACTGACACAATAAGGAAATTTAATGGACTGATGGTCAGAATATATTAGCCAGACATGTAGTTGTTTCAATAAGTAATTGGTTTTATAGTTTTAGTAAGACTCATTCTTGTAGATGTGCGAAATATTTTCGTATTATTAATTTATTAGATAATTTTCTACAACGACCTAAAGGCATTTAATACATTCTATTATGTAATTATTATGTTTGTTTTATTTGGTTAGCAACTAAGTTAATGGCTGTTTGTAGCGTATATTTCTATTTTTGTGTTGCATTATATTTAATTTATTTTATATATGTCTCGAAACGATAAAACCACAAAGGTGCCATCTAGTTTTTAGTGGCTGTTGTTGACGGGGAACAATATTTTATATATTTATCTGTAAGTGGATGTTTATATGAGAATCAAAAAATTCTTACAAACTTTTAGAGACTATGCTGATTAATATATCATATTATTATAAAGTGTTTACCAATTTGCTCTAGATCTACAGATCTAAAACGTTAACACTTAATTTAATTTTATATAATTTAAAAATACGACAACATTTCGTGAATCTACAACAATGATTCTAACTAAGACTACAAAACAAATTACTTATTGAATCCTCTACTTCTCTCGATAGATATTGATTGATACAAAAGTAATTTGCGTGTTGCAAATAGTACAACTATCAATGCAACACTAATTTGAATGAAATTATTTCTATTGAATAAACTAATAATGATAAAAATTAAAAATGTATTTAAAATATCTAATATACATTTTCACATCAATTCTTATCTACGTAGATCACCTGCTGCTTTCTTGCATACAATATTACGTGCTAATAGCCATAAATGATAATAGAGCTCACCTTTAGATTCACCTACATAATAAAACAGCTTAAATGTATTTTATTTAGCAGACAAATTTACCATATCTTTTCTGAAAATATCTTGCTATAATGTTTGATTAAATAATATATTTCAAGATCACTACTAAAACATATACGTGTCATGAAGAAGGCTTGGCATTTCAAAAACTTTACTTAAAGAAGAAGGGTATATCGATCAAAACTGCTGTTTATATCTATAAAATTATTTGCAAACCTCTCCTTGACTTCCTCTAAAAAATACTCTTGTCCTCTAAAAAATATACTAAATTCTAACCTATCAGCCCTTCGATCGTTCATCAAATTAGGCACCGACTTGGTCCTATCAACAATATTTGTCCAATGACCTCCTATATCAACTAACCAATATTATTTTCACAGAGAGGCGTCTTTAATTTCTAGCGTAAAAATTTACTAGAAACCCACAGTACCTTGGTATCCTAAATTACTTGTGAGTCCCTTATAATATCAAATACAAATATCCCAAAATCACTATCCATTAAAAATAAGAGACGCCTAACGGACCGATAGCCCATATTTATATATAATTTAGTACGCTTATTAAGGATTTTATTAATGTAGGAGCATGTGTAATTAATGTAGCACCATCTGAATATTTCAGCAGATATTTGAAAGAATTAATGTAGAGAGGATTGGGGTTATAGACATCAATGCAAATTAAAAAAAATCGAGGTGAAATAGGAGAGTCTTGGTGGAGTTTTTGTTCGGGAGTAAAAGAAGAAGAGAGAGAGTTGTTGATTTTAACTTTTAGGGATATGAGGTGGAATATATAAGATGTGACACTTATATAATAATCCTTGATGCCAGAGAAGGTCAACGGTTTCTGGACATTCTGGATATAAAGTTGCAGTAATTCTAACTTTGAGATAAGAAGTCTGTATATTTAAGGATATGGTGGTGAGTGGAAGAGGAGTTAAATGTCGGAAAGGAAAACCAAATTGATATTTTGGAATGTGGTTAGAAATCAGAGAAAGAGTAATTTTTTTCAATAACAGGTGGAAGTGTTAAGGGACAGCTAAAAGCATTTATTCTAAAAATGCAAAATTGTTGACAAAAAAAACAATTTTCAAAATAATGATTGATTTTTATATTTATAAATCATTAATATAAATATTTCAAATTTAATAACAAAACTGACAATTTGCAAAATTATACATATATTAATGTAAGGATTTTTTATAATTTGTCATAAAATAATGAATTGATGTGGCGGATATATGATAAAACTCCATAATACATTGAAACAATACAGTTGGGAGTGTTTCACATTTATTGTTAAACACTGCAACATAATTCTTCACACAGTGGCTTCATCAGGAAGATGAATACTGATTTAACAAATTACAGCTAAAAACTTATATACTATTATATACTACTATGAGGAATTGTCATTAAAGTTATGCTGGTATTCGATTAAATGATTGGCGTAGGTTGGGGCAGTTTTCTGGAATTGAAATCATTTTTTATGTTCTTGAATATGGTCTGGGAAACTTCGTCCAGTTTGTTCAACGTATACCTTAGTACAATCCCCACATTTTAACAAATATACGCCCGAGTTCTTTAGTGTTATTTATAAATTTACTAAGTGAATTGGTCGTTTTAAAATACGGGGTTAAATTAAAAGATTTAAGTTTTTTGCTGATGGCAATTGATGGAGGACCGTTAAAGGTTAATGAACACTATTAACTATTTTGATCGGAATGAACACAGGTTGGATAATCTAGTTTTAAAGTTTGGTGTTTTTGCTTTTTAAAAAGAATGTCTAAGATTAGCTTTTGAGGATAGCCTTTGTTGTTCATGTTGATCAAAATAGTATATATTTTATCATCATTTGTTTGTGAGATTCAACTATAATAATAATAATCTTTATTTGGATACATTTACAATACATAATAACATTTAACATATTGGGTAAAAAATGGTAAAGTTTTTGTAAGAAAAGACGAAGAAAGTAAAATATTCCAAATTCGAAAAGAAGAGGACATTGAAAGGTTTTCTAACTAATATCTTTTTAATAATAAAATGTATTAAATAAATTCAGTAATCCACCTCAGGTATAAATTCAGACCCTCAGTCGGTTATATTTCATTATTGTGTCAGTTGCCGTACATATCTGAGTAAGTTATTTATATTTCATTATATTTTTATTTTAGTAAACGTTTTTATTTATATTTGAAATCAATTTTATAATAAAGCTGTACTGAAGAGATCGAGAGATCGAAACACGTGTCTGCAGATGGTTATAAATTGAGTATTGAATTATTTAATTGCTTTTACTAATTTATTTTAATTACATCAACTTAAATTAATTTTTTGTTCCAAATTTATCATAATATAGTCACTCACAAATTATTTAACGTACATTAAATCATTTTTATTTCATTTTACACAAAGAAATACGTTCAAACTAGTGGTGCTTTGATAGTTGTACTATTTGTAACACGCAAATTAATTTGTATTATTAAATGTCTGTCGAAGTATTAGCTAGAGAACTAGTTGTTTCAAATTAATTTGTTTTGTAGTCTTAGTAAGACTCATTGTTGTAGATTCACGAAATGTTTTCGTATTTTTAAATTTATTATTTAATATATTTTTAAGTTGGTAAAATAAATAAGAACATTAAATAAAATTTTAAGAAAAATAAGAGTTAAAAAATAAAAACAAAAAAAGATCTATCAAAAATGGATAACCTTAAGTTATATTTTCAAAACATAAGAAGTCTAAGAAATAAATTCGATTTAAAAACACTACCTTCACTCCATAAAGATTTAGATATAATAGGTATTACAGAAACTTGGCTTTACAAAGAAGAAACCCAATACTTTAATTTGACCAACTATAAAGCAGTTTTTAATTGCAGGAAAACTAGAGGAGGAGGAACAGTAATATACATAAAAGATGATATACCTTTTAATGTAGTGATAAATAGCACAATAACAGGGATTGCAGTAATAAACATATTTTTAAAATCAAATAAATCACATATAACTGTAATATATAAACCACCTACTACTAATTCCAACAATTTATGGAAATTGCTAGAAGACCACATCCTATTAGATAAAACAAAACATATAATAATAGAAGATTTTAATATCAATTTCTTACAAGACAATAATACAGTCAAAACTTATAAAAAAAATCGTACAGGAGCAAGGATATACAATAGTTAATACAATTGACCCACATCATACAACACGAAAGAACGCAATACTAGGCCACATATTATCCACAGTAGACAATCAAAACGTAAAAAGCAACATAGAAGAAACGTCGGTATCAGATCACAAAGCCATAATTTGTGAATGGCCAACAAAACTAATCAAAATGAAATATGAAAAAATAAGTAAAATAAAAATAAACTATGAAAATATAAAGAGTAAATTCAGAAATATAAACAAAGACAAAATAAAAACATTTAAAGATTTAATTAACTGCTTATCAAATTTAATTAAAAATGAAACCAAAACAACTACTTACAAAAGAAAAATAGATCATGAATGGGTCAATAAGGAAATAATAATGATTATAAAAGAACGGGAAAAACTATACAAACGACATAAGAACAATCCTAACAACCAGCATTTAAAATATATGTACATTCAACAAAAACATGCTACATACGCACTAATAAAATAGAGAAAACTAAATTATTATAAAAACAAAATAGAAGTAGCGGAAGGTAATACAAAGAAAATGTGGTTTGAAATCAACAGAATACTAAACAAATCGAAAGTAAAAAAAAGCAATAACATCATTGAAATAACTACTCCGCAAGGAGAAATTGTAAAGGAGGATTGTAAAATAGTAAATACAATGAATACTTATTTTGCCACAATTGGAAAAAACCTTGCAGAAAAGTTTCAGAGTTGTAAAAACACTCTAAAAAGACAAGTATTATTAAACACCAAATTTGAACCAACTACCGAAGAAGAAATACAGTCAATAATAAACAAACTAAAAAAATACTCATCGCCGGGAAAAGATGCCATAACACACGCTTTAATAAAATATATCACATATGAAATAACACCTATATTAAGAAATTTAATTAATAATATACTAGTAACAGGCCTGCACCCTCCTGAATTGAAAGAAGTAGTAATAACACCTATATATAAAAATGGAAATCCATCACTTCCAGAAAACTACCGACCTATTGCTGTGTCATAAGTACTATCAAAAATAGTAGAGAAAATAATATTAACTAGACTACAAAACCATCTTCAACTTAATAAAATCATACATAAAAATCAATATGCTTATCAAAATAAAACCGGAACCACAACAGCATGCCTAGAAATAACTTATAATACTCAGACTGAACTCGACAAACACAATTATGTTCTTATTATTTTTATAGACTTAAGAAAAGCGTTCGACACAATTTCTACCTCACTACTAATAAAAAAACTAGAACAACTTGGAATCAGAGAAAATGAACTGCAGATATTTGACACCTATTTAAATCAAAGAAAATAACAAACTAAAATAAACAAATCCCTCAGCGAATTATTAACTCCAGAATATGGCCTACCACAGGGTGGAGTACTACCCCCTACATTGTATATCACATATATAAATGATATTTTTGAATTAAAAATCAGTGGAAAATTATACATCTATGCCGACGACACTTGTATATTATATAGCGGTAAAAATTTATCACAATTAGAATTCCTAGCCAGTAATGACATAAAAATATTAACAAAATGGTTCTCAGATAATCAATTAACAATTAATGAAAATAAGACGACATATATGCTTATAGCACAGAAAAATAAAACCATTACAAATTTAAACATTAAAATCGGAAACACCAATATAAATAAAACAAACAAAACGAAATATCTTGGACTAACAATAACTGAAAACTTTAAATGGAATAAACACTTAGAATATCTAACAAAAAAGACCAGTGCAGTAACAGGAGCTATATATAGAGCCGGCAATTTAATATCAAAACATTGTAAACATCTTTTATGTAACACATTATTCACATCTAACATAAATAATCTCTGTAGCATATGGGGCGGAACAAGTGAACAAAATATTAACACATTACAAAGACAACAAAATAAAATTTTAAAAATAGTTTATAACCTGAACAGATTTACACCCACAAAACAATTATATCAACTAATTCCAGAATTAACAATAAAAAATAAAATAAACTTTGAACGGTGCCTATTAATACACAAAACAAAGCATAGTAATAATACACATGTTCAACTAAAAGAGTCAAAACAAATTCATGATCACAATTCACGTAGGCGAAGTAATTTAGTAATTCAATCTAACACAACTGAGGTCTTAAAAAATAGTATTTACGTATCAGGGGTAAAATGTTACAATAACTTACCGAAGTCAATCAAAAACATTTCCGACATTAATAAATTTAAAATCAGTTTAAAACAACATTTTTTGCAATACCAATAATTTATAATTAAAAACACTAAAATTAAGTAACTACTAATCAAGGAAGACATTCTCCAGTACCAGAATAGATTTAAATAATCAATTTCTGTTGGAGATAAATTTCTAATAGTAAATTGGTTATAAATAACCAAACAGTAAAAAAAAAATATAAATAAATAAATGGTGTTAGTCCGTCTGGGCTATAGACCTGAGGTCTTTCAACCCAGATTCAACTATTTTACGATAAAGTAATTTTTATATTAATTAAATTGTTGATTAAAACACTTGGCATTGTTTATTTTTCTCTGACTAGTTTCAACCATATGCCATCCTCAAAGAAAATATGTACAAAATTAATTTCACGGCATTTAAACAGATTATAACAATGTAATAAGGGCAGTCGAGATAGACGAGTTTTAAATTTCCAAATCAATAGGTAATAGTACAGTAAAATTCAATGAAAAATAAACATAAGATTTGTTTATATGAATTAAAACAATGTTTGATTAAATAATAAAATAGCTTTAATTGTATTAATAAGAAAATCGAAGGAAACTGTCTTAAAGAAGTTAATACTATACACTTGGGTACTGTGTTATAGAATACTGTTATAAAAGTAATTTTTTTTTTATAATGGAATAAAATATTTGATTTAATGTCAAGTTATTTCGCCTCATTTCTTCATCACCGAGAAAGGGATGTAATTTGCACGTTTTCTGTAATTTGGGTATTTCATATTTGCAAGTATTCTTCCAGCCATTATTTGCAATTTATTTAAACGGTGCACGTATATGACATTAAGTGAGCATGCTATTTAACAAATCCCGGTGAAATGTACCATTATAAGCACATCTTATAAGATTTTCTGCGAGAATTTTTTCAGATAATGTTCCTAATTCAGAGATTGTTTTTTTTAATAATTAGTAACATTACACTCTTCACATTAGCATTGAATATGTCCATTTAAGGTCAACAGGTATACTATATAATACCATATTGCAAATATTATTCATATTTTAATTATTATTCACCTTATGAAGCTAAATTTAGTATTTAAATTTAATACTATGTATCTCTAAGTATTCTAAGTACAACTGTTAATTGTAAAAGTTATTGCAAACAGTAATTAACTATTAGAAAATAATAAAAATAATAGTTAAGGGCGATTCACAACTCTTTTTTTATTTTAATATTTTTGCTAATAGGTTAAACACTTGATTTGTTCACCAAGAGATAAGTGGGAAAATTATTCAAGAAATAAATGTTTGCTGATCAAAGTCTTTTAGCATGTAATGTGTCTGCTATCCTAATTACACGTCTTCATTAAGCTATTTTTTCAGTGACTTATAGTTTTTTCTATTCATTAAAGAATAAAGTACAATTACTTGGTTTTTTCTTAGAATATTTTCCCGAGCCTTTGATGTTGAGATGTACAGACGCGACATATTCGCCATTTTCTGGAGCGTTGTTAGTTTCAAACTTTTAATTTTGGTTGCGATTGTTTTTAGCCTAATTGCCTAATTGCTTCACGTGATTAATCTAGCAGTTATCGAAATTCAGATATTCTTTGAGACAGGCGTTAACCATTATTAGTTGACTTGGGGTGGGTGGGTCATGTTTCTTTTATGCTATGGTAAAATATAAAAAGAAAGACATTTGCACCTTTCTCTTTATATTTTTTTACAAAAGAATTCGGATGCAAATACTGCCATGAAAGTCCATAATACCAGTTTTGAAATTATCTTGTTTAAACTTTCTTGAATTTAAAAACTGCGCCTCTACTGGACAGGACTGTCATCAAGGGCCATAATTCAAGTCTTCAAATTATCTTCTTTAAACTTCTTTCGATTTGAAAACTGCGTTCCTGCTCGAAAATATTTTAGGTGAGAAGTATGAAGAGAATTTTTATAGGCTAGTTCAGATAATCGAGCTACATACATGGTTTCCCTCTGAAATATTACCTGCCTGTTTTTATCTGCCTGTTTTTATATCAGCTACGTATTAAACATGTCTGCTTCATCTTCCTTTTCTAAGTTTGCAGAAAGTGTTGAAATAAACACAGTTCTCCTGTAGATTATACTTCTAGGTGGCATATATTTTCTAAAGCTAATGCTAAACACCATAGTAAAACTCCGTTTCCTCATCTTCAACTGATCTATGCCGATTTCATCCAAAATATGTTAAAACGGTTTTAGGTTATTATTGACAGAAAAACGATAATTTAATGTTTGTTATTATTAATATGGCAAAAAACTGAATATTATTATTTGCGAGAAAGGGATGTTTTCATTAAAAAATACATTATTCGAACCGAAATTTTCCTAGTTCGTTCAATTTCCGAAGAAAATGTACACGTATTCTCAAATTTTATTTTTATCCCGCATTATTTTTCTAATTAATTACTTTCAATAGATTTATGTAAAGAATATTAGAAGCAGTCTGGTTAAATAAAAGAATAGGGAACAACAAATAGCGTAATAACCAACAGTAGTAATATGGTATATCATATCTACGAAAATTTCAAATAAATTCACTTCTACTGATAGTTTCATTATAACAACTTAACAAGCAAGTTTTAGTTTACTGAGCGAACTAATATATGTCTAATTCAAACTCGAAATGAACTTTTCGAAACTACATCCTATTTTAAAATATGTAACAGACTTTGGAACAAAATCGAGACCTTTAAATTTAAAATAGAACAATAACATAAACACATAAACAATCAAAAAATAAAACAACCTAAAAGATAACATTCCAAACTACGTCTTAAAGAAAACAGTACAGTACTGTATATAATATGCCGACTATAAACTTGATGAAGTAATAATCCTAACAAACAAAATAATTAGGGAGGAATAATAACCTTTGAAATAAAATAAAAATATTATAATTTAAGGAGCGCATAAGGGCAACTCAGTGACAGGTTGAATTACTGAGCAATTTCTGCAAAACGAAACTGACCAACACAATTTACGGAAATAAAAATTTAATAATCTCTTTCAAAAACATCTAGGTTAAATTAATACGGACAGCTTAATATAAAAATTTAAAAAAATGATAACGCTACTGAACAGTACAAGAGTACACAGAAATTAAAGTGAAACATCTACAAATATAATCACTAGCAAAACTTAACAGCGTCGTATTCAAGAAAGTCAATAAACTCTTTAGGTCTAATTGAATTTTCAAGGCATTTGATCAAGTGTCGTATCAAAATTTGCCATAGGGGTTGAATTGCTTGGAGTAAATATCATATTTGTCAAAACCAACTATGGGTCCAATATACCTATATCGAGGATATTAATAGTAACTTATCAACTGATAAGCGTTAGAAATTTTGAAATCTTTTCAACCAGTAATTCAGAATTTTAATATAGGTTACATAATTGTGAGGAACTGTCGAAGTTAAGCGAGGAAAATTATTTCATTACAAATAGAGATAAAGCAGCAAGTTCAAGAAGAGGATAATCACTTGGAAACACCACATAGACTAAACGAAATAGCTGGAAGTACACCAGATCCGCAAACGACTCAATTGAACGAAATAAAGCATTGCAACGAAAATATAACTCTACTAAAACCAGTAAATATGAGAAAAATAAACCAAAAACAAGAGCAGAAACAAAATATTGAAAATTAAAATAAAGTTAACTAGTACCTGTAATTTGTTTGACTGTAATTGTAAATAGTACTGCCATTTATAAATTAGGAAATAATAGTAATTTTGATACATCATTCTATTTTTATTTTCAATTATCAATTTAACTTTTATTCTACATTAAACTACATAACTTGAAGGTGTTACTTTGAATTATGTTTCTTAATTTATTTGGTTGCTATATATGACAAATTCATTTTATTTATTTATTTATTTATTTACCACCATCCAGCCATCTGTTTTAATTTACACTTAGAATCTTGTAATGCCGACAGTTTCATTAGAAATAATAACGTTGAAAGTTATGAAGCGATTCTAACGAAGCATGTTCTATTCTCTATAACACAATATATTCCTTATTTGATAGATGTATCCCTAAAACAAAATTTAATGCTGTCGTAAAGAAATATCCCCCTTGGTTTAGTAAATACACAATTAGGTTAATTAAATCTAAAAACCATTACAGTAAAATGTTGCAAAAAACGAAATATAGTTACTATAAATTAAAATTTACTAATACACGAAAACAAGTTCGCCGTTTAATATCCGAGAATTATAAAAACTACATTATAAAAATTGAAAATTCAATTAATAATGATCCTAAAAAGTTTTGGTCACTTACAAATTCAAAAAAAGCACAATCTAGGATTCCAGGAACATTATCCTATGATGGTCATTCTTTAAATAATTCGAACGATATCGTTGAAGGTTTTGCCAGTTTTTTCAGTTCAGTATTTAGAAACCCCCAAAATAACAACATATTATCAAGTTCTCATGTAACCAATACTTTTACTTTTAATCCCATAACCGATGATGATATCATCAAAGACTAGCGTAGCATGAAAATTAAGTTTACATCAGGGCATTTATAGTCGTTGATTGTATATATAGTTTAATCGGAGCTTTAAAACACATCTTCAACCTGATCACAAAAAATTGTAACTTTCCAGAATTATGGAAAATTACACGTGTAACGCCTGTTTTTAAATCAGGGGATAAGGGTAACATCTCTAATTATAGGCCTATATCAATTCTGAATAATTTTGCCAAATTATTTGAAATTATTACTACTAATCAATTAAATTTCTTTCTTTATAATACTATTAAAACAAGACAACATGGTTTTATGACAAAGAGGTCTACCACATCAAATTTAGTATATTTCACAGAATATATTTCTCGTGCGCTTGATAATCGATCTCAGGTTGATGTCATTCTTACAGACTTCAGTAAAGCCTTTGACTCCATAAATCATTCCATTATTTTGCAAAAACTTGAAACCATGGGTTGTCATTATAGTGTCACAAAATTGTTCAGAAGTTATCTCTCCAATCGTATCCAGTATGTAGAATATCAAGGATGTCGTTCTAAGATATATAATGCCAGCTGTGGTGTTCCGCAAGGTTCAAAACTCGGACCCTTATTGTTTTTGTGTTTTATTAACGACATTACTGTTAATCTAACCTCTGAATTTTTAATATACGCTGATGATGTGAAGTTATTTATAACTGTCACATCGAAGAAAGATTGCGATATTCTTCAGAATGACTTTCATAATATTAAAACTTGGTGCCTTAATAATGACCTTCCTTTAAATATCAACAAGTGTAAACAAATATCCTTTACACGAAAAGTATCTTTTATTAACTACAATTATAAAATAAATATTTCTTTACAGAAATGCTCTTTTGTAAAGGACTTGGGGATTACTTTTGATAAGGAACTCAGCTTTAATATACATATTAATAATATTTGGGCTGAAAGTTATAAACTGCTCGGTTTCACTAAACGCAATACTCAGAATTTTAATAACATGCGGTCAATACTTTTACTATATTTTGCATATGTAAGGAGCAAATTGGAATAGGGTTCACTCGTCTGGAGTCCCGCTTATTAGTAATACGTAAATATAATTGAAAAAGTGCAACGAAGATTTCTTAAATACCTTTATTTTAAAAAATACAGACATTATCCAGATGATTCTGTTACATACAACAATTTGCTTTCAATTTTTAATCTTAACTCTCTAAGCAAGCGCGGATGTTTAAATTCAGTTATTTATTTATACAAAATTGTTAATGGGGCAGTTGATGATTCAAACTTTCTACGTCTAATTGATATACACGTCTCTCATTGTGGAAGTAGAAATCCTCAGATATTTCAATCTTTGAGAAGTCATACAAAGTTAAATCTAAACTCACCACTGTCTAACATGATTAGATTATACAATCAAATCCATCATTCAATTGATATTTTTGGGGATTCTATTACTACATTTAAAAGCAAACTTTGTGAACTGTTGTAATTATTTGTCATTTTCTTAAACCGTTCAGTTACTTTTTTCGTTATAATTTAGATTTATTTTATGTTAGGTGGAGAGTAACACTTGTTTTGTTCCATAATGTTTTTATTCTCAGTTGCCTGACACGTGTTTCGGTCTTCACAAACCATTATCAAAGTTAAACCAGACCATTATCAAAGTTAAACTTTGATAATGGTCTGTGAAGACCGAAACACGTGTCAGGCAACTGAGAATAAAAACATTATGGAACAAAACAAGTGTTACTCTCCACCTAATATTAATATCTGTTTCCATCAAGAGTGTAGCGCAACAAGTATTAACTTTATTTTTTGTTTTAGATATTCTGTTTTTTATACTTAATTTTAATTATAATTTTTCTAGAATATTATTCATTTTCCCTGTAAATAGAATTATTGTTTCTGTTGGGAAATAAATCTATTATTATTATTATTATTATTATAACAGTCGATTAAATAAATGTGATGGTGTATTTATTTACTTCAGAAATAATCTATTTCAAATAAATGAAATTATTGAAATAAATAATTTTAATTTTATGAGAACTTATGTAACATGTTTTGATGTCGTAATTGCCATTACATCTGTTTATAGACCCCATATTTATAAATCCATTGATTTTATTGATGCTTTATGTCTGTATGGATGCTCCAAACTATGAAAGATAGTTTTGAAATTCTTGCATTAAAAACTAATATTAATACCAAACTCACCGATTCATATGAGAGTAATGAATATATTTATTTATTTATTGACGTCATAAATAAATATTTTACAAAGATAAATTACAAACATATATTACGCACATTTAGATATTAAACTAAGACGAGCAAATAAAATACATAGCATCATTTTTGATCTTAGCGAAAGAAGAATACAGCATGTTAAGTTTATCACAATATTTATTTACAGTATTACACATTCTTACTAACAGACTATACATAAGATATGATGTGCGACAAAATGGAACATGTAATAATTGAGACTGCCTAGTTGTATATGCTGGAACATTCAGTGCAAAACTTTTTAATAAAGCTGGTAAGTTGACACATAATCTAATACTGTCTAAATCTAAAATTATATTTTAAGGATATAATTTGTATCTTAAATATTTTAAATAATTTGTAAATGTTACAATCTGTTTATATAGCAGTTAAAATGCGGTGACCAAATCACATTACAATATTCAAGTACAGACCGAACTAAAGATGTAAAAAGCATAGTTAGACTTTGTACACTTTTAAACACTTTAGTACGTTTAATAAATCCGAGCATTTTGTTTGCTTTGGCAACAACATTTTCAATATGATGAGTAAATGTAAGTTTTCTGTCTAAGTAAATTCCCAGATCTCTAACTACCTCTACATATTCCAAAATATTATTATTTAAACAGTAAACAGGTTTACTGTTATTACTTTTACGACTGAATAATATTACATTACACTTGTTCAAATTAAGGGTCATATCGTTTTTAACACCAATTACTTATTCGTGAAAGATCTGATTGTAATATCGCTGTATTATTTACCGAGGAAACTCGACTGTACAGTTTCAAATCATCTGCAAAGAGTAATATCTCAGATTTTATCCCAACGTGTATATCGTTTATGTATATATTAAAGAGAATAGGGCCCAAGTGGGATCTCTGGGGGAGCCCAGATGTAGCGTGAACAACATCGGATAAGAAATTATTTACACGGACTTGTTGCGTACGGTTAGTTTAATATGAAGACAGCCATTTAAGAAGGTCTACAAATACCATACTTCTTTAGTTTATCCAACAGAAGATTCATATCGACTTTATGAAAGGCCTTACTGAAGTCCATGTAACCACTCCATTTACTTCTTTACTTCAGAGCCAGCCTCAAAAGATTGTAAAATATAGTTACTATATAAGAAGAGATTGGTTGCTCCAGAATATTCACTCATAAATCCATGTTGTTGAGGAATATAATATAATTGTTTTCAGTTAGGTTTGCAGTATTGTATTTAGAAAAATATTAGAATAGATTTCAATTCCGAATCATGTCTTGATTACATCTGCATTAAATCAAGTATAAATTTAAATAATATGCTACCAATCATGTTTGGTAGTAAAATAAGTGACCATTTTCCCGTCATACTATGTCTTAATCTGAGTAGCATGAAAGAAGGGAAATCAAAAATGAAAAGAAAAAATTTCCAGTCATCAATAATTTAAAATTAAAACCAAAAATAAGTGACATAAATTGGGACTTTATTTCATCTACGAAATTGGATAGTGCTTTTAACATGTTGGTACAACGAATACAGGATTGTGTTAATCCATCTTCTTTTATAAAATGCATAAAAGTTATTACACGGAAAAGAAAATTGTGGAAGCCACAGAATATTATTAATGAAATAAAACATATAGATATATTACACAAATTATTTTTGAAAAATAAAAAATAATCCTTATCTATATGTACAATACAAAACGATACGAAGTCGTGTAAATTCACTAATTCGAAAAGAAAAAAAAACTGAATTCTTTAGAAAGAAACTTAGAAGTTGTAAGCATATAAAAGACTTGTGGAAAGTTACAAAAGAAACAGTAAATTTAAGTACGTCAGACAGAAAAATTAATAACATCATCAGTTGCGACAATGCTATGGCCAAGCTAACGTCAAGTATATACAAAAGTTTAGATTCATTAATGCCTTTAGCAGCATTTTTTAGGCATTTAGACATTCGATACTTTTAATCATAAAAACCTGTATATAGTTGGAATTATATGGATTCCGGTGTGTAGCTTTGATTATTGCAAAGTTACCTTTTTAATAGACACCAATTGGTATCAGTGAATGGTGCTTTCAGCTGCGAAAGGCCGGTAATTTGTGGGGTGCCACAGGGTCCAGTATTGGGACCTGTATTATTTATATTGTACATAAATGATTTCTTAACAATAACTAATGTTCTCTACTGATATCATATGCAGATGATCCACGTCTCAAGTTAACAAAATATAAAATAGTGGCTGGATAATAATTACCTAGGCTTCAACTATAATAAAACCCATTTTCTTAAATTTAGTTCTTATAAGACCGGTCTTCCATTAACTGAAAATATTATTATTCATAGATATGAATTCTGTACAAAATTTGATACTAAACATTGTGTTGAGTAAAGGTTTTATGTATCCAACCAATTAATTATATATGGATGCAAATGTATGTAATATTAAGCAACCATATTTGATATGTTTATGTAAATATCTTTACAAACATATATCTAAACCAACTTTGATTTTTCTACCTGAACATAATTAATTCATGGCAAACATCTAAATTTAACTATATTATCTTATTATTTATTATATATAGTTGTGTCGATGCTGTTTTCATTTATATTTCTATTTGTGTATTAAGATTTTATCACTAGTAAAAATACAACTTTTGAAATATTAAAAAAAATAAAGCTACAAACAAAGACACTCGTGCTAAAATTCTAAGACAATCGCTTTTGCCATTAACAAATTGGAACACACTATTTCATTCCTGTTCTTAATTTTAATTATTTACTTTGTAGTTATTTAAACTTTTGATATATCTCTGCTATTTATTCGCCGTGCCATCGCATTTCGTATTTTAAGTGGGTAACAGGAACGCAATTATATTTCTTGAGCAAAAAATTTCAATTGGCTAATGATGAAAAAGGAAAAGGCGTTTTGAATTATGACTATGGTTTTCTTATTAAAATATTTAATCGCTTTTGTGTCTGAGTCACGATTCTTCTGAAAATGGACGCGCCAATTTCTATTCGCGGTGGTTAGCAGCGTTGGTATGTAGGTGACGGTTTTCGGCAAACTGCGTACGCCTCTTTCCGTATTTCCGGTTAGAAGGTCGAAGTCAATGATCTGCGAATTATTGACATTGCACAAGGATATAAACTAATAGCTTAGCTTTTTATAAAATAATTATATTATTTGCATAATTAATTAATAAAATTTTAATTTAACAAATAAACCTTCAATCGAATAATAATTCAATCAAGGTTAACTAATATAGTTTTAGTATACTTTTCATTTATATTATTATCAATTTTATTTATATATTTTATATATGTTGTCTTATATTTTTATATAACCATACTCAATAATATGTTAAAATGTTTTTGTTTAGAAAGGACACTAAAGCATTACAATTAAGATTTATTTATTGTTAATAGGGCATTTGGTATTATTTAATTATTTATAAAGTTGATAATTTTTACATATACTTACTCTTTAACATTGCAATGAGTCTAAATGCTTTTTCTTGATCGGATTATAACAGGTATTTATATCTGCTTGACTGAGTGATATTGCAAAAACTTCTAACTATATACCGCTCCTACTATGATTATTATTATACCTGATTTTTTTACTGAAATTGCAAGTACAACAAAATAATTTAGTATTTAGTAAACTTAGAAAATAAATTATTTTAACAAAAAATTATAGTGGATGGCTTAGCCGATAAATTAATTCTCTGAATGTACATCCTAAATTCTAATTGTACCTAAAATTAACTAGATTAAATAAAACCTTAGATCAAAGGTGCACTATGATCTTTCAATCCTTGAATGATGAAGGGCGAAAATAGATATAGCACAGTTAAAATGATGAATACTAACTATTATTCTGTAGAATTGAGGAAGAACTAACTCTTTCGCCAGCTTCATGAATTTTGAGAAAGACTTCAACTGATTAGTGATCATAAAAAATAATTAATAAGTAAAGAACATGATAATTTGAAGCTATGATCTAAATTCGGCCCAAAGTAATACATCACTCTATAAGTCCCCGGTCTGACACATATATGGTAACATTGTTGACAGACTCAAGTCATTTTCTAATAATACTAACCTTAAAATAGTGCGTGTTAAAATTTCATAAAATTCTGTTAGTTTAGCTTTAGAGACCCCATTTTGGTAATTTTCATGACAATGGATAGAAAGGAATTTTGTGGGTTAATTAAACACTGTTTCTTGATAAATACTGTTAGAGCCAAAAAATGACTTGATAAGCATGAAGAGGACTCTGCGCCAGAGAAATCAACTATTATTGATTGGTATCCTGAATTCAAACGCCGTCATACAAGCACCAATAATACTGAACGCCCAAAATAAATAGTTGTTCCAGAAAACATTAAAAGTGTCCACAAAATAGTTTTAAAAAACCGTAAAATGAAAATGTCTGAAAAAGCAATTACCTTGAAGATATCAGAATTACAATTTTACATGAAAATTAGGAAATAATAATAATATAGATCCATCAATACACGCCCGAATCCAAAAGATCGTCAACTGAGCGAACAGTAATTAGTGAAAGCGACCAAAAGTTCAAAAGTCGGCTGGCAAGATTATGGCATCCGTATTCGAAAGGTTAGAGGAGCGTTGGAATGAATGTATCTTGATGAATAAAGTGAAATTAAAAAAAAAAAAACAGTTACGCTGGAGACTTATTGAGTTATGTGTTAACTACTTAAGGGAGTTGATCTTAAAATATGTATTAAACACTCAAATAGACGGCGACGTTATTGTAATGTAACGTTTTTGCACGTTATACGGGTGTGTAAATAATTGCAAAATAATTTATTGAAGTCAATTAATATTACTAGCACGTATTTATCTGACATTTATATCTGACACTTCTATCTGACACTTGTTTTTTATATCGATCCAGTCGGCACGTCCATGACGCATCCCTTCTCCCCACGCGTCTCGTGACACTGCTCCCTCCCTAGGCATGTTTCGTCCCGAAATAAGTCCTTCGGCACCTTATGACGATACCTGCACTGGGACCCCTTTGTACATTTTGATGTTCGAAAGAAATAGCAGTCTATGGGCTTCTCATGTCGTATACCACTGGAATTATAACAGCATACTAAAATCTCGATCCCAGAATTGGCAAAAAGGACTTCCACCATGCTTCTGATTGTTCTTCAGTCCAATTGGTCCAACCCACAAGCTAGTTTCGGTATTGCCAATTTCTTGATACCCTCACGTAGAAGTGAATCGCTCAACGCATTTAATGATAGCCATACATCCCTGTAGGTTGGCTTCTGATGGGAGTACTTTTTCGTTACCAGATAGTAAATGATCCTTTTCGGTAGATATCTACTAACATCTAGGTGGACTATGCTTCCGACTTTAGGACATTGAGTGCGTAGTTCCTCCAACCTTCCAAATTTCTTCCTGAAGACGGTAGCAATTCCTCGTGACATCTTCAAATCCTGGGCCACACAATGGGCAAGACAATAGTCCGAAGGTACTTGGAATAGATCTCGTTGTTCTTTTCTCGTTACATCAAAACGACTCTTACGTCCATCAGAGTGCTGAACCATGAAGTCTTCAAATGCTTTCTCGTCGCTTTGTTCAACCACCGCACGAATCGCTGCGCCATCTTCTTCGCCAGCATAAGGGGTCAGACGATTAAAATGGACAACTCTTGGTTTTCCTCGGGGTGGTTTTTGAATCCTGTATATGATGTCGTTGATTCTCTCTATTATCTGGTATGGTCCATCCCATGATGTTTGCAATTTTGGGGAGATTTGGCGTCTTTGTGGGTTACATAATCACACCATATCTCCATCTTTATAACCACTGTGATCCGTTTTTAGGTCATAATTCTCTTTCATTCGGTCGCTAGTACGTTGGATGTTGCATCGCACATGATTATGGATTTCATCCATTTTTCGTCTCAGGTCGCTCACATAGTCTTCCCCTGCCAAATCTTCTTACGGAGGGCAGCCGAACTTTAAATCACATGGAAGTCGTAGCTCTCGACCCATGACGATGCTCGCTGGAGTATGCCCGGTTGTTTCGTTTCGTGTACAGCCGATCGATACCCCAGCGACATCAATTGCGATTCGCTCAAAAGGACTACCAACGTTGTACTGACGCATAGATGCTTTCCTTCGTCGTTGTGGACCGTTACTTGCTGCACAAATCACACATTTCTTGCACCATTCCCTGACGTCTACTTTACAGTTCACCCAATAGAATCTCTCCCGAAGTTTTTTTAAAGTCTTTGACATACCCAGGTGTCCACCGGAAGATCCACTATGAATCTCTTTCATCACTTCATGTATTCTACTCTTTGGAATTATAATCTGCCTTCGTTCTTCGCGGCCTTCTGAATCTTTGAATATGCGTTTAAGCAGTCCCTTGTCCAGTACAATAGAATCCCACTGAGCCCAGTATGACTTCAATTCAGGCGAATATTTGGAGACTTCATCCCATGTTGGCCTGGTTCCACTTTCCTTCCATGTCATCAGGGGCTTTAGAACAAGGTCGTCGTCTTGATCCTGCCGGATTTCTTTTAAATTCCAGTCATCTCTTTCTACAGCTGTTCGGAGTACTTGACTTTCCTTTGATTCTGCGTTGTTACAGTGCTTGAAATTTTCTGGGCATGGCCTTCGCGACAAAGCATCTGCATTCCTGTGGATCGCTCCAGCTCTGTGTTCAGTGTCAAAGTCAAACTCCTGAAGTCTTTCCAACCATCTTGCGTCTTGTCCTTCCGGATTCTTGAACTGAAGAAGTCATTTAAGAGCAGCATGATCGGTTCTCAATAAGAATTTCCTTCCATATAAATATTTATAGAAGTGTTCTACTGATTTGACTACTGCAAGCAAAGTCTTGCTAAAATAGCTGATCACTTTTTCCTGCCCATCCTGTATTTATGATAAAACAGCTCCAATTCCTACATTGCTTGCATCGGTATCCAATAAGAACCTTCCCTCTGACAACGGATAACTTAGCACTGGTGCGCTGGTAAGTGCGTTTTTCAGTTTTTGGAACGCCTCCTGACATTCTCCGTCTCAGAAGAACCTTTGTTTTCCTTCAGTGAGGCGGGTTAATGGTTTAGCGATGTTTGAAAATCCCGCAACGTAACGACGGTAATACGTGCATAATCCAAGAAAACTCCGGAGTTGGTGTAAATCCTTTGGAACTGGCCATTCCCTCACCGTTGAGATCTTTTGGCCGTCGACTGCAATACCTTGGCTTGAAACAATGTGTCCTAGGTACTGCACCTCTTTCTTGAAAAGGTGACACTTCTTCGGGCTGAGTTTCAGTCCAGAATCCCTTAATCGTCGGAACACCTCTTCTAAGTTCTTCATGTGGTCTTCGAAGGATTTTCCCATTACAATTATATCGTCGAGGTAAACCAAACATGTTTTCCAAGATAGTCCTGTTAGTACCGTCTCCATTAGTCTCTCAAACGTCGCGGGTGCATTACATAGTCCAAATGGCATAACATTGAATTGCCATAATCCATTGCCTACTGTAAATGCTGTTTTTTCTCTGTCCTCGGGAGCTACTTCAACTTGCCAATATCCGCTTTTAAGATCCAGTGTGGAGAAAATAGTAGATCCAGCCAAGGTATCCAATGTGTCGTCAATTCGGGGTAAAGGATAACTGTCCTTTTTGGTCACATTATTTAGTTGACGATAGTCAACGCAGAAGCGAGTTGATCCGTCCTTCTTCTTTACCAATACCACTGGCGAGGCCCACGGACTACTAGATGGTTCTATAATGCCCTCGCTCCCCATGTCCTGCACAATCCTATCAGCTTCCTCCCGCTTCGCCAGTGGCAGTCTTCTGGCTGTCTGCCTAATCGGTCGAGAATTTTCGGTATTAATTTTATGTTGAACAATATTGGTTCTTCCTTTTTGTCCAATATCAAATACGTCCTGATATTCCATGATCAACTTTTTTACTTTTTTTTTAGTTGGATTACAATCTTGGGTCGAAAGGGAAATCAACTTTTCTAGTTCCTGGTAACTCATTTCATTGTTTTTATTCTCTGCTGTGGTTTTCCGCAATATCGATGAAGCAGCAGAACAATGTCCTAGCAGCACTCCCTTCCTCAAATGAACAGAGTAATAGTTAGTATTAATTATTCTAACTAATACATTGTTATCGGTGCAAACGAGTGTTTTTCCTATTGCTACTCCTCGTCCCAGTTTATCGTCATCAACGATAGGTTCAAAGATCATAATGTTTTTGTGATGGGGTGCTTCTTCCAATTGGCCCTCAATAATTACCTCGGCTTCTCTCCGGAACTGATGTTTCCGTTGGAAGGGTTACCCGGACTCTACCAATATTCCGTCTGTGGAGTACCACCTCCTCTCCATTAACTTTTAGGATTCCATTTTTAAGATCCAACAGGAAGCCTCTAGTATTCATGATGTCCATACCGAGGATTAATTCGTCTTCAATGTCAGCTACTATGAGTTGGTATTGGGATGATGTGTTCCCTATGGTAATCGTGGATTTTATTTCACCATGAATATTAGCAGGTTCTCCTGTTGCTGTTCGTAATTTCCAGGTCGTTAGTCGTACATTTTGCGGTTTTGACACAATATCAGGTCTTATAATTGTCCTAGTAGCACCCGTGTCTAGTAGCAGTCGACAAGAGTTTCCATCAATGTTTCCATCCACAAAAACCGTATCGACGTGGTATGACAAGTATGCTACTTTTGCAGTTTTTCTAGGGGCTTGATGTTTTTTAGCCGACGGACACCCCCTGAGGTCGGCTTGTTCTAGTTTTCGACTTTTCATTGGTGCGATTATTTGATCTTTCTCTGCACCGACGTTGTATATGACCGTGTTTTCCACATTTCCAGCATTCCACTTTCTTCCTGTTTGCTAACGATTCCTTGATGATATCTTGTATCATTTTTCTAAGATCATCCAATCCTTCTCGTGAATCTTCCGAACACGGCCTTGACTCCTAACTGTACTTTTCGCTGCTTCTATCTCGAGCGCACGAGACAGTGCGTCTACTAATTTAATTGGTCGAGCGAGTATCAATGCCTGATGTATGTCTTTATCCTTCACAGCTAATTTCTGGCAGCGATTTTTAAGCTGTGAATGGTACACGGTATGTTTGACCATACCTTATTTCCAGATGCTTGATTAATTGGTCGTAATTCATCTCACCCTGAGACACTCTCTGCAAGACATTTGTTGCATCCCCACGCAGTGTTAGAATTAAAGCTGTGGCCTTCTCTGTTGCGTTCCATCCATTGGCTGATGCTGCGGCCTCAAATTATCTAAGGAAATTATTCCAAGAAGTTTGGCCATCAAAATTAGGTGGTGTCATTTTTATCGAGTGGACAGGATAATTTTTTATGTCATTTAATTCAATTCCTCCGAAATTTCTTTTTATTTCCGTAAAATTTTCTTCCAGATTCCTAGAAATTTCCAACATTTTCTCTGTCATATTATCGGAATTTTGCCTCAATTGCTTCATAATTGATGCTGTGTCGCCTCCGATATCAAATAAAAATGTGTCTGGATCATGGCCTTCTTCTTGCAGCGCTTCCTTAAGTCTCTGTTGTAACACACCCTTCTTGCCGCTCGTATCCAAATCCCGTTCTTCCAGTTGCACTTTTAATTCAGCCACTTTTAGGTCCGTTATTGTAACGCACTTCGCCATTTTGTTTGCAATTTTTCACACCCCACACCTGACACCAATGTAACATTTTTGCACGTTATACGGGTGTGTAAATAATTGCAAAATGATTTATTGAAGTCAATTAATATTACCAGCACGTATTTATCTGACATTTATATCTGACACTTCTATCTGACACTTGTTTTTTATATCGATCCAGTCGGCACGTCCATGACGCATACCTTCTCCCCACGCGTTTCGTGACAGTAATAACAGCTAATATTTTAGGAGCTTCGCCAATCGGGATGGTTAGGATAGAGAACTAATCAACTCGCTTTTATGTTGATTAATACCAACTTAATAATGTAAATAATGCTTTAGATTTAGCACTGAAAATGGTCACATCGTAACCGAAATGTATTTCCTATTAATAAAATTTGCGACAACTCGTATTTCATTTAATGGTCAGTGTATCTTCACGTAACTCAACAATTATTAAACTATAGGACAGTTATCTGCTACCCCTAATTATCGACATACATTTATTTATTTATTTATTCACCTATTCACATTACAATATACAATTAATATAAACTTATAATTACATGTGGATCAATATGTAGGATTTGGTTAGCTTACAGCCACCGTTCTTCCATCCATACCTAATCTTTATAAGTAAATAAAATAATAGACATGTATTAACAAACATAGGCATATATAAACAAAACAAGAAGAAACAGAAAACTTGAGATATTGACAAACTGATAACTATTTTATTGGTAAATTATTTAAAAAACAGACTTTTTAAAAGCAGTTTTAAATTTATACAAAGTCTCTACCTTATAAATTTCGGGAATGGGGTTGTACAATTTATAAATATTATAAGACTGTGTTTAGGAGTTGATAGCCGTCCTTTAAAACGGGTATTACTATGACGAATATACTCTCGAAAAGATATTTTGTTATTCTGTATAGCCTTGCTATTTTGTAACATGCAAATTACTTTTGTATCATTTAATGTATGTCGAAGTATTAGCTAGAGAAGTAGTTGTTTCAAAAGTGATTTGTTCTTCTAGTCTTAATAAGACTCATTTGTTGTAGATTTTACAAAATATTTTCGTGTTTTTCTAATTATTAGATAATTTTTGTTGTTTTATTAAGATTTATATATGCAGCTGTTAACAATTTATTAATAATAAAATATATAAGTCCTTTACGTTGTAGAAAATTAACTAATAATTAGAAAAAACACGAAAATATTTCGTAAAATATTTTCGTGTTTTTTCTAATTATTAGTTAATTTATTAATACGTAATCTATATCTAAAGAAGTTATCCATTATGGGTTGTATACTAGTGCCATCCATTGTGATATTAACTTTATTAATATTATCTTTACAAGTTTATTAGATCTAAATAGGAGTAACTTAGTTATACTTTGATTTAATTTGAGATTAAGTACTTGTGAAAATTTGTATATTTGATCAATGAGTTACAGCTGCTTCCAAATATCGAGTTGGAAACGAAAGATTTATTTGGGTATCGTCTGCATACATGTGTCCTTTACAGTAAACAAGTTTATTTAAAATCAGTGAAGTATTAAGAAAAAATAGAATAGGGCCAAGTGTCGAACCTTGGGAAACCCCTTGGTTCAAATGAAATAGTTTAGAAGTATTTTGTTCAACTTTGGCGCATTGTTTCCTATTAGCAAGATAATAAGTATTGAATGATTTTGATTTAGCAAATCATCACGCTTTTAAGTAGTCAAATAGAATTAAAGGTGTGATATTACTGGCTGTCGAGATATTATCGGTAATATTTAATGGGGCCGTCTCACAGCTGTAGCCCTGCTTGAAACCCGATTGGGATAATGGTAGGATATTATTGCGTTTAATAAATGTAACCAGTTGTTTATTCAAAATTTTCTCTAATACTTTAGAAATGGCGGGTAAAATACTTATTGGGCATAGATCATCAAGTTTAGGCGGACTATTAATTTTTGGTATTGGTGTGATAACGGTTACCTTCTAGGAATGATGATTCCAGAATACAGGCATTGATAATATTTGTAAGTACTGGAAAAATAACCGGGCAGCACATACGAAGCATTGTCATATTGATTTCATCGAATCCAGTGCAATTAGAACGCATTCGGAATAACGATTCACGTATTAACGTTTCATTTATAAGTTGAACATTAAATTCTGTAAGGGGCGATTTTGGAGGTAAAGTAAATAAAACATTTTCAATTAAAAACCTGTTTGTATTTATATGTTTTAGGAAATGTTTGTTTATTGTGTCAACATCGTTTAAGCTTTCTGGGATATTAGTTTGAGTTTTAGTAATACTCAGGTGTTTTAATTGATTCCATATCTATTTCATTTCTAATTGCTGTACTGGTAAAATTTCGCAGGGTTTTATAATATTCCCAGCTCGCTGGATTCCTGGTGTTACTGTACTTTACCTTTCCCTTATCACGTAGGATAATAAGATATTTTATGTTATCGGTAAACCATGGGGGTATTTGTTTTTAAAAAATACGTTTGGTGCTACTAAGTCAAACAAGTTTAATATATAACAAGTGAAAAGATGTATTTTATCATTGATATCAGGGAAATAGTATATGTTATCAAATGGCATTTTTGCGAGTTCATTTTGAAAATATTCTATATTTATGTTTCTTAAATTTCGCGAATAATATATTTTAGATGTAGATTGTTCACAATTGAAATTAATACAATAGTAAATCGCATCGTGATCAGAGAAATGGAAATCAATAACTCCGAATTTTTCAACGGGTATTCCTTGATCTACAATAATTACGTCAATCAGTGAAGCACATTTACCAGTTATTCTAGTGGGCTCATCATTTATCCGTTTTAGATTGCGTGACTCCATTAAATCAGTAAGAAATAGTGTAGACGGTAATTCAGGCTGCAATAAATCAATATTTAAATCACCCGTAAAAATAAGATCGCTCCCTACCACCGCAACAATAACCCTACTCACAATATTCACATCTCCCATACAACCGTTTCCCCCTCTACATCCATAAAATACCTGGGCATTACCATAGATCAAAAAGTTAATTTTAAAAATCACACAGCTCTAAACAAAATTAAAATCATCACCACTGCCAAATTATTTAGAAATTTAACGTACAAAAACAAGAGAATTTCCACCAAATTAGCTGTTAAAATCTATAAAATGATTTGCCGCCCTCTACTCGACTATAGTAATGTCCTTTTCCTCCACTCCTGCAATCCTACTCTCCACAATATCCAAGTTAGCGAGCGATCCTCCTTAAGAATCCTAACCAAAATCCGCCATCCTAATAATCCTCTGCACAATCCCTCTAACCAACTCCTATATGACTCTACCTCTGTTATACCCATCAATGAACGCCTTCTATACCTCAGTGAAAATTTTTCCAAAAATCCCTTTAACCATCACATCCTTTCCCTTTACTGCTTGCGCATAAATCCCAACCAAATCCCAAAATACAAAACCCCCTCATTCACTACATTTGAATTCATCGCATCACATCATCCATCACCATCATCAGAGACAGACTGACGAAACACATTGACAAGGACAAATCCAGGCTGAAAGACCGCTGGTCGATAGCCATTTAGCAAATTAACAAACTAACATCAACTGTATCATTCATATATTATATTACTTGTATTTGTGTTTGTTAATAAAGATGTTGTATATATATAAGATCGCTCGTATGAGGAAGGCAAAGTGGGATTGATGTTTCCAGTTTCTAGTTACAAAAGACCGTGAGAAGAGTAAGCAACGTATTAAGATAATATTAAAAGGACTGTTCTGAAAAACCTATCTCAATGAACTTAGAAGAAATATTGCGATGATTAGGATATTTGTATTAAAACTCATATACCTACTCATAACTGGTATAAATCGTCTCGAGTGAAACTGTTGCAGTCTATTTACAAAAAATGAACAGTACGAGTATTGCTAGTACTAAATAAGTTACATTTCGTTGTTTTCTTAGATTATGCACAGTACGTCGTGGGATTAACCAAGATCGGTTTGCTTCACCAAACGAAAACAACGATTTCCACGGAATGACGCATTTTATATACTGAAAATCACACTTATGAGTACAACAGTTTTAAAGTATATGTTACCAGAGTAAAAATAAGTGTTTGATACTAATGAAAGTAATATGGGAATTGAAACTCTCTTATCATAAACCAAAAACTGAGAAATCAGATACTTTAGTAAGATCTTGTCAACACCAGAGAAAAGTATTGAATGGCGAAGAGGGAATTACTTGTTGTAAAATTTATATTTTTATGAATACCTTTTTTTAATAGACCTTATCCCACTTAAGGGCGCACGATCTCCAGTGTTGCTACTGTGGCCTATTCACCAGCACCGCTTTACGATGTTTAATGATGTCGATCCAATGATAGTCTGGCCGACTAGTTAGGGACACCAGTGGTATCGTTACACCCTTCACGTGGTGACCTTCCTCTAACCAAGCGGCGTCTTGTTTACTCGGTCTCTACGCCCAGGCTTGCTTCCGCCATTTACTGTGAGATTCTCATGATCGCTTCCCTCGCCAGTCTTTCGACCTCATTGATCTCTCTATTTCTGACGACTGTCATCAGCTAATTCAATGACATCTCTAGTTCTAATACGCCGTTGTAGACCAGGTTCCACAGTGTGGAGCCGAGGACGGAACCCTGCGTGACCCATCCTTCACATCTCAGATCTTCGGCACGCCGTTGTTCCCTACTACTACCTAGTCTGGGGCTCTTCTCCTCTTCAGATTGACCAATCTCTAATCCGCCAATTTTTCTACAAAAAGGGAAAGTCGACCGTAAACGCCCTGAAGGAGCTTCACTGGCCCGCAAACGAGACCAAAGCTGCCTGGCAATCACATTGGACGTCAAGAACGTCTTCAACTCAATTCCCTGGTCCACCATAATAGAGGCACTGGAGAGAGACTATTTAGAACAGCTTACCTCCAGCTGTAGCCTCCAGTTGTCGTTGGTAGCTTGCCTTCCTTCGGCACTCCCTGAGCTTCTCGTTCGGCTTTGCGACCTACCGCCAGGATCTCATGTTCCTTCAGACAGTCGGTGATCCTATCAAGTTGGAGGGTCTCTAAAGGTTGCGTGGTCTAAGTTTTCATGAAAGAGCATGTTGGGATTAGGAAGGGAACTTTCTTGCAACGAGTCCCTTCTAGGCCGACGTCTTGCTGTTCCTTATAGAGCGCTTGAAGTCAGCCCTCGCTTTTGCTGATGGTTTGACTCCTAGACTACCGCGCTCCCGTCGTCTTCGAAGGAGGTTGTACCGAGCCGCGTTCACCCTTTGACTTGCCTCAACAACTTCGCTGCACCACCAATTGGTGTCGCCCCGCCTTCTTGGGGACCGCTGCGTCGCAGGCGGACTGTAGCCTGTTTTATACCTCATTGAACCTCAGCGAGGGGGTTTCCCCGTGAAACTTTTCCCAGTTGGCCCGCTGGATGGCCCAGATTAGACGTGATCGTGACGGTGGTGGAAAATTTCTTACCTGCGAGTAAGCAAAAATGTAGGAAATGAAATGGTGGCATGGTACCCTGCTTTCTATACGATCTTTATAGTTACGTCGCTACCTCCTTATCCCTTCTCCACCATTCATCCACCCTCGCGCGGTTGGGACATTTTTTAAAAATCAGGAACAAACCATACTGCTCTTAAATCGCTCCTGTACTTCAAAAGTACAGAACGCCAAACAGAAAGGTTTAAAAAGGAGGAGGACTTTGAGAATTAACACCCAGCTGAGATAACACACGTGCTTTGTCTCGGATATCATATCGAAGGCATTATAGTTTTAGCATTTGAGACTGATAGATTAAAAAAAAAATAGAAAAAACTGCATCTTAAGTTAAGATAAGAAGAAATTGCAAAATATTTTTGAAATAATAAATAATCCAATAGGAATTTGGGTAAAATCCCTAAAAAAACCATGAGAACGATTCTACTGCGTGAACTTCATGACAACTTATTGAGTCTATTTGAATGTATTACAACGAGAAGATATTTTTACCTAAAAATATTATTTACTATTTGTTAGAGGTCTTTAACCATGGAAGAGGCTGGAACCTGGAACCGAACTTTTTCTCTTCTTACCGTGCAGTAATATATAAAACAATCGGAGAGAAATTTGGGTATCTGATTGGAAAAGAATTAGCAGCGGAAGATTATGTCATTTACCTACTAGATGAAACTGATGATCACTTCAACACTCAATGGACGTTTGAAAGAATGAAGGAGAATTGCGACCTGAAGGCAGACAACGGATGTTATTAAAGTAGATATGTGAAATGGTTATTTAACCACAACACGTCGAGATCTCAAATTGTGGAAAGGGTCAACTACTCAAAAAGCGCCCCGAGGTAAATCAATCATTCAAATTGTCTAACCCCATATGCTGTAAAAGGGATAACTAAGCAATACTCCTATAAACATAAGAATCAAACTTGTGTAACTTTTGAAAAATAATAAAACTTGTTCCAAGTATCTTCTGAGTTTTATTACAACACTGTATAAACGATTTTAAAAATATCTAGAGATGCTGTCATCAGAACGGAGTTTAGAAGAATAGGGATTTTCTGATGTAGGGACTTTTTAAATGAAACAACTAAAGAGGATCATATATGGTACTATCTAATAACGAGAAAGTTCTTCTATTGAAAGCCAACTTATAGAAATGTATGACCCTCGTTAAAAATATTGGAGAATTAATTTAATTTTATTATGGTAGGGCCCCAAATCATGTACTGGTGGATAATACATTTCAAGACGAAATATCTCTAACGAGGCTAGAGCGTTCATAATAATTTCATGAACGCTCTAGGCTGCAATGAAAAAGTGGAATTGACAAACTTGTAAGTGACAAGGAGCATGCGAATCACATAGGTCTGCTTTTGATAAAACCAGAAAGCATGGAAACAATCGGTGCAGAGCCCACTAGACTTTTCGGCACACGTTGGAAATAAATATATGAAAGTGTAAAAAATAAAATTTCTCCCCTGCCAAATGCCTCTAAGTATCCTTTACTTTTACAAGTTTTTCCTTCAGTTATTGAAAACAGTAGAACCACAACATAAAATCTAAAATATTTGTTTATTAGATTAATTCAACTTATCTTTTCTGTAGTATTTTTTTAAAATTTTTATGGGAAAAAAGGTTCACAGAGCTTGTATATGAGCTGGCTATTTAATTCCTCTTCTTATTTTAATCAAGTGTCTTGGTCCAATTAGTTGTAAACCAGATGTATATAGTGTGGAAAAACACGGTTCTGCTGAAACCATATACTTTCAATCATAAAGTTGGTGTCATTTATACGTGGGAAGAGTTTCCTAAGCCTCGAAATAATATTATATATAAATTATTGGAGATATGCTGCAGATGTAAAATTTTCTTCTATTTAAAATAGACCTAGAATATATTTTTCAATAATTACTTTTACAGGATATTGGGTGTGAATGAATTCCATCTGATGTGGAATGGAGCCCGACCAATACCTAGTATTGTGGCGGTTGACATTATAATTGAAACAGAAGGTAGTTTCGTCTGAAAATATAATAAGGTCTCGAAAATGGTTAATTTGTTCAATATTCGAATAAATCATGTATATGATGTATCTTATAAGAATTAAAATTAGGTCTTTTAAAGATTTTATTAACGAAAGTTAACAAGATGTTGTTAGGCCAGATATATCAAAAACGTTTAATGTTGCTCTGATACAAGCAATATTACATTAAGAGATTGTTAGCAGTCTACCCAAGTTCCTGCAGTTTTGAATAAATCCATTTTCAATTTATCTGTTTAATGTCTTTGATATTGAAAGCTTACAAAAGAATTACCATTTGGATGTGCATCTTTAAATAAATGCCATACTTATAGTGATGTGGGTTTCCTACCACCATATCCAATCATCACATGGATTTCAAGTTTTTCTGGTCTGATCATTCTCTCAATTAGTACAAACTGATCAGTTCAGAAATAAACTAAATTGATTTTTTTTAATGAAGTAGTCTAGCAACCGAAAAGTGTAATTAAAAACAACACAAACAAGATTTTTTATAGATAGTAAAGTAAATGAAAATGTATTATTAGAGAATTAGATTTCATATTATTTTTTTATTATTCCATATATAAAAAAAACATCCTGTATATATACTAAATATCATTTGCAGATCTCAATAAAATTCAGTAAAACCAAACGATCTTTGTATAATTCTAAATTAAGTAGTGATTAAGTGAATGTAGCCGTTTGAACCAATAATTACAATGGAATCTCAAACTAAAAAAGGCTATTACTTGAATTACTAGTTAAAAAGTACTTAAAACAATGCTGGTACTTTCCATAAGAATATAATGATACTTTCGTTTCATTTCGAATTCCATTATCCTCAACAAAAGCCGGTTAGTTCCCACCACATCACCATCAAATTGAATTACTATTTACGTGATGTCCCCTCGTATTACACGCCGGGTAACAAGGAACAACTTTCATTACACAACAGCCTAGATGAAGTATTCCAATTAAAACACGATTTTCGGTGATACTTTCACGGAAGTAATGATGGATTACAGAACGTCTCTTGAGAAAATATGCAGATATGCGCCCTTGCCGCACTTTCTACATGTTGCTTTTCAAATCGGCGGAGATAACAGTTAGTTTCGGCGATGAGGAAAAAATATTTTTACGTAAGCTGAAAGAAGAAGAAACGGACGGTGATTCTGAAGAGACAAATTAGTCGCGTCACGGTGGTAATTACTTCCATTATTAGTTTCACGTCCTGGTTACCTTACACACCCCCCTTTTGTAAAATAAGAAATGCCGACCCACATGCTCCAAAAATTGACGATGACAGATAATGGTGTGTAATAAGCCGGTTATGTTGGTTAAGTAAAGATAACGTCTTTTCGGTGCTGGGCCACGAAATATGTTATGAGGAAAAATCAATTACTGCCCGAACTTGACCTTGAACTGAATACCACATTTTAGTAATAAAAAAATACATTTAATATTCTACGACTAAAAGTTAAGTGATTACGTGCGTTATACAAGAGTTTTAAAAATAATGATCAATTAACTTACTCCGGAGACCTCTAATATTATAGATTCTGATTATAAATTTATTATCATTAACTTCGAAAATAAACACGTTTTTAATATATGGGAATTGAACTCTGACCCATGAAACTATACACATAGTATATTTTATGAATAAAAATACGAGAATCTTTTTTTTAATATCACACATTTTAAAAATATACTCGTATTTTTATTCATATATATGTATATATAATGTATAATAAAGTAGATTCCTCCACAAAACAAATTACTTTTGAAACAAGTACATCCTGACAGATATTGAATATACAAGTAAATTTCATGTTACTTTGATAGTTGTGCTTTTTGTAACATGCAAATTACCTTATTATAGTTCAATATCTGTCAGCCAGAGTCTCTCCTATAAGATAAATATGTAAATATCAAAACCATTTGGTTTTTTTATATCTTAATATGTTATTAGTTAATTGTTTATTATTTATTTTCTAAAACTATTTACATTTTGTTTTTAAAATATATTACATAATATTACGCAATAATAAAATTATTATTGAGTAACAATATGCGATATATTTCAATAAATAAACAGTTTATTCAAAAGAAAGTCATAAATACAATACATAATATATAGTATTATATACAGAGTCGCTGATATGTATGGAAATGGTCAAATATCTCCTAAAGTAAGAGAGCTAGCAAAAAATGTTAAGATACAAAAGTTTTAAGATTTTGTAAAAACTATCAGAATAAAAATAAATTAAGTATACAGGATCAGTTTAAAAGTCAGGACGAATGTATATTTTTCCATATTTCAATTCATCTCCAAATTCTACACAAAATTGGTATAGCACATCATAAAGCTAAACTCGACTGTTTTAGAGATATCGAACTTTGAAACTCATATACGTTTTACTTAATCATATTATTTTCGCGCGAAAATTATCCAATCAGAAGTAGTTTTATGTGTAATGAGGCAGCGTTGTCATGGAGATTTCCATCTCCATGACAATGCTGCGTCATATTTACCTTTGACAGGTAACTGGATGGCGAACTATTTTTGTAGAATTTATAAAAAACGTCATTTTCAAAGTTCGATATCTCTAAAACGGTCAAGTTTAGCCTTATGATGTGCCATACCAATTTTGTGTAGAATTTCGAGATGAATTGAAATATGGAACAATATACGGGGTGTTCCCTTAAAGAAAAGGCAAGTTTGTTTCGTCCTGCTAAAATTGAACAGCGCTACTTACACACTACTAAAAAGCGTATGACTCCGTCCCATATGATTGGCTGATAAAAGTACTCAAGATTTATAAAATATACCCCACTCTACATATGCTTATTTGGGTCTACTATGGTTCTGCCTTGCAATAACACCAATGTCTAAATAAAACAAACAATTGTTTTCGATTAGATATAAAACGACCAACAACCAGTTACATAACGCACCTGCTCTATATGGACAATCTAAAAATATATGCAGAAACTGAAAGTAAACTCCAAACGTAACACATTTCAGTAACGATATAAAAATGGATTTGGACTGGACAAATCTGAGATTATAAAAATTATAAAAGGAGTAATGACTTATGATGATGAACCCTATCTTGATATCAACACCCTAGCCCCGGAAGAACAGTATAAATATTTAGGTCTACCTCAAAACAACGATTTAGATCACTCTAAATCAAAGACAATTTTTAAAGAAAAATATAGAAAATGACTCACAAAGTTGCCAAATACTATACTTACAAGCAAGAATATATTTACTGCCATTAACTCCTGGGTAGTACTAGTCCTAACCTATTTATTTGGTGTGGTGAAGTGGTTGAATACAGAACTATAAGAACTTGATCGAATGACACGAAGACTACTAAAAAAGTTCAGATGCCACCACCCTAAATCTGTAACTGAAAGATTATACTTACACAGATGTAAAGATGGACGTGGATTAACTAATATATTCCATTTCTGTAAAAGACTTGAAGTAGGTATGAGAGAGTACTTTCTTAAATCTGAAAATAAAATAATAAAATTTTAAATAAAGCTAGATAAGAATTACACACTGTTACACTTAAATAAAGAGCATTTCCCCATTTTATAAAGCCGACAATTAAGAAAAGACAACTGGTGGTCTAAGGTCTTGCATAGAAGTTACCCATACCTGTTAGATTTGGCACATATAGATAAAGCATCCTCGTTGCTATAGCTCACCAAAGGATATCTATACCCTGAAACGAAAGGTTACATAATTAGTATCCAAGACCGTCCAATATGTACCAAAAACTACGAAAAGTATATTATCAAAATGGATGTTCAAGACAGATGGAGAAAGTGCCATTAAGCAAGGAAAACAATTGACCACATTATAGCGGGATGTCCAGTTTTACCAGATAACGTATAGGCAGACATAACCAGGTAGCAAAAATTAATCACCAGCAACATACACTGATGCACTGAAATATGATTTAATTAGTAACCCACCACCATATTACAAATATTCACTTGATATTGTACTAGACACGAAAGAACATACGTTGTGCTGGGATAGATCGATCCTTACTGACAAAACTGTTGATTATAATAGACCAGATCTACTGTAAATAGACAAAATTAGTAATAGTGGCCTTGTAATTAAAGTTTTATCACGTTCTTCACAAATTGTTTTGTCATTTTAACTATTGATAAAAAACACTGCATGCTCCGAAATGTACATCTAGTCAATAAAAATAATTTGTGAAGAAAGTGATAATACTTTAATTACAATTTACAATAATCATCACGTAACTTAAAAAAATATATTTCTACAATAGTGGCCCTATTTAAATCGCGGTACCGATAAAAACGAAAAAATAGAAACGCAATAAATTTGAGACTTTCAATTAATGGTGCTTTAGAGTGACGGGGGCGTTCCTTTAAAGTAACAAGCTCATTTATACACACACAAAATACGCAAATAACACATGGCGGAAGGACCACGTGGTCGATAGCCTAACACTAATACTACTACTACTACTACAAATTTGACACTTTCGCAATAGAAATACAGTGCATATACAAATTAAAAAAACATCTAAATCGTAATAGTGATATCAGTGACAGGTGTAATAATTTGAAGCTTTCTTCAAGATCTGAAAGCGGTTGGATTACCTAATAGCATTCTAGTACCCATCCAGAAAGCCTCGATTTTACAGACCTGCCAAATTGTCAGAGAATTTTTTAACTGCTTGGGCTGAGATGATTTTTTTTCCAGGCAAAGTGTAAGAAACAAAAAAAAAACAAAAAATAATATTAATAATAATAATTCTCTATTGGTACATAGAGAAAATTATGTTTTATACAAGACATATGGCAGTTATACCCATCAAGGGCACACATATAATATATAACATTTTATAAACTAAGCTAGATGTACCAAAAGTACATGAAAGTAATAAATAAGTAAATATAATACAATTCAAATATAGTAATAGGTATATATGATTTAAAAAGATAATGGATATTCACAACATATTAAAACTTACACCAGATGATAGTTTCTTGTAGGGTTGCCAAATCTGGAGCATTTGAAAATTGTCAAAAGAGTAGAATGCGTGTCTGATAAGATATTGCCTGATACGGTTTTTAAAAAATTTGACAAGCAAATATTTTATACTGTGCGGTAAATAATAACGGAGAGAACACTTTCCATCAGAGATGGATTTATTTAGTCGGACAGGATTGGCCCTCAGATCATGTTTATCGCGAGTGGGGTAGCGATGAAAATCCCTGTTTGTCCTGATATTATCAAGATTATCCCGGATATAAACCAGACATTCTAGTATAAATACATAATGAGCTATTAATATATTTAGTTCATTATATTTTGATCTGCAATCGTCACGGTACGACAGGTGCGCGACAACCCGTATTGCTCTTTTTGTAGTAAGTTAAAACATCACTAAAAACTGACGAGTGACCCCATATCAAGATCCCGTAGGATATATGTGTTTTTAAGCAAAATAGGCGTGTCGCATCCGGTACTATGCGACATAGACTACGCAATAGTCATGTGTTTCTCGCTAATCTCGATCTCAGATCTTTTGAATGTTCTTCCCAGCTAAGATTTGAGAAATATTATGAGAAAAAATGTTGTGGATCTTATCTCTGATAAAGGAACTTGCTTTAACGTTATTGTTAGTTTCACAGTTTTTAATTAATTTTGTTTCAATCTGTTACTGTTAAACCACTAACTTGCATTTTGCCAAAATTGTCCAAATTGACTTCATCCTGCGCTCTAATGATTTATCCGTCATTAATATATCAGGTCAGTTCAAAAGTTTGTGCACATTAATAGCATGCATAGGATTCGCTGTGACTCCAGGTTAATAAGAATTTGAACCTGTCGAAACTTGTCGTTGTTCGACTAATGTATTAGTCAGTTATAATTATAGTCACAATTGTTCGTAAAGATCGCATATTACTACCCAGCAGCGAATAAACATCTGCACTTCTCTTTTATCGTGCTTCGAAAGAGAATAATTTTTAGACTTTTAATAACGTCACAAAAAAAGACAGTGGACAGATAAAGTTAAGCAACCAATTCCAACAACCTAGGCGTCTTTACATCCTAAGAAGACACTTTTAAGTGTTTGGTGGGATATGTATGGTGTGATTTGTTATGAACTATTAAAACCAAATCAACCTATTTGCAGATGGGTACAGTGAACAACTTTGTCGTTTAAACTTAGAGTTGATTAAAAACGCCCTCGATTAGTTAAAACCAAAGTCTCTCTACAGCAATGGAATTAAGAAGCTAGATGGCGAGAAATTGTAGATAGTGGAGAAAATATATCATTGATTAAAATGTTACATTGTGTTTTATGTACACTATTTAAAAATTTCTCAGAAATGCGCACGAAATCTTGGATTGACATAATATATCAAGAAAAACAAAGGGCTGAAGATTGATACTTGACACTTGTGATAATTAGGTACTCCTATCGCTGTTTTTTATAAACACATTGCGTTCTATCAGATAGATAGAAGAGTATGAGTCTTGAGGCACTTGGATTGAAGTTATAATAGAAGAGCTTTTTATGAGTTACACAATCAAAAGCTCTACTTAGATCTAAAAAAAACCTCTGATAGCACCGTTAGTATACATAAGCCAGTAAGTTGGCTTATCCTCATTTTTTTTAAAAACTGGAATACATGTTGCAATTTTAAGTGCCGTGAGGCAGAATGTACTGGTCAATAACCTTAGTTGGTGGTATTATTATTAGGTTTAAATTGTGTTTAATTATATGTACAGTAAAATCATAAATGTCTCGGCTCCTTTTTATTCTTAATGTGTTTACGGTATCCCCAGATTTTGTACAAGACACTTTTGAGAATTTGAAATATTCTGCCTTGGTGTTTGATGGAGGGATATTTGTTTGAAAATCTATTGGACCTTTTGTGGGGGTGGAGGAGATCCAATAAGAGCATTAGTCGCTGTTGCAAAGAAAGTTCGCTTTTGGCGAAATGTGTGCCTATGTATATTTATTTCTATATTTTCAAAGATCTTGCGTAGCTCTGGATGGCTATTGCGATTAACCATTTCACTTAGAAACTGTAAGCAATCTCTCATTACACACAGTTCATTGTCAAACCACCTGACCTGTGTTTCGTTTATGATTTTTTAGGTATTGATTCAGCATAAAATTAATTGAATTTATTTATAAAATAATTTCTTAAAGCATAACATATTATTGTTGGAAATGTAAGACCAATCACAGAAACCCCAAAGTGATATAAGGTAAATTTCCCTATTTAACTAAATGGTCTAATTGTTTTCTTTGCATCTATAAATACATCATGGATATACGTGGTAAAAAGTTTAATGCCTCTGTACTCTAAGATTCCCAAATCAATAATATTAGCTTTATTAACATCGTCTTTATTATTAGAGAATATGTTGTCAATGCATGCTTGGTGCCTAGGCTCAGACGGAGTTAATTGATGCAAACCATAGCTAGTTAATATATTGCATAATATATTGGTTTTTGTGTTTTTCTTATTGAACTGAACGTTAAAATCTTGACAAATATAGGTAGTGAACTGTGGATTTAATGTTTTTAACATTGCTGTTAGAGTGTTTAGAAATTCCGAATAATTGCCATTTGAGATCGGTATAGCGCTGTAATAATAATGTTTTAATGAATTGATTGACACGTTTATATTCTAAATTTCTGTTAATAATTGTCATAACACCCCTGTTCTTTGAAACATTTCTAGCTAGACAATATGTAATTATTTGTACTCAATTTCCGGCTCAGGAATAAATGATTAAATTTATATCCTTACCTGATATTGCTGCTACTAAATGATTTCATTTATTACTAAGACACTGGTTGTTTAGATATAACAGTTTCGTATTAGTTGTTATGTTTTTTACGCAATTTTTATCCTTTAGCCGTTCTCTTTTTCGGGCGCGGAAATAAAAAACGACTGATTGTTGTCTCTGCTGGTCACAATTTGGGGCTTGCAGGTTTCTGTGTTTTCAGCTTACAGAATTGGTGTCTTTTCCAAGTTACAACAGCAAGAGACCACAATAGGAATAAAGTATTCAAATTAACAAAGAAGCAAATAACAAATTGGATAACTTTGCAGCATGAATGCCTTGAAATGTTATGATGACATCAAAGCTTTTTCTAATTTCTTTGTAGGGGTCCAAGTAACCTGAATCTGGAAATAATCATTTTACTATGATCAGCGTTGTAGAACGGCTGAAGAGCTGACTTATCACTAGTATCACTTTTGTAACGAAGAACTATTGACATATGATAGACAATGACGAATGAGTCGTAGATATAAGTACCCTAATGAATTGGATATATAAAGTCACTGTCATCATTGCGAAGAGCATAGCCATTCAGGAATTTAATCTATTGTGGTTCGCCTACCAGCTATACTCTTACATACTGTAATTCATACTCATTTTATCTCTTAATGAATACTGATGCAGAATCCGTAATAGTTGTGTTAAACCTGAGTTTTTATTAATGGAGTCTCCCTTGCCGCCCTCTTCTCTCAATCCCCTCCTCTCCGTCCATGCATCCTCGGACTCAGAGCTGACCAGTGTGCAATCTAATTCCCTGCACCCACACTATTTATCATAGTCATCAATCGAAATATAACTGTCATTTGCTATTGACTAATTTAACCTGCGCTGCAGGAGATGATTGGGTTTCTTCTGAAGTGCTGCTAGAGAAATTTGCTCAATGGCTGGTATACAATGCATAGAATTGGTTATTCGAGTGTAACACGGAAGATTAGGTAATAAGGTGGAGTTACCGGAACTGACTTTATATATTTAACCGTTCGCGCGTTCTCTCGTCCGCCACAGGATCAAGCAGAATTCAAGATTTTTCTATGAAGATAGGTAAAAGTGGCTACTTAATGTTTATTTCCAAAACATAGGATATTGCACTGCCATTTTCAGTAATGTAAAAATATCGAAGCAATATATTATTCATCGGTTTATTCATCGGCACAGAAATGCCGGGTATTTGGTTGAATGCATTGTTTGTATTAGTCCAATATGTGGATAAATATTTTATAGAATCGTATTTGTGAAACTTAGTAAACCTCACTTCAAGATCAAGTAAAATTAACGAATGAACGTAGAGTAAAATATTTATCCTTAGGGGGGCTTATATATAACAAAAACATAGCATAAGCATAATACTATAGATGCCAGTAACGAAGGCACTGCTTCACGGACGTTTCAAATGATAATTTTCCAGATCTACATACCGAGGTGCTATCAGGTATCATAGGCGAACTTGATAACGGTAGCGGAAAAGCGTTCTTTTGATACACTTCTTGTGAGAAAATCAGATGTTAAGGTCGAATATTTCTTAGAGGTTAATTAAGCTCTGAGTGTTTCATAATGTTTATATATTTCTCCTAGTAGTTTATACGAGTCCGTGCAAATATAAAAACTACTAACGTGTTTGGGGTAAACCTTTTTTATTTTTTGACATAGTCTCCTTTTAGGCTTATACACTTCGTCCAACGATGTTCTAGTTTGTTGATCCCTTCCGAATAATAGGATTTGTCCATATCTGCAAAATATCCAATAGTGTCTGCAATCACCTCCTCGTTTGAATAAAATATTTGTCCCGCCAGCCATTTCTTTAAATTGGGGAACAATAGTAGTCCGAAGGAACCAAGTCCGGATAATAGGGGGGATGTGGAACGAGTTGAAATCCTATTTTCATTAATTTTGCGACCACAACTGCTGAGGTGTGTGCTGGTGCGTTATCGTGATGGAAAAGGACTTTTCTGTAGACAAATCGCGGGCGTTTTTCTTGCAGCTCGGTTTTCAAACGGTCCAATAACGATAAATAATATTTACCTGTAATAGTTTTACTCTTCCTGATAGTCGATGAGGATTATCCCTTGCGAATCCCAAAAGACAGTCGCCATTACTTTTCCGGTAGAAGGAACGGTCTTCGCCTTTTTTGGTGCAGATTCCCCCTTGGCAATCGAAGGTGCAGACTCACCAAAATGTTTATCAAGCTTCTCATTAGTCTCCTGAGGCGTTTTGTCTTTCATAACGTAATGTTCAATCCCGACACGAAATTCTTTTTCTCTCGACTTCCTTCACACGAATGCCAAACACAAAGAAATAGACCAATATGGCTGAAACTTGGTGTGCGTTCATTCAAGAGATGCTACTAACTAAACATGACCTCGATATGCGCCTGTGGTGCCATCTATATAAACATTGTGAAGCAACACCAATAGTTTAATTAACTTCTAATTAATATAAAAATACTTCACCACGGGTTAAGTGAGAATTTAATTAATCGTCGAATATTTAATAGCCAGGTGAATCTAGGAGGATGACGATATCATTTAATTAAGTTCTAGGTTTAAGCATCTAGCGACGATGCAAAACCTCGATAAATTCAGCCCAGATTTCTAATCTTCCCTAAATCCAACACTTAAAAATTGAATGGCTACAATGTCTCATGACGGTGGTTTGCTGAACCCAATACTTACATTTAATGAGAAGTGATTTTAAATACAATCGACAAAGTTAGGCAGTTAGGCATGAAGAGATGGTCCCATAAGGGACCATATATAAATAAGAAGCAAACGTAGGGAACACTTTATGTGTTACAACTTTTCATCCATAATTAATTTAGTATTGGTTTTCACAAAACAACTCCGCCGAAAAGATAAATGGAGAGTTGATGAATTTACGGACACAATAAGCAACTACAAGCTGATTCAGTACTCGTCGAGATAATTGGCGCCCAGACACGGTCCCATAACTCTACCCAACCATCGTTTTAGGAATAGTCTAAAATATCTGGTAAATGGCAGAGAGGGAAAAAAATAACGGAGCAAGATCTTATAAGATGTATTATTTATTTATAGTTGCCTATAAATCAACCGTAACAAATAAGGAACGAACCATAGGAAGAAGTAGAGCAGCGCGGCTTGGATAAGGCCAATTATGGAACAAAATTGGATAAAAGTATGAGAAGAAACAGAATAAATACGTCCTAATATCAATATGTTGGTACCCGAAAGCATACTGTGTCCATTGACAAGTTTACTGAACATTAATTTTTGGAAGCTGTAAACGTAAAATCACTGATCATGCCATACGTCTTTTATATATACGAGGAGTAGTTATCAGGCTATATAAGAGAGCATGCCGGATATTTCTTCCAAAAGAGGTCTGCCTCAAATATACATACCTTATTTCTGCTTGAGATAAAAAGAAAACTCCTTGGAAAACTGACAAAGGGACTATAAAAGCAGCAGTTTAGCTTTAGGAAAGATAGGTCAACAGTGGATGCGCTCTTCGAGACTAGTAGACTAGCACAAGAGAGAATTATTTGACAATAGTCTTGGACAAAGAAACCCATTTAAATCATTATCTTGGCTTGTCTTAATAGCAAAATTGGCTGACAACCAAGCTTAGTAACATTTTCTGAAATATTACGTAAGTTATGTTTGCTGATATATTTTTGATCTGTTTCTTTCGAACATAACATAGAACGAATTTTTTAGCTAGTGAAGGTGCTCACAGAAGTGTCTTTGCCTATAATATACTGTTGGTAATTAGGGGTGGACTACACACGCACGACGTTATAATTGTGGTACAGGAAGCGACAGCTAATAGACAACCATCGAGATTCTTTAGAGGTAAAACAATTGCTTCTTTGTAGAGCGGCAAAGGCAAAGCTGTTATAATTACTTGGTATGGTTTTGACAGTGTTGTTTATTCTGTAACTAGTTACGATTATTACATATGTACTGATTGATATGTTAAATACTAAAATATTTCACCATGCCCAACATGGCCTACCTGCGTGGAAGAGCAGATTATATACCTGCATACTGTTCTTAGGAAGGGAATAGTAAGCGTGGCTCAGATTCATACGACCAACTTGAAAAAGATACTGGTGGCTTCGAATCACACAAGGAAACAAAAACCAAAAGGTGTATTTAGTCAATAAGCGCAAAAATAAAAGTATACAGCTGAAGATCTACAAATCGATAAAAGCAGTGGATAATGGACACTGAATTCCCTTTTAGCTCTTGATTAAATAACAAAACTGATCTACATTCAGTTACTGATAGAGCAAAAATATTTCAAGTAATAATTATGCCGAATTAGGAAAGTAATTCAGGCTGATTATAATAAACTAGCAAAAAAGTACTTACATAATGTAGCAATCAAGTTTATAAATATTTGCAGACACGCCTTTTTTCCATTTAATTTGTATTATAAAAGCAGTGAAATTATTTACCTTATATATATAATGGAATTTCACCAAGTATCAGCCTCGTCAATTCAATATTGTAATTATAGTTTAAAATTTCTTATTATATTGTCTTACATGTAATATAGTTTAGATAAAAAACACATACACATTCAGTTTTCCTTTCATTCAATATATTATATTTTTATTATAAATGTAATGAAATGAGCCTATAAATAAGTATGGAGACAGTACAGATGAGGGAAACTGCATAATGGTCACGTAAAAATAAGTAGAGCAAAACGACTAGAAGAGTGATCAGATGGATTGAAAATGCATCATACTCAACGCAATCATTAATTATAAATGGAAAATACGATACGATAAATTAATGTAGAAAATTAGGTTATGCCAGAGAAATGCTGAATGTATGTAAATATTATTTATGTTAGCGCTTATACGCACAAATATTAAAAACGAAAATGTTTGTTTGAAATATTAGCTTATTACTCGCTCATTAATTAAAATTAATTATGAATTTTTTTATTAATTATACTAAAGTAGCAGAAATCTAAGGCTATTACTAAACATAATTTATAAATAATTACACTAAAAAACTTAGCTTATAATCCATTATTATTGTACAATCAAATCCCATTTTTTGTATGTATTACTAATTAAGAACAAATATAATAATCAAATAGATTTTATGTATAGTGCTTGCTAGATTGTTTTTAATATGTAATTAAATTTTGCAAATTAATATTTTACATAAACAGTGTTTGTTTCTATTAATAATTTGATACCCAAACAATTTTACTTTATAAACGAAATGTACATCTGGTTAAAAATAAGGTAGCGACGAAAGGTTTTTCATTGTTTTAATCAAGTAAATTATTACTACTCTCATATAATTTAAATAAATTTTATTTTGTAAAAATAATTTAAATATATTGATTACATTAATATTTCATTTTCACTTGTTTTCATTTCGAATTATAAATGAATAATAGAAAAGTTAACGTTACTTGACCCTGTCTCATTCTATACTCAAGTCGATTAACTGTACAGCATTTATGGAATTATTAATGATCCCAATAATTATGTTTATAATTTCGTATCATCCATTAATGAGAATGAAATTCATTTTTCTTCGCCTGGCTGTCTAGTTTAGTGACCTATTTTGAAAGCGCTACAGGTGGCGGTCACACTAGCCCGATTACTTGAGGAATACCTTGACCCCGCCAAAGAATGCGTTGATGTCTACGTCCCTCAAGTAACCATACAACTAGCATAATAACACAGCCATGGTATTAGAAGATATTCTAATCGCATACGTCTAAAGCGCGAAGTGCCACTTTGTTGCACTGCTTTAATACTTTTCGATACCAAACTATCGTCTAGAAGAGATTACCGGTTAAAGACATTGCGTTGTTTTCCTTTACACATTAAAATTATAGTGTTGAGGTCATTATATACTTTCTGTTTATTATTTTGACAACTATAAAAAATAGAAAATTAACTAATTTGTAAATGTTGACATGATTCAATATACGTTTTTAAATATTAATTAAAAATGTTTATAAAAAAATCTTGTTTTTATTTTCATAAAAATGTAATACTATATTTGTCAGTATTTAAATGTTTACGATTAACATAACACCATCTAATAATATTATCTGTTTTTGTAATATTTTACGGTTCTTTATAGATTAAAACATTTGATAAGGCTTAAGATTATCTGCAACGTTAGACACTTTGCGAATACCACAACTTATATGGCATCATTAATAAAAAGTACTAAGAATAAGATCAGATCAATATACCTTGAGGTAAACTTGAAGTGTATACGATAAAAAATATGGATTTTAAATTGTTGCCTGTAATTTGAAAGAAATTAATCATGCAAAAGTACTGACATTGATTAATTTGTAAAACAATTTTGAATCGTCTACTCTGGGAAATATTTTTTTCAAAGACATCCGATATAAATTAAATTTTGAATTGCTTCTTTCAAAGGGTATGCAAGAATTATGTTTTCCATACATCAGGAATAATTTTAATATTAAGTAATTTGGTAAATAATATATAAATTGGAAAAAGATAATTGAGTAGAGTATTATTTGACACAACGTAAAAGTTTTTAGATATACCTTATTATTAAACATTTCAGCAACTGAAATAAATAATTTATAATTCAGAACTTGTAAATTATTAGCGATAAGGATATTCGATCCATCAGTAGTAGATTATCCTGTTTTATGAGAACTAATGAATTTTCATACACTTCATTCTTCAATGAGAACCATTTGGAGCGTTGTTGCAGCGTTTGCAAGTATTCAGTATGGCAACGACGCTAAAAATCTTGATCCATACGCAACAACAGTTGCCATCTGAATAAGTGTGAAAGTACGCAAGATCTTCCTCTGGAGGAGCACTAAATGGTTCCACAGTAAGAAAATAACCATGAGACAAAACCAACAAATATTTGGGATCAGAGCTAACTGGGCACAATGATCTGAATTGAGGATATTCTTGATTTAAATTAGGGCTGCGTACAGTTCCTCATAGGTGAGTATCTGCTCACCGTTTACTCACGTCAAGTATGTTTTGACCAATTTCACCCCTACCTCCTAAAGTTCACCCATATGTTGAGCACTAGGGGGATTGAAGTGCCATTTAATGGACAATTTTTACTTTCCCTATATGAAATATAGGGGAAGTATTGTGATCGTGATTTTTTTTTGAAATTTTTTTTTTGCGGAAATATCCGTTTTGGGGTCCCCTGAACCCATTACACTAATTTCTGGAAAAAAAAAATTTGTGTCTGTGTGTGTGTCTGTCCGTCTGTCTGTCTGTCTGTCTGTCGGTGGGCGCTGTATCTCAAAAACGAATAATCTGATTGAGATAAAATTTTAAACTTAAGGTTTTATCATTAAAAACTGGAACTGAAAAGCTTTTGGTAAACATTCACAGACCGGAAGTTGATGTTTACTCGAGACGTTTTTTTGTTTTTTGGTGATATTTTTCTAAATATGAAAAATTTTAAAAAACGATTCAAACAAAAGTTAAAGAGAATAAAAAACTGAACAAGTTTTATTTAAACGTATTTTTCATAAAATTTTTAACTTTTGAGAAAAAATATAAAAAATGAAAATTTAGACATTTTTTGCCAATTGTTAATTAACTGTTGGAGTTACATGAAACTTATATAACAAATAATTGTAGAGAATTAAAAAATAAATAAATTATTAAGAATAGCCTTTTTGCGTAAATCTCATAGTTTTCGAGAAAAATATAGGGAAAGTACTATGATGGCCACATCACCATTTTTCAACAGAATTTTGAAATTGCATCTGATTAGCTCCCACAAATTTGTTGCACAATCACTGTATAGATTAGTACAGCGACCACAACGGGCTACAAAGCGACGAAGGTAAGCTAAGAATGCTTTCGATGTCAACGAAGAGACCAATTTCAGATGGATAGCCTTCGTGGCAAAGCATACAAACAAACATATGTACGCCTTTGAGGACTTTTCTCCACGATGCTTACCCAAAGTGATCATCACTGGGCCTGCAAGATACGAGAAATAGGTATCCTACCCATAAATGGTGTTGAAAACCTAGGTTTTACGCGAAAACGGCGTATACATTTAAATATAACACGTTTTAATAAATTTAAAAATACGAAAACCTTTCGTGAATCTACAACAATGAGTCTTACTAAGACTACAAAACAAATTAATTTGAAACAACTACTTCTCTAGCTAATACTTCGACAGACATTGAATAATACAAATTAATTTGCGTGTTACAAATAGTACAACTATCAAAGCAACACTAATTTGAATGAAATTATTTCTGTTGAATAAACTAATAAATGATAAAATGTACATTAGATTGTTTAAATGTAACTATAACGTGAAAAATTATGAAAAATGAATTTAAAACTGATTTCATTAAATTAAATTAGCAAAAGCAATTAAAAAATCTAGCATTCAAGTTTATAATCATCTGCAGACACGTGTTTCGAACGTTCCCTCTCTTCAGTACAGCTTTATTATAAAATTTACATTTTATAACACGTTTTATTTCATGTCGACACATCAAAATTTAGAACTGCTGTGCTAACAAGTAATACAATGCCTGGCAACTAGGATGAAAATTGTCTTTATGATATTGTTCAATAATAAGTGTTATCAGCCGATGCTTATTGATAGAAGCATTGGCTGTTTGGCATCATAATGCAAAGAAGAACGGTGTAGTCTACCGCCCACCCTCACGATTCCCCAGTTATGTAAAAAGGGAGCTTACTACATATTTTTCCTTAGTTAAGTTACAAAATTTCCTCAGAGAAAACTGTAGCTTGTACATATTTAACAAAGTACCCAAAGGTAATATGAAGCTTATCAAGTGACAATAAAGGATGTAGCGAAGTTTTACCTTTTTAATAAAGCGTAACATGTAAGCAACTATCCCTTGTATAGTTAAGCGACGAAAATTTTTATAAATTATCAAATATGCTTGTAGGAGTAGTTGCCAGCAAATGCATAGGTTTTTCTTCTGTTAGTACATCTAAGGTGTCACCGATACACGATTTGGTCATAAATCTGCTGATTGTAATAGCCAATTAGGCCCCGCCCACCATAATACCTTAGTCAATAACTCAGGAGACAATCCTCAAGATGCACAATCACACAGTTGGGTTATCAAGAATGAGTACATGACGCCACGCACTGGCCGGTACCCTATACTGAATATGACACTCACAAAGGTCTTCCACCTGTGAGGCAAACATCTTATACAAGACAACGTCACCAATGAACGACTTTGTAACGATTTGACCAAATTTTACGATATTCTTGAAAGTTTCCAAAACTGATTTTAAGAGGTCTGCCGAGAGAACTGTAACACACAATTCAAGCAGAGGGATTGAATTTTTTTTTTAAAGGAGCTACCTTTGATTAAAAACAAAGAATGAATTTGTCTATTTTATTTACAGACGAAAGATGAAAATAAAAGGCAGCTGTGTAGCCTTCTGAAGCCATGTAACTGATAATTTGATGTATTATCCAAGGCAAGACGACGAGGAATTTGTAAAGAAGTGATAGACGACAATTGCGATTTAAGGCGTAACAACTTTTCTACGACATAATATGGAGGAACTTCATCCCAATCTAAGTGTTCATAATTGTTGGATTCAGCTTTTAGCAAAAAATGAGAATGACTAGATTAGTCCTAGAGGACCAAAGATGCGAGCAACATCCGATAAAATAGTTCGTTTAGTTCAAGGTTTATCAACTAATTTTACTTTAAAGAAAAAAACAGTCTGAATCTGGGTACCAATGAAATCCCAAAATTTTGGCACTAGAATTTTCATTGTCATCCATTGACAACGATGACGCATCTGACTTGTGACAGACAAGTCAGATCAGTAAGTAGGCCCACTTACGTAATTTCAAACATCCTGATTTCAACAAATCAGTGATCTCTGTAACAAATAAGATCGTCCACATAGACTTCAGTAGATGACACCTGAAGCACGAGGATATATATAGATTGTTTGGTTCGGGCTAATTCCAAAATTGTTCGAATAGCGAGGTGTGGAGCAGACGAAATTACGTATGTATTTAGTTGATAGCCAATATTTGTCTGCTTGATGCCAGCAGTAAACACAAAAGCATGAAGTCAAAATTTCAAGAGAATCCAGAAAATGTTAATAATAATAATAATTTATTCACGGGTAACCCAATTTACAATAATAAGTATAAATACAATGTTATGCATAAAACTTTATTACAAAATTTAAAACATAAACATAAAAGATTAAATAATATTTTGAATTCTACATCAGCAAAATGAAACTAATGTTTAATTGGACAAAAAGCAGTACACTTAAATAAAAAAGACTTAAAAATTCAGATAGAGTTAAACAAGAAATTAAATAAATAGTTTTTTTTAACTTTAAACGAAGAATAAGAAGAACCAAATAAATTAAACCAAGGTTATTTAAATAATCCATTAGCAATAGACATACTCCGCTGTATTAAATTATTCGCACCAATATTAGTGCTGTATAAACTCTGACGAAAGAGAGGTGTATTTCTGGTGGTCCTGTTGTTAGGTAAGTTGAAATCTAATTCAGCTAGTAGGTCAGGGCAGTCCAAGGAACCATTAATTAGATGTTGAAGGCAGAACAGGTCAGCGATCGCTCTTCTCTTTCCTAACGATTCTATACGAAGCTGGCACATGATGTCAGTGTATGAACCCTGGATGTGGCTTTGACATGTCTTGTACTCCATATTTCGAAGAAATTTATTTTGAATCCTATCCAGTTTGTGACAATTGATGTCTGTGTGTGGAGACCAAACTGCCGACGCATATTCTAAGTGGCAGCGAACCAATGCACAATATAGTAATCGAAGACAGTCCAAACCAAGTTCTTTACCAATATGCCATACAAATCCCCATTTTTTGCGAGACATATTGCAAATTAAGTAAATATGTTGGTTAAAGTTGAGATGAGAATCGACAGTAACCCCTAGATCAGTAACTGCGATTTTTTGTTCGAGTGGTCTTGCATTAATTTTATAAATAAAATCAATAACGTTTTTAGAGCGCGTGAAAGATATTGAAACGCACTTATTAATATTTAAGTCAAGTAGATTCTCGTTACACCATACATATAAACAATTTAAATCATTCTGTAACTTAGAGCAGTCCTTCAAGGATTTAATGGTCTTGAAAATTTTCAAGTCATCAGCATACATTAAAAAATTACTATTTTTTAATACAACGTACAAATCATTAATAAAAAGTAAAAATAGTATAGGCCCACACTGAGATCCTTGCGGAACACCCGATGACACTGCAATTGTCGTCGAACAAAAAAAATTTATGCGTACAATTTGAATTCTATTAAGCAAAAACGAGTTTATCCAAGAAAGACTAGGTCCATTGTTCTGAAGTTAATTTGTCAGACAACTTAGGTATACATGATTCAATGCAAATTCCTCTGTAATTGTGCATTGAATGACGATCGTCTGCTTTAAATATTGGGGAGATGTAGCCGATCTTCCAAGCATACGGAAAGGTGCCAAGTCTTAATGATTTGCTAAATAAAATGTATACTGGTGTACAAAGCGAATAAATGCAATTAACAAAAAAGCTACTAGGTATTTTATCAGGACTTGCAACATTTGTAATTTTTAAACTTAAACATAGAATTGAACACTTCCTCTTTGCTGATGGAAAACGAAAAATTGTTAGGGCCAATTGAAAAAATCTTCTTATATTCACAATTTATTACATCATTACTGTTTACATATATTGAAGAATAATATTCCGTGAATAGGTTGGTGATATCCTCACCGGTATTAGCAGCAACATCATTATATACCATACTAGTAGCTAACGTTTCTTTACCGCGGTTATCATTAACAAATCACCAAAAATATTTAGGATCAGTATTAATACTAGATTCAATAGATAATAAATAGTTATCATGGGCCATCTTACTCAATTTCTTACACGCTCTGCTCTGAGGTTGGAAAAATCTTCATAATCTTGTGGAAGTCCCGTATTTTTATATTTAATATGGGCAGCTTTCTTCTTAGGAATAAGTTGCTTTAATTCAGAATTCATAAATTTAGGAAAAGATGCATTAGAATTGCATATATTTATATGGAATGAAGTTGTATAGCGTAATGAACAATGGAATAAAAGTTATCAGTAATTTTGTTCATGTCGTTACCGGAAAGTTCTACGTTTCAATCGATAGTATTAAAAATATATTAATTGCTTCATAATCTCCTAAATTATATAAAAATGTCTTCTCATATGTGCGTAAAGTCGGTATCATAATTACAGGTAACTGAATTGAATATGCAGGATAATGTTGACTGGTAGGTAATAAAATATTGTCTGCCAAATTAACGGAGACATTAGTCAGTTGCGTTTAGTTTGAAGTTTGGGACCTATCAATAGATTATCATTCAGTGAATAGCCTTCCAAGCATTTTGCTGAAGCATCAAACACGAGTCAAAGTTTGGTCGTTGTATTGTCAGACTGATTTACATAATGATGTGAAATATAGTAACTTTCTGAAGTTGAAGTTGGTAAGACAGAATTTTTTCCATGTGACCTGTTTCTAAATAATCTTTCATGAAATCAAATTAAAGCGAACGAAGTTTGTAATTCTTTGACGTTCTAGACACACAAATCTTTTCACAGCGATTTCATTTGATCCAGCAAAAGTATCACCTAAACATAATTTGCCATCCAACAAAACAAAGAAAAACACATCAAAAAGTAAAATAAAGTTCAGAATTTGCAGGCCTTATAGTACAGGAAGTAACACCTTATGGGGAGAATGAAGACAGAGAATTTATTCCTTGAATAGGAATATGCGAATGAGCCCTTTGTAGCTTAAATTTTTGTATGCAACGTTCAGTGATGAAATTTGAGTACCGGTATCAAGTAATGCCTGCAAAGTGCATTTGGAAAATGCAGCAAAGTGTGATGTTTTATTTGACAAGTTTTGCATGTATGCACAAATGAGCATTGCGACACGCTATGTGAAGGACTTTATGCAAAGTTTAAAGGTTATAACTAACTCAAATCGCTCCTTTGGAGATTTCCTTTAAAAGAGTTTGTATGAGTACAATGGGTGGCTAGCCCTGCATAAGCGACAAGAACTTTGTTTTATCAAAAAGGTGTAAGTTGGTTTTTTATGCTCATTTGGTTTAGGATTATTAATATCGAGACGACAATTTGATGTGGTTTTCCACGCACGACAATGTGATTCTAAATAATCTACGAGATTTGTGATTGAAGGTAATTACATTGGCACTTTTCGTCACTTTATTAAGGTGCAACTTGTTTAATACTTGCTTCCCACTAACCCCCGAAATGCAGTGCAACAACAGTTTTAGATCGGAAATGTATTTTTTGCCCACCCTGTATATAATCTAGGCAAATCTGCTTCTAAGACTCTAGGATTTATTATGCGTATGAGTAAATATTAAGATAATATCATGTTACTCAAGTCCTCATATTTTGCACCAGTAATTAGTAAATTAGAATAATGTTTTCACTCGGATTCACACCATATCATAAGTTGATCCAGATCATTTTGCAGGATGCGACAATCCTCACTCGTGGTGATTTTGCGATACAATTTCATATCATCTGCATAGAGTAAGAAATTTGATTGAATTTCTTTACCAATATCATTAATAAAGATGAGAAATAACAATGGCCCAAAGTGAGACCCTTGAGGCACACCGGAAGTTGCGTTTATTACAGATTTAGAAACTGAATCGTTTATTTTCGCCACTCATTCAATCATGTACCCAGCTACACAATTCGTACATACGGAGTTTGTATAAAAGTCTGCACTGACTAACTTTGTCGAACGCTCTAATAAAATCGGTATAGATTGAGTCTACCACTGTCCCTTCCTCCATTGCATCGGTAATAAAATTTGAATATATAAACAAGTTGGAAGCTGCATATTGTGATGGAAAAAAAACATGTTGCTTACATATCAGTGGCTTAAAATTTTTTAACATAAACTTCGCAACCAAATTATCTAACAATTTAGGAAAACATGATTGAATAACTATTGCTCTGTAATTATTTACAAATTTTAATCCTGCTTTAAAAACCGGGACAGTGTAGCAACGCTTCCAAAGAGATGGGAAGAATCCATCTCTGAGTGAACGCTTAAATAATTTAGTAAGAGGTAAAGACAAAGCAGATGCACCTGCTTTTATTAAATCAGGCGGTATTCCATCAGGACCAGGTATAGCACCGTTTTTAATTTCAGATAGGCATTCTAAAACATCTGTCTCACTAAATTGTAAAGTATTCAATCTTATATCGCTGGAATTAATAACTTCAGGATCATTTGTAATATGATGAGAATATGAATTTTGAAAATAATCATCAAATAGATCCGCTATACCTGAATCCGAGTTTGCGACAAGGGTTCCGTAAGTCATACTGCATGGAAGACCTCTGCCACTGCCATTTTTAGATTTACAATATTTCCAAAATACGTTGATGTCATAAGGTATACACCTCTCAACGTCCTCGATATAATTTAAGTGGTCCTTAACTATAGTATCCTTACAGACAGCTCGTAAATTAGAAAAAAATACGTAGTCATTCCTAGAACCTGACCGTTTAAAATTTATGTGAGCTCTCCGCTTTTCTTTAATGAAACTTATAAAAGATTTCGAAAACCAACCAAGAAAATGGGATTTTAATTTCTTTCGTTGAAGGACATAATGATTAAATGCCTGGTATAGAATTTTGTAAAATGTATCTATATTATGTTCTAATGAGAGACTCTTAAACAAATTTACCAAGTCAAAGCTTCTAATATAATTACTTAAGCCTATGATATTAGCATTAGAAATATTTTAGTGAAATGATTAATCTAATGTTGATAAACTGCTGAGAACATTAAAATCTATTAATAACGGTGGATGATAAATATCACACTTCACCAAAGGATCAGAGATAAAACAATTTACAGTGGGGACATTAGAAAAAGCAAGGTCTAAAATATTACCGCTATTTATTTATTTATTTATTTATAAGTTCTTTATCAAACTTGCTTTACAAATACAATTCATAAAAGATTAATCAATAAAGGAGTTAAACTGAAAATCGCCACCATCACATAAAAGACGCGCACTTTTACTAACCATATTTATTGGTAAATATCCGACACATTCATCCTCGGTGATCCACTTTACTTCCGGTAGGCTGTAATCTCCAAGCAAAAGCATGTTAGAATCAGGGTATTGTTCAATGATTTCAGATAATGCGCTAATATGTCCGGCATACCTCTCAGCAGCTGATCGTGGAGGAATGTAGATACAGCCAATTATATTCTGGCCGTTGATAGACACCCAAATTTTTTCACGATTTTCGGAATCCACAGTAAGAAGACTAGAGCTTAACTTCCTATTTACTCCAATAAAGACGCCACCGCCTCTAGAATTTGTTGATGTGTTATTGTCACGATCACAGCGATATATAGTGTAACGGTTGTTGATACCTTCATTATCTCGTATATCGGAATTTAACCATGATTCAGAGATACAAATGACATCAAAGTCATTTGCCAAAACAGCATTATATAAATCAAATAATTTTGTTCTTAATCCAATAACATTTTGATAGAACACAGTTAGACCAGTAGATACTAACTTTGACTTGTTGACGGCTTTTCTATTCAAAAATGGAGATGACGAAGAGGAACAAATTCTTCAATTGCGATGCCTTGCGGCCATTTCGACGCAACAAGTAGAGTTTTAAAATGAGGTTTATCAATAACAATTTTAAAAGATGATGACTGATCAGAGTTCACCAGTATGAAGCATTTGACATCGGTATTCCCACCTAATATCTTCTTTGCGTGGTTGGCAATGGCTTTTGGATCAACATTTGGTTGAACCCTATAAATATGTAGCCATGTTTTCTTAATTAACCTTGATTGAAACCCAAAATCAGATGCTCCATCAGTAATTATGACTGATGGTTTTATATGTTTTTGTTTTCTACTAGAAACCTTGCTAACGATGTTATGACTATTTTGGGTTTGATTGTTACTCGGTGCAGAACATTTATTATGTGAAATAGCTTGTTCTGCTTTATTTTTATCGATATTGGTGGATGATGTACCAATTGGAATTGAAACATTAACATCTGTTACTTCCTGTGAAGTAGGAAATACCACATCTATACACGATTCACTTTTGGAACTCCTAGCATCCAAAATTTCATTATTTAGTCTGTTACAATCATTAAGAGAATTATACTTTAATATTCTACTATTTGCTATGACAGGGCTGATAATTTATGCAAAACTTCACGTTTAAAAGAATTGAAAGTTGAAATTAACAAATTGAATCTATCGTCATTTTGGGGCAGCAGATTGTCTTGATTAAGGGATAATTTTTCATTAACCGGTTGATCAATTTCAGTATTGCAGTCGGTACTTCTTAAGCGATACGGGCGTCGTGTACAACAATCAACAGCTCCATCACCGAGAATAACAATATAATTCAACCGAGTAGCGCAAGCTGAATGAAATCCAGAGTTACATATGTTTGGCAAACGTTGATTTTTCCATTTGTTTTAGGCGGAAAGAGCGCAGATGTTCTTTTAATCTAATACTAAAATTCCGACCAGATTGTCCTATATACACACCTTGACATTGTTGACATGTTAATTTATAAATACCGGATTTGCTAAAACTATTTCTTGTGGTTTTCAGATTGAAAATTAAATTTCTAATTTTTGAACTGGGTTTTAATGCTGCTGTGATGTTGTGTTTTTTTAAGAATATTCATAATTTTAAGGCTAGCATTTCCAAAATAGGTTAGGGGTATATATTTTGTGTTTGCTGGTGGTAGGTCGCCTCCAAATTAAATTCAATTCTCAATTCTTATATACACTAATAACAATGCCAATGGATAAACAGAAATACAACGAAGAGTTTAACATCTTTTATAAGATTGGCAATAGTAATGGTTACAGGAGAAGCCCAGTCACGAAATTAATAAATAAAAAGAAGTGAAAGCTAACACAATTACTGTACAGCACAAATCCGGAAAATGAAGGAAATATATATAGCGATGCATTTTTAAAAAACATACCAGTACAAAAATGAAACGTCATCTAAAAACTCTAAAAACATACAATATTCAGACAACTGTAATGTGACTAATAGATTAGTTAATAATAAAATCGAACCGAAGGTAAAACAAAAACGATCAACCATATACAAGATCAAAGGTTTAAATTGTAGAAGAATAAAGAACACAAAGCAATTAGGGATAGAAAAACAACATCTGGATTAGCTAAACATTAGCTAATAGTATTGATGGCCACAAGTGGGAGATTAACATTTATAGAAAGGGGCAAAAAGCTTAACCTCCTGGAGGGACTAGAGATTAAAAGAGCTTTCAACAAGGAGATTAATATTATGAACATTCAGAAGGGGCTAGTCCAGACCGACTGGATCTTAATCGCGGGGTGTCCATCCATTAATACTACTTGCTTCATTATATATAGTCTGTTCGTTGGATCTTTGGTCGTACGTCATCAATTTTATTCGCACGAATCAAGTCGGTACTTCTTAGTCAAATGAAGTTATATTCATATTTTATTAAATTCACTTACTAGTGGATTTCGCACAATTTAACTGCCGTATGTATATAAAAGAAATAATTATAATTCTACCAGTTTTATTAAATATATATATATATATATATATATATATATATATATATATATATATATATATAAATTATTCTATTTATTCAACGGTTCTCGATGTGTGCAAGCGGGGTTTGGGCGGATGTCGTCAGCTGTTCCGAACGTAAACAAATATTGAGGTTATGGTTAACTTCACTCAACCCTGTGAAATTCAACGTAGTGTTGTGATGATAATATCTACTGCAAAGAGAATGTTTTAATAATATTGACTAAAATTGTTTGTTGTTGTTGTATCATTCGAAGATATACGTTTTAGAGTGCGTTCTTTTTTTAACGCATTTGCTTTATTTTGTCAGATTGAATGCCTTCGTCGTTTCTCGAAGCATTAGTTTGTGACGTACGACCAAAGATCCAAAGAACAGACTGTATACTATATTTTACATGTTTTATTTTTAATTAGTTTAAACTTTAATAATGGTATGCGAAGACCGAAACACGTGTCAAGCAACTGAAAATAAAAACATTATGGAACAAAATTCTTGTTTCTCTTCACCTAATATTAATATCCGTCGCTGATCAAATCATATATCAGGAAAATGAATTGATGCTAGTTTTTAGTTTCCGATCTTATCCATATGAGTTTGGCTGATTGGATCGTTGTTTTTGGGGTTGACCTGGTGAAACATGTTTTGAAATTCATATATCCTGGAACAACTTGATGTCGTAGGTATTGAGAATTGAACAAAATATTATGTGATGTGGATATATACTTCTTTATTGACTTGTTGTATGGTTTGGTCTATTGTAACAAAACATTTTCAAAATTACTTGTAATCCTTTGTATCTACCCAAGAATCCTCCCCACCATTTATACATAGATAAATAAATAGAACCTTTTTATTAATTTCTTCCAGTTGATAGTAAGATTCAAACAAGAAAACTTCTCTATCATCAAATTTTAGATTATTTATATGAATACAATTTATTATCTAACTGCCAGTATGAATTCTAACCAGATAAGTGTACTAGGGATGCATACATTGCTTTTACAACCCAGATCTTTGAAGGTATTGAAATAGGAATGCATAATTCTACTACTTTTATAGATTTGGAAGGAAGCCTACTCAGTCAGTGATGCAATATTGGTTTTCAGTTAACGAACTACATATAAACACTGAAAATGTATAATTATTATTTTTTCTTAAACCAAAGATCATTAATCACTTGATTTTATGTTTCATATTTTGGTTTTTCACAATCATACAAATTCTTTAATTAGTTTAGATGAAACAATTATTTTTAAAGGATTTATTAAAACAAATACTAACTTTACATGGACCAGCTTTTTTATATCTGTCTTTCGATGCGAATTATTTCGTAGATGATGCAATAAAGTACTGTGATTTGAAATTTTCAGGTTACCATTACTTATTGCGGAAATATTTATTTTAAAACAATATATTGCTCCTTTGTGTCCAATAATTATTACAGAGATTAGAGAATTCTAATAATAATGCTATAATTCATGAGAATAATTCATTATATGTTTTTATATTATTAAATATAGAAAAAATCAATAAAAATTGATCAATATAATTTCAAATTTTAAATATTTCTAAAATGATTATTATTTGTATTGTAGAAAACTATTTACATAACGAATTAGTAATGTATTTTTGAAAATTTTAATACTTTGTACCCTGACTGTGGAACAATAACATTCAAATATTTAAAATATAAGTTAATCTTTCTTGCTATCCACAAAATTGCTTCAAGCAAAATACTATTTTTGCAATATTTGTAATGCATTATACTTAAACTATTAGGTACAAATTAATTATATGGAAAATCTCTAACTATTTTAAACTGCTACGATTGTAAGAATGTGCATATTACTTGGAAACTTAATACAAGTTTACATACGGAAATGTTACATTTCTGCATTCCTAATTATATAATCATACAACCATTAGGCTCCATATCTGTGTAATAGGATAGTGGTCACATCTAATCATACCTTATTGCACTAATATTATCTTCCTAGCATATTATGATATTATTAGAGAGATTCTTCAGATGCCGCATTTATCAAAGCAATAATATAATACCCACATATATAATAAATATTAAAAATAAAAAATATTTAATTCTATATATTGAATTAAAGAACAGAACTTGAAAGAGGGCATCAGAGGTCATAATCCAACATGAACGAGAAATTCTTTTCGGTACTTGAATAAACAATACTTGCATGCTCTGACACTCAGTTTAATCCTTAAACATTGATCATGCAAGCGGACTCGGGCAGTTGCTCGATAAATTTTATTAATGGTGAACGTCGTCAACCGTCGCATTTCATGATATCCAGATTACGGAAGAAAAGTGCGCATTGATTACGGCCTCTTCATTAATCATCGGACACACTTAGTACAACCAGAAGTAATGAACATTACGCAATCTAAAAGTATGGTGATTATTATTTATTGCGATTTGCCTGCTTCCAATTAATTGCATAATCTGTAACAACCATTATTCGAGTCAATCATAAAATCGCATCTGGCAAATCCATTCAGGCGCGTTCCTTTCTTTTTCGCACTGTGAGAATAAGGTAAATTAACAATAATCGCAGTAATCCATCCATGCAATTTGGCAGTAGAGCATTTCATAGATATTATATATAAATGTATCCTGAAGTAGTATTTAGTAAAATTACTTCAGAATACATTTATATATAATATCTATTAAATTTAAAAAAAATTGATGGTACGCGTAGACGTAGTTACAGTAAGTTTATAGAAAATCCAAGTAATACAACAAAAGCATAATTAATATAAATCACAATTGTTCGGGCTAGACAGAGAAATTTGTATATTATTGCCAAAATTCCTGTCTTCGGGATGGCAGCTAGGGTTGACCAGATACAGATGTGGCCTGTTTTCCTGGAATTCGCCGTCTTCGGGTACCTGATCCGTCCCTCCGCCACCACCGAGGAAGAAGCAAACGGCACAACCCCCCCTTTTTTGGAAATTTTCATTTTTGTAAATATCTTGTATATAACATTATATTCTAAACTGGCCGAGAGAGCGGTCATTATACCAGTTATTAAGCAAAGTGTTACTCTTTTATTTCTTAAACTCGAACATCAACCCGAAAGTCGTAACAACGAGTCGCCTTACAAACGACACCGTCTTTAAGACAAATCAACATTTTTGGTCCTTTGAACCTGATATCGAAGATTGTTTTCCAATCCCGTGACCGGAGGATTGATTGTTCGTCGTGGTTATCATCGAAGAAGCTGACCGAGAGTCCAAGTTCGTCCAGGTAGACGTCCAGGTACACATAGAGAGCAGCTCAACGAGATAACAAGATCCAGTCCAGGAAGACTTTTTGGAGGAAACACGGTGAGTCTCTGACTAATTTCCATTTCCTACCTTTGCCCTGGCCTCAGATCATTTTTATTAATTCAAATTATATTTTATATTATATACTAAATCGTATATAATTTATTTCAATTAAGTTAACGTTTAAAAAATCACCAATAAAATGGATTTAAAAACATTAATCCAAAATCGTAGTACAATTAAACGTAAATTAACACTTTGCAAAAATACAGTATCTGCAATGAACAAAGATAATTTAAATTATGTTGAATTAGCAGAACGGTTACAAAAAATACAAGAACTTTATGATCCATTCTTTAATATTGTCGAACAAATTCATTCATTAGATGAAAATGAAAATAGCGATGAAGATAATTTTGAAGCAACCTATTTTTCAACTGTTAGTTTAATAAAAACATTATTAGGATCTGCTCCAAACAACTCAAATGTAAACAAATGTTCATCTAACGGTAGTTCGGACATTAAATTACCCAAATTAAAAATTCCAACTTTTTCGGGAATTTTATCTGACTGGTTAGGTTTCAAAGAATCATTTGAATCAATGGTACATAACAATAATGATCTTACTTCTTTACAAAAGCACCGGTATTTGCAGTCGGCACTTGAAGGCGAAGCGGCGCAATTATTAAAAGGGATAAGTTTGTCGGAATGTAATTACCGCGAAGCATGGGAAACTATTATCGAACGTTATGATGATAATCGTAAACTAGTTTATAATCATATACTGAATATTTTGGGGATTAAACAAATGAATAGGGAATCTTGTTTTGAAATTAGAAGAGTTAGTGACACAACTACTCGCAACGTTCGCGCTTTGCGCGCATTAAAAGTGCCCGTTGATGATTGGGACGATATTTTAGTTGTTCTGACTGTATCGAAATTAGATTCGAATACTAAAAGAGAGTGGGACAGAACACTTGAGCGCAATAAACGCCCTCCACTTGCTGAATTAATTAATTTTTTAAATAAAAAATCTGATTCACTAGACTCTGATCACCATAAAATAAATACGGATCATAATAAATTTAATCAAAATTCAAAAACTGTGAGTCACATTACTCAAAATATTAAAAAATGTGTAATATGTGGTGGATCGCATCCCATATATAGGTGTGAAATATTTTTAAATTTTGCTGTTCAAGATCGTATTAACAAAATTAACGAACTCAAATATTGTTTATGCTGTTTACGCCCAGCAAGTCATGCGATTCAGAATTGTTATGGACGCCCGTGTTCAATATGCAAAAAGAAGCATAATTCTTTGTTGCATATTGCAAAAAGCGAGCTTACTAATAAAGCAATCGCAACAACATCCGCACATTGCAGTTATAAAGGCGAAGTATTATTGTCTACTGCAATTGTGAATGTTGTTGATGACTCTAATAAAAAGTATGAGTGCAGAGCCCTATTAGACAATGGTTCACAATTAAATCTAATCACATCTAAATTTGTGGACAAATTGCATTTAAAAAAGGAAACAGTTAATGTCACAATAAACGGGGTAGTTGAATCGGTATCAAAATCCTCTGAAATAACAAAAATTAAACTTACATCTAGATTAAATAATTATTCCACAAATATTTCATGTGTTATCGTACCTAAAATAACAAATTCTTTGCCCCATGGAACTTTCAGAAAAGGTACAATTAAAATACCACATAATATCAAATTAGCCGATCCGCAGTTTAATGTATCTCGCCCTGTTGATCTATTAATTGGCTCGAGTGTATTTTGGAGAAGCTTATGTAACGGGCAGGTAGATGTAGGGGTCAACAGTCCGGTTTTGCAGAAAACGCACTTCGGGTGGATTTTAGGCGGCGGGGAACCTAATAATAGTAAGCATCAGGGTCAGGTAGCAGCTATTCAATCATCTCAGTCGAATAATAATTTAGATTATTTTAATTTAGAACTTTTTTGGGAAATTGAAAATGTGAACGATGTATCGTCTAAAAAATTTAATCCCAGTGAACTAAAGTGCGAAAAGCATTTTATCGATAATGTAACTCGGGATAATACAGGTCGTTTTTGTGTTGTGTTACCTTTTAAACAAGATAATATAGAATTAGGCAATTCTCATGATATAGCTAAAAGGAGATTTTATAATTTGGAAAACAAATTAATTAAAAATGAAAATTTTAAATTACAGTATTCAACATTTATGGCTGAATATTTAAAATTGGGCCACATGCAATTAACTACAGATGATGATAAATACGGTTATTATTTACCGCATCATGCTGTATTAAAGGATACTAGTGTGACCACTAAATTAAGAGTTGTATTCGATGGGTCATGCAAAACAACCAATGGAAAGAGTCTAAATGATGTGTTAATGAAAGGGCCTATAGTAAAAGATGATTTATTCTCAATTCTTATACGATTTCGCGCTCACGTCTATGTTTTAACTGCTGACATAGAAAAAATGTATAGACAAGTTAGAGTAGATGAACGTTCAGCTGATTTTCAGAAGGTATTCTGGCGTTTTAATTCTTGTGATAAATTAAATGTTTATAAATTAAACACTGTCACTTACGGTACTACCCCCGCATCATTTCTTGCAACTCGCTGTTTAAGCGAATTAGCAGAAAATGAAGCGAGGAATTATCCCGAAGCGTGCGAGATTATAAAGCGCGATTTTTATGTTGATGACCTTCTGACAGGTAGCGATTCTATAAATGATTTAATTAAGATTAGAGACAGTGTTATAGATGTTTTAAACAAGGGCTGTTTTAAATTAAATAAATGGAACTCAAATCATAAATTAATATTAAATCACATCCCATGTGGCACAAATGATGTGTTAATCAGACTTGATAAAGATGCAAGTACAAAAATTCTGGGTTGTCAGTGGGATCCTGCTTCTGATCAATTCATATTTTCAGTAAATGAACAAAACAATTATCGAATAACCAAACGAACGATCCTGTCAGAAGTGGCTAGCTTATTTGATCCGTTAGGTGTTATCAACCCATTAATTGTTAAAGCGAAACTAGTCATTCAAAAATTGTGGCAATTAAATTTGGCTTGGAACGAAAGTGTTCCGTTAAATATCCACACTGAATGGAAAGAATTTCGTGCAAATTTAAATTTAATTAACAATGTCAAAATTTCCCGTAACATTAATTTCAACGAACATTTCGAGCTCCATGGATTTTGCGATGCAAGTGAAGCGGCATTTGGTGCATGTATATATGCTCGAGTAAGAATCAATAATAATTATTATTTCACTAACCTCATCACTGCAAAATCTCGCGTTGCTCCTTTAAAAATTCAATCAATTCCCAGGTTGGAATTATGTGGTGCATTGCTATTATCCCGATTGATTAACAACGTACAAACAGCATTACAATTTAAAAATATAAAATACAGACGGTATATGTGGTGCGATTCATCAATTGTTTTATCGTGGATCAAATCCGAAAATGCAAAATTTAAAACGATCGTCTCCAATAGAGTAGCTGAAATCAGAGAATTAACTGATGTTAATCATTGGAAACATGTAGATACTTTTGATAATCCCGCTGACATATTGTCTCGTGGCTGTACTGCTCAGGAATTGATTAATTCAAACATTTGGTGGAATGGCCCGTCATGGCTTGCTAAAAATGAGATCGAGTGGCCTCAATCAAAATTTATAATTACACCTAACATGCCTGAAATTAAAAACGTATGTGTAGTAAACAATGTAACAAATAGTTTAGATATTTGGAATGACTGTAATAGTTTTTCTTCTTTAATTCGAATTACGGCCTATTGTTATCGATTTATTGATAATTGTAAGGCACAGAAAAATAAACAGGAAAAATTAGTCGGTTATTTAACATCAATAGAAATTAAAAGGAGCACCTTGTCATTAATTCGCAGTGTTCAGAGGCAGTCATTTCCAAACGAATTTAAAATGTTATCAAACAACCAAGAAATTAATAAAAAAAGTAAACTTTTAGCGTTAACTCCATTTATGGATGAAACTGATAAAGTAATAAGAGTCGGAGGGAGATTAAAAAATTCTTTGCTACCTTATAATAATAAACATCCGCTAGTGATACCTGGAAACCATAAAATAACCGAATTAATAATCAGATATTACCACATAAAAAACTTACATTCGGGTATAAATGCCACACTGGCATCAGTACGCTCAACATTTTGGCCGTTATCGGCAAAAAATCAGGTAAAAAAGATAATAAGAAATTGCATCAAATGTTATAGGGTAAATCCGAAATTCGATCAACATCCACTCATGGGTGAGTTGCCTGAACCACGCGTGGTTAGTCAAAAACCATTCAATTCTACGGGAATTGATTTTTGTGGACCTTTTCTGATAAAGGATGGAGTTAGAAAGAGTATCACTAGAAAGGCTTACGGCTGTCTATTCATTTGTTTAACCACCAAGGCTGTTCACTTAGAAGTAGTCAGCAACTTATCCACTGACGCATTTCTCGCGGCATTGCGACGATTCGTTGCGCGTCGTGGAAAAATAACGCGTATATATTCAGATAATGCGACAAATTTTAGCGGTGCAGATAAAGAATTACGATCATTTGTAAAACTAGTTAATTCTAAAGTAACATTGAATAAATTAAATAACTTATTTGCAATTGACAACATAGAATGGAATTTTATACCGCCCCGTTCCCCACATTTTGGGGGTATCTGGGAAGCAAACATTAAAAAGGTGAAATATCATTTGAAAAGAATTATGGGAAACTGTATATTAACTTTTGAGGAATTAACCACATTAATGACTCAGATTGAGGCTGTCCTTAATTCTCAACCTCTTTGTTGTCTATCCAATGACCCAAATGATCCCTCTTTCCTAACTCCCGGTCACTTTCTTGTCGGAGGCTCACTTACAGATGTAGCGGATCCAGACCTATGTGATATCAAGATCGGAAGACTGTCCAGGTGGCAACACATACAGTACATGAAGCAGCACTTCTGGAAGAGATGGGTGAAGGAATATCTCCCGACGCAATTACCTCGGAGCAAGTGGACCAGGAATACGAGCAAGGTGGAAATTGGGGATCTAGTGGTCATAAAGGAAGACAATTTGCCCCCTTTAAAATGGCTGGTTGGTCGCATCCAGGAATTGTATCCAGGGAAGGACAAGATCGCCCGTGTCGCTAGAATAAAAACTAGCACAGGTGAATTGAAGAGAGCGATAACCAGATTGGCAGTTCTCCCAACCAATTAAATTGAAGTTACTTCATTCCTTCAGAGGCGGCGGCATGTTCGGGCTAGACAGAGAAATTTGTATATTATTGCCAAAATTCCTGTCTTTGTTCCGAATTGATGCATTTTTATAATTTATGCGTGAGCACGACCGGGATGGTCGACGGGATGGCAGCTAGGGTTGACCAGATACAGATGTGGCCTGTTTTCCTGGAATTCGCCGTCTTCGGGTACCTGATCCGTCCCTCCGCCACCACCGAGGAAGAAGCAAACGGCACAACCCCCCCTTTTTTGGAAATTTTCATTTTTGTAAATATCTTGTATATAACATTATATTCTAAACTGGCCGAGAGAGCGGTCATTATACCAGTTATTAAGCAAAGTGTTACTCTTTTATTTCTTAAACTCGAACATCAACCCGAAAGTCGTAACAACGAGTCGCCTTACAAACGACACCGTCTTTAAGACAAATCAACAACAATTAATACACATCCATTATATTATGTTATTTAACTAAAGCGTTAGATTATGTATCTGCTTTAATTTTTTTGAGTCACAAATAATATGTTAATATAAGTAATATAACCTCCAACAAAGGATGTACCTCAAGGGACCATTTTGAGTCCGATTCTCTTCATTATATAGTCGCAACATATACATTCTTTTAAATAAAATCTCGCTAGTATAACAAATTGCTCATTAATTGAATTTAAATATTCTGAAAACTTAAAAACTATAGGTCGAAGCTACGTCCATGTCTAGAGATAGGATTGTCGAGCATTCAGATTAAATTAAAATACTAGTATAAAATAAAAATTTTACACTATTGCCCAAATAGAGAAAAGCTCAATTTCCTGGAATCCGCAGAAATTTTCAAACTAAATAATAATCCACTAGTTAATTTCCTAAACGAAAAAACAGAATTAATTAACGCGCCGCTATTCAACGCCCTCTACTTTGTAATAGCCCAATACATGACCTGTATAAAAACACACGCATTCATTAATTTGTCTCATTTGAAAATTACTGTCAAAAGTCGAAACAAAAAAATAGGAATAGAAAGAAATAGATCTTGATAAACTTTCAGCTCCCTTTACCGAAAAGCAAATGTGTGATACATAATTAAAAGTCTAAAAGTAGTTTGGAAATCATAACGTTTCTGACTACTAGAGTTCTGTCAACAATGTTTTGGTTTCTGGATTTCGATATGAGTTTTATAGAGTATTTCATATTATCACAAAGGTTTTATGAAATAACTAATAATCAAGGTGTAGTAAGCATATCAATGGTGGCACCCTAATTATCTTTATGTTACAATAAAGTAATCCAGAGAGAAACAGATAGCAAAAAACTGCATAGAAATTTTTAACATATTTCTCTATATGTTTACTATGGCATTGTAAGCGACAATTTACATTATAAAAAGATTTAGGACATATCAGTTCCAAGAATGCTAACATAAAAAAATGAATTAAGACGCAAGGCTTCTCTCTTTTAGAACATTATAGTAAAGAAAGATAGGCATTCTTGGACCTAGTTATGACAAGTGATAGGTTTTACATAACATACTAGATATTAAGAAACTTCATCCTGATTAGTATCATACTTTCAGTCTAACAAAAATAATTCAAAGATGCATTTTCTACTTTGAAAGTAATGGCAAAGGTTCGCATATTACTTGTATAGTTTATTTATAGAGGATAAATAAATGTTGACATTTATCATATCACATAAGACATTAAACTTTGGCATGCAGTACAGAAATGTCAAAATTAATAATAATAATAATAACTTTATTGCCCAACGGAAGATCCAAACTAGGGACATAAATAAATTTTCTATATACAGTTACTACACTTAATAAATTCTAACAAAATATATATATAATATTATACAATTATAATAAACAAATACAGTAATAGCAACTAAGTAAATAAATTTAAAAAATAACAAACAAATATACCAGTGAAATCAGAACAAAACCCATAAATTAAATGTGATCATTAATAATATATCGTTAAAACAAGTATTAGCATTACGACTCATATGATATAATGGCGCATTATGCAAGATATTATTCTTCGGCGTAGGAGTAAAAAATGTGTTACAATGACAGGGCAGTAGTACTTAATATTAACGAGCAGCTCTGGAGAATCAATTTAAACAAAAATAATGCACTATATATGTCTCGTCGGGCTGATAGTGATGTAAAGCAATGTTTTCCCAATAAATAATTATAGTCACAAGATCTATCAGGATAAATTCCATCAGTTTTATACGACAAAACCTTTAAGAAACGTCTTTGTACGTTTTCGACAATTAAAGAAATACTAGCGTAGTAAGGATACCATACAATAGAAGCATACTCCAGTTTGCTACGAATTAAGGCAAAATACAATGTCTAATAAGTATATTATTGAAATGTTTGGACGTACGTATTATGAAACCTAATATGCTCATAGCTGATGACGCGACAGAGTTAATATGGCTGAAAAAAGTAAGGCGACAATCAAAGACAACTCCAAAATCTTTCATTTCATGTTTTCTTATAAGGGAAGTGTCGTTAATATTATATTCATAAATTAGGTGCAGTTTCTTGCGACTGTAACTGACAACACAACACTTGTTAACATTTAAGGTTAGCTTATTTACATTACACCAGTGAGCTAGTATATTCAGATTATTTTGAATAACATTTGCATCATCATTGTCATTAATAAAATTATAAATCTTCACATCACCTGCATAGACTAGAACTGGGCAAGAAATTGCAGTGAAAAGATCATTAATAAACATAAGACATAAAAGCGGACCTAAGTTTGAACTTTGAGGGACGACGGAGCTAGATATAAACTTTTGCGATTTGAAGCCATTATAAAAAACATAGTTCATTCTGTGGTCTAGATATAAAGAAATAAGTATAAGAAGAGGTCCCGTGAAACCAAAAGAACTGAGTTTATGGATCAATATGCTGTAATCGAGGGTGTCGGACGCTTTTGGAAAATCTGTATATACCACATCGGTCTGGCCACGTTCATCCAAACACTCACTTAATTCCTGTGTAAATACTGCCAAGTTCGTTACTGTAGAACGACCCGACAGAAATTCTTGTTGTTGAGTACTTATATATTTAAGAACGTGACTGTACATGATGTTATACACGACCTGCTCGAACTCCTTGGCAAAATTAGGCAAGTTTGCAATGGGTCGATAATCTGTTAATGATGCAATGTTACCACGTTTAAAAATGGGACAAATGACTGCACACTTCCAGCGGCCAGGAAAAGATCCAGTACGGATAGCAAGATTGAATATTATAGCTAAGGGTTAAACCCATAAAAATTTGCTATCTGTAATCAAAAATCCGGGAATACATAGTTCTTAAGCCTATTAATACTAGCAATAACATCAGATTCAGTGATAGTCGGTATAAATAGAGTTTCTCGACTTGAGTAACATTAGCTAGTTGACGTATTTTTAGGTTTAGGAAGGATCGAGAAAACGTATCAGCAAACGCATTAACAATATCACTTGGCAGGGAATATTTTATATCACCAAAATACATTTCCCCAGGAATCCGACTAGTTCCATTTCTGGAACGGATAAACTTTCAAAGGTCAGTGGGGTTACTCTTGTTACTCTTGAGATCACTCTGCACATTCGCTATGTATGAATTATAAGCCGAGGATATTTGGGTTTTGGTTAATGCACGCAATCGTTGAAATTCCGCGTAATAGAATTGAGATCTCGTACTTTTTCATTTTTTGTGATAGTGCAACTTTAACTTAATATTTTTCCTTAATTTTTATCAAACCACGGTGGGAATTGATTCGATTTTTGATAGATGTATTGCAGGACTTACTTATCCAGATGGTTATAAACTAAGGTGTAGAATTTATCCACTGCAATGTCTGCATTAGTACACGATTCAAGGAATGACCAATCAGTATTGATAAAATCATTGTATAAATTGGAGAATCCGGCATTCCTAATGTTATATCTCCTATTACATGAATTTGATGGAAAATTTGTTGGTTTAGCATCACGATTTACTTGTAATAAGGCTGACAAAGCAGGGTGATGCTCATCTTCAGCAACTAATGGTAATTTATCACACTCAAGTATCAATTCACAGTTAAAATTACACAATATCAAGTCCAGTAAACGATCGTTGGAGTATTAAATAATATTCATCTGGCAAAGATTTAATATATTCATAAAGTTTGTGATGCAGGAGAACTTAGGGTCTCCACAAACTGAGTCAGCGAAGAAAGTAATATTAAAATCTCCAAGTATAAGAATTGGTTTTTCTAGAATAAGTAATTTAAGCGCCTCAAAGAGCGTTTCGAGAATATCACAGGGTTTATCCGGAGGTATGTACATAACAAGTGTATAAAAAAGAAAGGAGTCAAAGTTACATTTACACATAATTAAATCGATTAGTGAGTTTTTAATTGAAAATTGTGAAACAAAGTGTGTATATTTTGAAAAGGAAAAACTTCAGAAGAAATTGCTCACATTCTTAGAAAAAAAATCAACAAATCGTGTTTAGACCTGCTTGCAAACCATCTAGAAAAAGGAATAGCTCGAATTTAGGTCATCTAAAGATGCAAGACAGGACAACTTTCAACAGTGCAAAGAAAACAGACAACTGGGATGCCCAAAGACAGGTACGTCGGAATATAATAAGGAGTTGAGACAAAAAGAAAAACATGAAGAACGTTCTGTGGGATAGTTACTGATAGGAGTTATATAAAGAGACTCAAAGAAATTCTGAGTGTGCTGTTAAAAATGCAATTCCTAGGCTCAACATCTGTGGACTCCCAATAAAATACTGCTCAGTCTACATATTTATGCATATTCATATCTACCACAGAAAGCAAAAGCAAGGCTGGTAAATTCATTACCAAAGAAAAATTGAAGGGGAAGTTAATAGCTTTTAACCCTTCTAAGCACCAGGTCCAGATGATATTTTTCCTACAAAAAGGGTGCTTGTTTTATTACAAAATTCAATAATAAAGATAAAGATATAAACTAAAATTCAATTAGTACAAGTTAATATAAATTATTATAAATACAAATAACAATTGATTACACTCACTAAATATAATACAAAAATAAACATAAAATTAAAATTAACACAATAAATTTCCTACAATAAAATAATTAATGAAATTTTCCCTAATACAATTTTAAACACATAATATGAACTACCAAATAAATCAAAATTATCATTATAATTAAGTTTGTTAGCATACCCTATGTATCGCACTAATGGACTATAATACCTATAATTACTAGAAACTATATTTAATCTAAGGGTGGTTTTTGTCTGGATAATCTAGTACATTGGGAAACATGAAAATTTATTGATTGAAGCAAATCAGTGGAGATATGCTCAGAAACAATTCTGTGCAATAAAGAAAGATCCAATTTAATTCTACGTATCTCTAGCGAATCAATATTCAGATACTTGTAGACCATTCCATAATTATTAAATGGTAAACTCCTTTTGAAAGAAATGTAAGAACAACATTTTTTCTGGACAAATTCTATCTTGCCTACATACTTTTTATAATATGGTGACCAAAATTTTGAACAATATACAAAAATTAGAAATTATAATTTGATTTACAAAACGCGAAACAAAATGTCATCAGGAATAAATTTTACTGTTCTAACAATATTTCAAAAACGTCCTGAAATATTATTAATAATAATATCTTTATTACCCAACAGGCAAAACCCAATTACAGAGTAACGTACAGTGAAGAATACAAAACAATATGATTACAAATTTAAAACTAAAACTAAGTATTTAAGCTAAAAAATTATGATTATCTGGTATTTACAAGCATAATGACGTACACATACGAAACAATGATCATATACCAAATTAGAAATTAAAGATTATATTAAAAAGTTTTAAATTGACTCAAGTTACAGTTAAATATATCAAAATTAGATGCAATACCGTTATGAAATTTGCATATTCTGTTTATAGGAGACTTTTCTAAAATTTGCTCGTGGAGTATAGAAAAAAGTAGAATTTCTAATAGAAAACCTAGGAGCATGAAAGTTTAAAGTTGTGAACGACTTTAAACAGAAATATTTGCCCCTGGATGTGTCTGCGTGTGGCAAGTGGCACCCCATTAAATTCACCCAGAAGTGCCTCATGGTTAAAACCCTGGGGTGGATATATTCCAAATTTTCTAAACCAGAGTGATTTGTAAAATTTCCGCTGGATGTTTTCAACTGATTGGATATGATGTTGGTTACATGAATAACAAACAATTATTAAGGAAATTACGGGTACATCGACAAAAAATAAGATCCAAACAGATAACACACATAGTAGTAGATCATTAGCTGATTTAATATTTATTTTAATAAACACTTTATTGAAACAACTGATCAATTGTTAGAAGATAACTCTCTAATAGCATATAATGATAATATATCAATAAATAAAAATTCTTAATTCTTAAACCCAGTACTTATGACAGAAGTTTACAATGCTGTACAATCACTTAAATCAAACGCATCTCCAGGATATGATGAAATCCTCGCTAAAATAATTAAATCCACTATTAGTGAGATCATGTAGCCCCTAACATATCTATTAAATGCTAGTTTAGAATCTGGACTTTTTCCTAGTATACCAAAAATATAAATTGTAACACCATAATATAAAAATGGTAACCCAAATGACTTAAATAACTACATGCCTATTAGTATCATTACTTGTTTTGCCAAAATTCTAGAAATTATAATCAATAATAGACTCTTAGATCTTTTAACAAATTTAACATAATTACAACATGTCAACATTGTTTCAGAAAAAATAAATTCACTATATCAGCATTGCATAAACTTCTATACACTATTACAGAGAAACTTGAATTAAATAAAGTTCCCCTTGGTATTTTGTTAGACCTTTCAAAAGCTTTCGATAGCCTAGACTATCATATTTTAATAAATAAGTTACAAAATATGGACTACGAGGAATAGCGTTGAACTTAATTAAGTCATATTTAACTCATAGAGAGCAAAGGGTAGATAGATAATGTTACATCTAACAGTTTACATGTAACAATGGGTATCCCACAGGGAAGAATATTAGGACCACTGTTATTTATCATTTATATTGATGATCTTGCTTTATTAGTTGAAACTACGGGTAATAAAATTGTAATGTATGCAAAAGATACCAATCTGCTAATCTCTTACAAAAATGTTGCTGATGTAGAAGCTAAAGCTGTTGAACAATTATCTCAATTTAACGAATGGCTTAAAAACAAATTTAAATTAAACATTTTAATAACTGAAATAATATTTTTTTAAACAAATAACTCTAAACATTTGTATCCATCAACTTTAACATCTCTCAATGAAAACTTTATACCAAAATTTCCGTTTCCTCGGCACCATACTAGATGATATGTATTTTAAAAAGAGCAGGAGCACCAATAGACATTTTGAAATTAGTGTATATAATTGCATGCATGCATATTAATGCAAAGTTTTCTTAAAAAATGAGATACGATATAACGTACTACGGAGGTATCAGCTATGCAAATAAAATATTTATAATGCAAAAAAAGTTATTAGGATTATGCTTGACTTACTATTTACAAGATCTTGTAGAGGATACTTTAAGACTCATAATATTTTAACATTTTTTGGAATGTATATATATGAAACACTAACAATATTTTCAGTACGTCAAGTGAACAGTACTACCAAGAACCAGCATGCCTATAATACGAGAAATTATATAAATTATGCTTTGCCGATACATTGTCTATCACTTTATAAAAGAAATCCTTCTTATGTAAATATGAAATATATTAATCGTCTTCCTAATGAACTCAAGGCCATCCATAACTCGAATAATTTTAGAAACCGCTTGTACGAATACCTGTGTGCAAAAGAACCATATTGCTTAAGCGAATTATAATAAATTTACACTTGGTTTGTTTCACAATTTGTACTTATATATTAATGTTAAATATGACAGTATTTCATTAATTTGTATTGCAATTTTGTATACTTATTTTTAAAAATAAAGATCTAATTATTATTATTATTATTATTATTACTTCTCCTGCACGAGCAAATAAGGTCTAATGAGTGTGATGGCATGGTACAAACATAGATTTGGGCACTCAGAAATTCTGAATCTGATTAAACCAGAGTTCCTGGAACAACTGTCAAACCAAATGCCGAGGAAATTTGAATTCGTGTTGCGCTTTGAAGTGATTATTGATAGTCGCCAAAGCAGCGTGAATCGAATCAAATAACTAAATCATAACTCTGTAATACCAGTTTAGATGCATCAAAAACGAAAAGATGTGCTCAAGTTTGTACAAAAAAAGGTTACAAAGTAGCACACATCTGTCTGACCTTAGACAGCTGGACTCCTCTTAAGAACTTCAAAGCGTAGAGCTTCAATTACTTGGAACTGTAAGAAGCTCTTAACCAATTGGCCAAGGGCAACACGTTTACTCTAATATGGGTACCAGGCCACGCAAGTATAATAAGCAACGAATAGGGCTATGTATTTACTGGTGGAGGAGCTATGACTACTATTATCGAACCACAGCCTACATGTGGGCTACCAAAAAACTCGTAGAAAGGGCGTGGTCCAAGAGTGAGAAAAAATGCAAAATAATTAACACACCTGATTAAAGGCAATTCAAAACCTTTATTGACCTCTCGACAAACAAGTGCTATTTTTACAAGATAGATAAAGTAGATAACAAAACTTCTATACTATGTGGATTGGCAGCGCAAACGGCTGAGCACATCATATGCGTGTGCATAACACTGGTTACCACCAGAGTAGCCCTAACCGGAGAAAAGGCGATAATACCATAATGGCCTCTAGGAAATTAATTGACCTTGCCAGTATAAAAGATATAACTTGAATTGAATTGAACAGGAGGATACATGATGAAACTCCATAACACATTGAAATAAAACAATACCGCTGGGAGGGTTTCACATTTATTGTTGAACACTGCAACATGTTTCGCCACTTCAATTTTTAACACAAGTATTTTGTAATTCCAAACACAAAAACGTTTCTTTTACAGATGTGATACAATAGCATTCTTGAATTAGCTCATAATGTAGATTAGTCAATTTAGTTGCCGTTGCCTTATCAGCGGTTTACTTAAAAAAAATGATATATCAAATACTCAGAATGAAGGCAGCAATGTAAATTAGTTTTAAGTGTGCAATAAGTCACACGTTAGAGTGACTTAATTAATACTTCTATGCAATGATTTTATACATCACCTAACTGAAGTTAAACTATAAAATTAGTCAAACTACTAGATGTTAGGATTTTATTAACAAATCATAAACGTGAAATTTTTTTCGAAATCGTTGACAAAATTCTTAAATAATTTTAAATTTTAAAAAGCATAATTTAAATACAGATCCTGTTAAATTGCGCAATTATAAATCAGGAAAAGTTCCACCACAATATTAATAATGAAAGAAATATATTATTGACATGTGGTGGAATACTTTTGATGGATTTTGTAAAGGTAATATAATTTGTACTCTCATAAGAACGTTTGAATTAATATTTGTGTGTAATATTTATATTCATAGTGTTTATTATATAATCTAGTATTATTTTAATTATGAATCTTTTGAATAGAAGTTTTAAAATATAAAATCATTTTCCTTTGTAATAAATGCAAATTAATTTAAAATTAAGTACATAAATGAAATTATTTATAACTAATATAAAATTAATGTACTTTAAGATGAAAGAGAAACAATTATAACAAAATTATTAGAAATGATTGACGAGGCACTTAGTTGAAAATCCATATTATATTTAATTAATAATAAGTGGTTGATTTTAGAACTTTTATTTAATTCACAATAATTTGTTCTCCAAACTGGGGCTTCTTCAGGTAAAGAAAAGACATTTACTTTATTTTAATACGACGATATTTGTTGAAAGTGTTTAAATAAAGTATAGTATATTTCAATTAAGGAAAAATATTAGTCTGACTAGAAAATTACAGCAGCTATTATATTAAAAATTTAAACCAAAGTCTAAATGAATGCTTAACTATTTTGATTAATATAAATGTATATATTTAAATACGGAGTAGGGTAAATCTTAAATCTATAAAATATAATTTATATCACTTTATATTTTATTAAAACATAACTAAATAAGTACTTAATTACTTACTCTTCTTATTTATTATTTAAAATATTAGCAATACAATAATTTAAAGTGTTTCAATTTTATTACTTTGTGCAATTATGTGGAATAATTTTAGTTGTCTGATGCTTCTAAATGCGGAGTCGTTGCTCTTCATAATAGAAATCGTAACTCTATTAATTCCAAAAAGATTTCCATTTCGTGATACGTGGAAAAGGTATAAATATAAATGTAATTTTATTTGCATATGATTCACCTCATTTGGGAAAGTTTTTGAGGAAGTGCATGTTTACAGTGTAAATATATTCAAGGAATTTGCCCAGGATTTCGCAATTGCAAATCGAGAGCACGTTGTGTGATCAATGTATTTTGTTGATGCCAGAAAGAGCGAACCATGGAAGGGGAGCGGGTCTTTCCACGGTGAAAGCCTTTCGTAAAATATGTACGTCCGTGTATATATGGCGTCACTGGATGAGATAAGTAAGAATATGAGTCATCTCGCCACATACCATCCCAAATCGTCTTCGCAATTTTCTATAACAATACATATTGTAAATTTATTTTAATGCTTAATCAAATGTTTCAAAATCCGGAAAGGATTAAAAATACTGTATTTTTGCATATATATTTTATGTACGTATAAATATATAAATTATATCTTCGTTAAATTTATATATTATTAAAATCAGTAGTAGGGTAATACCTTATTTAGTTATGTGAATTTCCTTTAAAATCATTACTTGTTTCACCGGAATTCCCATGCATTACACTTCCTTTTAAAAATGGCATTTAATGTATAAAAAATATACCTCATTACTGAGCAGTTTTTATTTTACTAATGAATATATGTACGTGTACCATGTCATAAGAGAATAAATATAAGTTATTAAACATCCTGTTCTCTTAGTGCATATAATATAAATCATAACGGATTGTTTTCATTTCAACTTTCGTACGTACTTAGCTTTGTACCATAATATTTTATATTTTATCGAACCAAATAGCGTTATTTAATCGTTTCTGAAATTTCAGATAGGGAACCTAATTTTAATAATTAGGCTATTACAATATGTTAAACGATTTACGTTAATTGTAGGGTTTCGGCATATTTTATCCAAACCTTATAATTACTTCAGCGTTTTAGACTAATTCATATTTCAAAACTTTATTCTATGCAGCATTTATATTTGGTACTATTACAAGTAAATTGTTATAATATGAGTACAAAATAAAACCTGCAGTTGGTGTGGCTGTCAAATTCTTCAATTATATCAAAATATCTAATTTGACGATTATACAATTATCAAATAATTCATAATTGAAATTTCTTGCGATTTGATTGACGGGGTCCATTGGATTAGATACATTGCCTTCATATATTAAATTTCCTGAAATTCGTTTTGTATTTTTAATTAATGAACGTAGTTCCAGAATTCATATTAATTTCTGTGTTTTGTACAAATGCATGCCATTTACTATTAATTAAATTTGTTTAATTATGTCTGACAGACAGCATAAGTTTATAAGCGGATTGGCGGATGGGACATGAACTAATCTTTCACATGAAGGTCACAAGGATGATTTCCAATATATAGTTATTTCAAAAGTTGTTGATAAAATAGGTCATGACATTCTCTTCGAGAAGCTTAAATACGTTCGTATTAACAGCGTGAGTAGGTAGATTTTTGTAAACGAAGAAGAACCCGGAGTTGCTAGCCCCCATCGGGCGCCTCCCCGGGTTTCGGATTGGGTAATGCCTCCCAGATATGGGTGGTACCTGGGAAATCAAATACCAGGGGCAGACCAAAACTAGCAAGGGGTAGACTGGACTCCCCGGCCGTAGCGAAGGCGACCAGTCTAGGGAAGGCTACCCGACCAAACCAATGTATAAAGTATGATGTGTGATTCAATGAACATTGTACTCCAGGCGGTAAACAATCCGACCGCTGGTTCCGACCGGGTGAAAGTCTCGGTGGCCAGTACAGGCGTGAACGAGGAGGAACTGTTTGGAAGGCATAAGGGCGCACTCCTCCCAACGGAGGAACAGTACTAAAGAGAGAACATCTAGCGAAATAGTTTCTCAAGATGTAGTGGAAGAAGTCCAATTGGTAGGAGAAGCCAAATACGTATCTCCAAAGAGAACCTACATCGAAAAATTGAAGAATGATGAGTCTTGCAAATTCAGGCGGTGCAAAGAAATTATTAAAAAAATTAAAGCGGCGGCGGCAAGGCAGAAAAATATGTCTATTGTCATAAAAAACGGCCTTACAGTGCTCGAAGAGGCATTACATGTAATTAAATACTGCAAAGGTAGCTGGCTAAAAGCGCAGTCTGAATTATTAGTGCACCAGTACCGGGAGGCAAACGCAGTAGGCATGGCTGCCAATAATAAACGAGCTGCCAGCAGCCCTATTAACGGCAACAACAAGAGGAAGAATAAGATAAGATAAGACTACCAATAAAAAGCAAAAGAGAAAGAAGGAGGAAACCAAAGCTAAAGAAAAGCCGCAGAATAGCACGCAAGATGGCAAAAAAAGGAAACGTGACGAAGCCTAAAAAAGCGCTCTTGCTTATTCAAAAAGTGGAGAACCCCACAACGCCGCAAAGCAGACAAAAAAACGTCTCCCTCGCAAGCGTCGCAGGAAAGTCTTGTTAATCGAGCCCCGGGAAAGACTTACGCAGATGTACTTGGCGAAATTCGTAAGTCAGTAAACCCGGTGGACACAGGGACAGTGGTAACATGCATCCGCAAAACCCTATCAGGAGGAGTCCTTGTCGAGCTCGGTCCTAAGACGGTGGATAAGTTGGCTTTTGGAAACGCCCTGAAAACCTGGAGGGATCTTGATGGGCTGACAACCACGGAGGAAGCGACTGACGCCATCCAAAAAAAAACTAGGCGAACTCGCTAAGGATATTAAGGTAACTATAGTAAAAACTGTCGATAGAGAACAAAAAATGGCCATCGTCACCCTTGGCGCAAAAGGAGCTAGTGAATTACTTAAAGACGGATACTTAATGATCGGGCTGGTCAACGGTAGAGTCCGACAAAGGCCGATGTTATCGTGATTCTACAAGGTCTCGATAGAAGCGGCATCTGTTATAAATGCGGCAAGAGCGGTCACGTAGGTAAGGTATGCACAGCCCCAGAACACTGTGTTCTGGGGAGGCTCTGAAAAAGGCGAAGGCACTTATAAAATGACTTGCATAATACAAGCGAATGTAAATAGGAGCAGGATGACAGACGACCTATTGCACCAGATAGTGCCTGAAAAAGAGGCAGACATACTGGTACAAGGATGAATTGGCCACATCCGCTGTCTGGATCCGGGAGCCAAAAAAGATACCCATAACATCTCATGAAAACGGACGTAGCTACGTGTGTGTTTCAGCTGCTACCTTACTCCAAATGAACCCATCTAAACTTTTAGAGCAAAAGTCGACGCACTCGAGGATATTATACTAGAAGTAAAGGGTAAAATAGTGGTCGCAGAGGATTTTAACGCAAGAGGCACTGAATGGGGTATGCCTAATACTAACTCACGTGAAAAATACCTGCTAGATATGACAGCCAGAACAGGCTTGATCGTCCTTAATGTGGGCAATGTTACAACTTTCCGTCGCCTAAAATATTGTGAGTCCATCCCCGACATAACCTTTGCCTCGGAGGAACTGGCACCGACAATAGACGGATGGAAAGTTATGGAAGAATTTACTGGTAGTGACCACCAGTACATAACTTTTTATATACGCGATGATGGTTCCTAGATCCCACGTGAACCACTAGGAATAAAACGATGGAACGTAAGCAAATTGACGAGGCAAAGTTCACTGTAAGTATTAACACTTTCCTACCAAAGTCACCGTCTTCTAACAAAAATCTCGGTGAAGCTGAACGCTCTACGGAAGACGCTATGATCATCATTCGCAGGACCTGCGATGCATCTATGCCTTATATTAGGCCCAGGTACAATAAGCGGTCAGTTTATTGGACGCCAGAAATAAGCAACATGCGAAAAATCTGTCACCACCTGAGGCGAAGATCACAAAGAACCAGAACCAGAGAAGAAAAGAACCTATTCTCCGAAGAATTCAAAGCCGCAAAAAAGAATCTGCGGCAAACAATCAATCGGAGCAAGGCCAGACAATAGAAGATTCCAGGAGAAGAAGTTAACTGTAACCCATGGAGCCTTGGCTACAAAAAAGTCACAAAAAAGTTAAGAGTTGGCTCACCTGGCATGGTAAAGAAAGCGGAAACAATAGAAACCATTAATAATTAGAAAAAACACGAAAATATTTCGTAAAATCTACAACAAATGAGTCTTATTAAGACTACAAGAAACAAATCACTTTTGAAACAACTACTTCTCTAGCTAATACTTCGACAGACATTGAATGATACAAAAGTAATTTGCGTGTTACAAAATAGCAAGGCTATCAAAGTAAGTAGTTCATTTTACAGAAAGAAATACGTTCAAACTAGTGTTGATTATTTCTTTCTGTAAAATGAACTACTTACTTTTGTATCATTCAATGGCTGTCGAAGTATTAGCTAGAGAAGTAGTTGTTTCAAAAGTGATTTGTTTCTTGTAGTCTTAATAAGACTCATTTGTTGTAGATTTTTCGAAATATTTTCGTGTTTTTTCTAATTATTAGTGAATTTTCTACAACGTAAGGACTTAAATATTTTATTAATAGACACCATTGTTGATTCGCTGTTTCCAAACGACCCAATACGTAAGGAAACAAGTGAGATTGATGAAAGCGACGAAATTCCTCCATTTACAGATGAAGAACTGCAACTAGCTGTGGGATCTCTTCGAATTAAGAAAGCCCCAGGTCCGGATGGTATTCCCAGCAAGGTACTGAAAAGCATATATCGAGCAAAACCTGAGGTCTTGCTAAATAAGTACAACACCTGCCTAAAGGCGGGGATTTTCCTCCCCCGTTGGAAAGTGGCACGACTCGTACTGATCAGCAAGGGAGACCCACTAGAACCCTCCTCATATCGACCGCTGTGCATGCTAGACACAGCAGGGAAGGTGTTGCAGAAGTTAATACAACCTCGCCTTCTCTCTGCAGTCTGTGCCTCTGGTAATCTATCGGACAGACAGTATGGATATCGTCGTGGGTGTCCCACCATAGACACGGCCCAGGAAGTTGTTCGGGCTGTACAGGCTGCAGAGGAAGGGAATAACCACTCCAGGAAAGTAGTGCAACTTGTCTCTCTCGACGCACAACATGCCTTCAACTCGGTCGGGTGGTCCGATATGTTAGACGCGCTTAAAGGCTTTAAGATCACCAACTACCTCTTTCGAATCTTGGCGGAGTACCTTAGAGACAGAGCACTGATGTACGACACAGTAGAGGGCAGGCTATTGCCCGAAATAACGGCGGGTGCAGCTCAAGGATCCATCCTTGGGTCTGACCTCTGGAACATCGCATACAATGGTCTCATGCGACTGACGATGCCTGATGGGACCCACCTTCTAGGGTATGCAGATGATGTAGCAGCCATTATAACAGCTTGCAGTATGGAGCTAGCTCAGCTTAAGCTGAACCAAGTGATGCGAAGAGTGAGTGAATGGATGAAAGAACACGGATTAGAGCTAGCGAGAGCCAAAACAGAAATCTTCTTTAGAATTTTTACAACCGTAGAACCGTTAATTCACCTCATCGAACAATAGAAAAAGGCATTTGAAGAACACTTATAATCGAACAATTTTTAAGTTATCTTTTAAAACATGGAAAATTCGTGTTAGATGCCGATGCAAGTAAAATAATAAATCAACGCTGGCTTATTAAAAACCATACTAAATAAAAGAAGAAAATAAACTATTTTAATAAGACGTTGTTTATATGCAAGCAAATTACTGAATTTCAAGGAAAATATTTGCTTACAGAAGTAAAATCGTCGTAACACATTTACAAATATATGTAAGAATTTGCTCTTAAATGGCCTAAATGTTTTAAGAATTCAAAAGAACAAGTCTCAAGATGGCGTCAGAACTTTAACTTTAATAATACTTTACACAGATTCTTTACCTCGAAGAAAACGTTTTAAATACTGTAACCACCTAGAATCGATGTACTAAACTTCGGCGAAATTTAGCAAAACTAGACTATAGACGATACATACGAAATGGAAACAAAATTCTGAATCAAGCATTAATTTTAATAATTTACCAGAATTGAAATCGTAGTGAGTTTATGGAATTCTCTTAAACAACGAACTGCTTAAACATATCATTACAAATTCAGCAGACTAAGAAGAATGAAGTAAAATATATATTCCCATTGGGAGCGATGATGGATTTTCTAATGACCACTTAGTTGCGTGGAAACCTTCAACAAACTACAAGAGAGATTCTATTATATAAACTTTGAAATAAACATAAAAGAGTGGTACAAAAAATATAGTTTTTTTTTTTGACGTAATAAACTATGTTAATGGAAGGTGATTATGCACCAGCATAGCGTTAGAGGTCAATTTGAGTATACTGAAATAGATCGACGAATATTTGTTACAATTAACAATCGCGATTATATTATCCAAGTAGTGAATATATATCGTTTTGGTGTTTCCTTGGAAATGTCTTTACAAGAGGTATGTAAAATTTATAAACTCAACAAGATGATAACGACAGATTTTCATACGAAATCCAAGTGGAACGAATGAATAAATCACATTTTTTAGATTCGACTTTAGTAAAAAATTGGATGGACTAATCGAAATCGATCTTTAAACAAACTTGGAGCAATTCTTGATATTCGCAAAAAATTCTTATAACCGAAAATGCGAATATCCCTATTAATTTGAATACAGAAAAACTTACGTTTGAACCACTAGAGGTAAAAATAAAAATATCAGTTCATGTATAGGAGGGAAATGTGTACGTACCACCAATTGAGTTTCGCCCAGGAATTATTGTAAAAGAATCATAAGCGGAAGTAGTTAATCACGAAGCTTCAGTTATTGCTTTTAATTAAACTCAAGAAAAAAGAAACTAATATTGGTGACTCCCTTTAAATACAAATAAAGGAAATTGAATATAACACGATAACTTTGTTTGTATAACTTGAAAACTTTTTATTGTGACTAGTTTCGACAAATTTAGCTTGTCATTATCAAACACATAGCTGAATTTGCCGAAACTAGTCACAATAAAAAGTTTTCAAGTTATACAAACAAAGTTATCGTGTTTTATTCAATTTACAAAAATGTATAACGAAGTAGAAGCCTCCAACATATATAACATAACAAATAAAGGAGATACAAAGAGAAAACGCAAATAAAAATCTGAATATCACTGGAATGAACATCGAAGAAGAAGCCTTTATTGAACAAGTATATTTCGAATTTAAAATAATGCTTTTCGGGTTAATGAATGCCCCGGTGACATTCCAAAGACTGATGGACAACACATTGAAAGGATTATGGTTTATTTAGATGATATAATTATTTATTCAGTATCACTACAGGAACATATAACAAAATTAAATAAAGTTTTTCAAAGACTAGAAAATTCAAATTTTAAAGTTATATTGGAAAAATCTCAAATAATTAGGTCACATATAGTCCATCCGTTGGATCTTTCGTCCTACGTCACAAAATATCGCTTCGAGAAACGACTCAAAAACATTCAGTCTGATAAAGTAAACCAAATGCGTTAGAAAAAGAACGCACTGTAAAACTTTCGTCGTTTTTTGATGCGATAGTTTGTGACGTACGACGGAAGATCCAACGGACAGACTATAATTACGAAAATCGGCGTAAATCCGAATTCAGAAAAAAATCAATGCAATCAAAAATCACCCATTACCGAAAACACAAAAGGAAATTAAAACATTTTATTACTATCTCAAATTTATAAGAAATTTTTCAGAAATCACAAAAGCTTCCAGAGGACTAAGCGCAACAAAAATATTCAACGATCGAGAAATTAGTTGGTATAATGTATACAGTCAAATACTTTAGACCTTACGTTTAATATGGTTGTGGAAACTAAAAGAGAGAAATTGAAATTGTAAGAATATAATTTCGAAGTTATTTACATAAAAGGAAAAGGAAATGAACAATTATACGCAATAGAAGACGATATAATATCTTAAACTCGTAACCCAGATTCAGAAACCCAACGAATGATAGACGAGATTATCGAGGAATTAGAATAGACGACAGTCTGGGCCCCAGGGCCAAACGCTTGGCAATGGTCATCGGCAGTGGAGGCAAGTGCATCGCTTGGATCAAGCTGTATGACCTAACGATTGTGGCATACTATTGCTCCCTTAACGCTCCTGATGAAGAGAGGAGCGAGTGGAGTGAAAGGCACTGCGCTGACACTTTGGCGCACGACTCCGGTCAGGCGACAGACATGTTCAATCGCTGCCTTACAGAGGGGAAATTTCCACGCTAGTACAAAACGGCAAAGCTAGTCCTCCTGTGGGCAAAGACCCCACAACCCCAAGCGGGAGACGTTCCTAGAACGGCTGATCCTGCCTCTCGCCAAGACAGTTTGGTTTCGTGAAGGGCAGGTCTATGGCACATGCGCTACTGGAGATGAGGAGGCTAGCGGACGAGATCAACAGCGGGCCGCTGAGAAGGCCTTCAATTCGATACCGTGGCCGTCAATAATGAGGGTACTCGTCGAGAAGGGCGCCCCGCACTAACTCACCCGACTGGTAGCGAACTACCTCCACGACAGAGCCGTGCTAATTGAGAGTGCAGATGGAAGCGTCAAAATATGGCCGGTTCAAGGCGTCGTCCCCCAGGGACGTGTTCCGGGTGGATTTGCCAGAAGGAGTGGACGTCATTGGGTTCGCCGACGACATCCTCATCTTGGTGCGAAGGCGGGAGATGCAGGATGTGGTGACCTCAGCAAATGTGGCCACAGGAAGGGTTGAAGGCTGGATGAGGTCGATGGGCCTGAAGATCGCCGAGCCGAAGACGGGCGACGCTTGGCTAGGGAGAAGGCACGCGAGCAGGACTAGGGGACAGAGAATTCCGCTTCTGGGCCCGGACGTGTCGACGTGCTCCCCCCTCATCCAAACCAATCCGCAGCACAGCGGGCAGGTGAAGGCAGCGGTACGCACCAGCAGAGCCGTGTCTGGGCTGATGCGGAACATTGAGGGACCATCGGGCGCTAAATGCAGACCCTTTGGTGGAAGTGGCTAAGTGTAAACTGCTGTACGCCGCTCCTGCATGGGCTTCGTGCTCTGACGCGACGAAACTGCGACCGGCTGCGCGGTGTCCCGACCGGACGCTTTGGGAGTGGCTAGACAGATGCGGCCGAGGTCCTGGCAGGAGTTGCTCCCGCTGATCTGGAGGTAAAAGCGAGGGCAGAGACGTACTCGGCGGCGAAGGAAGGCCGGTGCTGTAGGACGGCCAAGCGGGAGGCTCGTGACAGTCAAGGGGGTCTGAACGCGGACCCTCAATCCGGACGTGGAGGCGTGGACGCAAAGAAAACACGGCTTAATGCACTACCACCTGACAGATCCTCTCCGGGCACGGGCGCTACATAGAGTACCTATGCCGGATAGGGAAGTTGGAAAATAACGAGTGCAGGTGGTGTCCTACCCCGAGCGATAAGGCGCGCCACACCTTGCTCGAGTACTCCGAGTGGCTGGAAGAGAGGCGGCTGATGTGGGACGTGACTGGCAGGATGGACAAGCCCGCGAACATTGCGAGCCGCAGGCTTGAGCCCGAGCGGTACTGGACAGCGGTAACAACATTCTCCAAGAGCATCCTTAAACGCAAGGAGCTGCTGCTGCGAGAGGACGATGAGGAGGACGAGGGCGACGAAGCAAATGGCAGCGGGTAACCCGACGGCGAAACGAAGACGAGAAGAAGTAGGGGCTTCGGCGAATTGTAATAGTTCCGCCGGAGTCCCCTAAATTGGCAAGTATCCCACGGGCACACATTGGTTCAGAACGCGTAAAACGCAATCGAAATTGTTTACTCTTTACTTTTAACAGATTTTACATTAAAAGTTGAGTAAGTTTATATTTTTGAGTATGCTAAATCTGAAATTAAAAAATACAACCCTTAATTGCAAAAAATTGATATCACTTAATACAAGTACGAAGAATATTTTTTATACAAATTATACAGTTTAGTTTAGTAGCAAATTCGAAGTATTTGTTTGTCAAAAGCAACCCTTAATGCATTGACTTTGACATGTTTAGTAGTATGTACTAGGTTAATAAAAAGAAAAGAACCGTCAAAACATCCTCAAATTATATTGTAGAAATTTTTGTCCAATTTTTGTTGCTTGTACAAGGTGGCGCAAAAATAATGTCATAGTTTGAATTGGCCGCCATTTCCGCAGATAGCGCCAAATATCAATGTGCTTTGACATTTATGATGTAGATATATAGTGAATTAGTTGTCAACAAGCCATAGAGCGATACACACCTCAAGATCGTGGATTTATTATTATTACTTATTTGACAAATTTTATGTCTGTTATTTAATTGCAAGGTGAATTTAGTCGTCGTTTTTTGCGTTTCTAGGGCACAGAGAATCTACATGTATAGCAAGAAGATCCATTGCATTCCCTCAAAGTGACTGTTTGGTGCGGCATTTGCAGTGAAAAAGTGATTTGTCCTTATTTTTTTGAAGACGCCGATGGCGCCACCGTAACCGTAAATGGCGAGCGGTACAGACAGATGCTAAACGAGTTTTTTGCCGCAAGTTGCTGCATTGGGTCTCGATCATTGTTGTTTTCAACAGGACGGAGCAACCGTTTACACAGCTCGGGTAACTATGGAGATTTTGAGACACCAATTTCCAGGTCGAGTGATCTCCCGTTTTGGAGATTTCAACTGGCCGTCCAGATCGCTAGTTCTAAAAGCACCAGACTTATTTCTTTGGGGTTTTTTAAAATCTTCCGTTTACCACAACAAACCACGAACCTTACAAGACTTAAAAGCTAATATTGAAGAAGAAATCGCCAATTTGGAGCCAGATGCTTTCCGAGCAACAATTAAAAATGCCACAAAACGAGCGCAATTATGCATCAACTCGGGAGATGGCCATTTGAGCGATATATTTTTTTCCATCTAATGTAATAAATATTACACTTTCAAATAAACTTTAGATGAAAACAGAGCTCCTTTTTTTCATTTATAACAAAATGGCAGCCAATTCAAACTATGACATTACTTTTGCGCCACCTTGTAGAATAGCGAGGTAACTCGGATATAATTTGCAACCATTTTTAAAGTTGTTGCTCTAATATGCATATATTGCTGCTTCCTAAAACCACCCGAGATAATAAATGACAAAGCCTCTTCAAGTGTCATGGCATTTTGTTCTTGTTTTGGACTCTACTTGGTGTAGTTGAAGTACTTTCAATTATCGAATCGGCAGTACTCATCTCCACTTTCTCGTAATTTGATTGCAGTAACATGCACAAGTGCTTCCACGGAAGTACTTTTTCTGAGCTCCTGAGTTTTACGCCTTTTTATAACAGCAGAACTTTGAGAAAAACTCGAATACTCGAAGTTGATGGTCGATCGCAGTAAACGGATTAAGGAAAAATAATTTCTTCTTCTAGCCAAACATTATGCTTTTTTATAAAAACACATGATATTTTGTTGGACAATTTCCAATATTGAAAATATCTTGGAAAAAAATAGTGTTCAAGCCAATACAAAATATTTTTACTTGATTTATCTTCTTCGGCAAGCCCTTATGTGTCAAGTATAAACTCACAGTATATATCCATACTATCCACGAAGAGCAGTAAAATGTTGCATCAACTTGAAAAACTATTACCCCAAAAGGAATCTCGTAGAACTAAAAGAGGAGCTATAAATATTTTAGGACAAATAATAATCAGGATTGCCGGAAATTTAGATAAGAAGATGTCGAAAAGTACGTCAAAGAAATTCAGAATATAATTCAGTGACAATCAAAAATGGAAGCTTTAATGGAAAACCGTTCTCTGTGTCAATCAAAACAATTAATCAATTTAATAAAACAATAGTAGATCTAAGAAGCAATCAGTTGCTAATGTCAAGAATGATGCAACTAAATCAATCTGTTAAATATGTACCATTCTATCAATTAGAAGAATACCAACGAATAACTCTTTTCGCTATTTTTAATCAACTGATTTTTCTAATAGATAATATGAACGATATCTTATGTTCACTCGTTAACGCTGTTACGTTCGCCAAATTAAATAAATATCATCTTTCGATGATGGATACTAAAAATCTTATCTACGAACTGAAACAATTAAAAAAACTTCTTAACAACGAAAAATTACCACGAGAACCCACAACATAAAACAATTATATTCTTGAACGAATTATTACGGTTAGAGCTTATGTCAAAATAAATTCCATTATATTCTTCCTATAGATTCCTCTGACATGAATCACTCAATACGTTTACTACCATTTATATCCTTTACGAATCCGGGGAAACAATTACATATTCCACTATATAATACCATATCATAACCTATTGGCAATCAATGATGAACGATTTGTACCAATCAACAAACCATGCGAGGAAATAGAAGCAATACAGTTTTATGTTAAGCTGCCAACCGTCTACGGATCACCCAGGATTCACCATGGAAAGTTCAGCTATTATACTACACCTTACATTACGAAAAATCCGTACACAGTTTTGAAATACTCGATGCAATTTGGACCAAGAAAATTCATGAAAACCTATGGATCATCGTTTTGACCTCTACTCAGAAGATTGGAAAGATGTGCAACAAACAGACCAAATTAGATGCAATCAAAGGTACCTACATCACGAGAGTAACCCCATAATCACATACAAATTTATTAATTGACCAGTTTTCAAGAGAAGAAAATTTCAGGAAGACCAAACATTCCTCAACTAACATTCTCCGAAGAAAAGCTGTACCGGCAAAATGAAAAATGCTGTTTGAAAAATTAATAGAAATCCATACGATAAATATAACTGAACTCAACGACGACTTAGTCAAGCTTCAAGAAGACCTTAAAATCCTGAAGTGATCAAACACAATCCACGGCCAACCTCCTTCTATCTGGACCATAATTATTTATATATTGTTAATCGTGGGCCTCTTCATACACATCACAAGATACCTTCGGAACAAGAAATCTTTGTCAACCTGGATGAAGAAATATTCAACCACGGACAAATCTAACCAAGAACCAATGACTTGTGGAAAGCAATCCTGAATCAATCTATAATTAATAATTTAGTGAAATGAATAAAAGTTAATTTTTAAAAACTCATATTCCATAATTCGGAATTTAACTCGCTACAAAAAGAAAATTATAATTTTTCTAACGATGATGAGAAGAAAAGTTCTTCAACCGATTTGCATCATCCCGGTCCTTTCGAAAATCTTAGAAGCTGTCATCAAATATGGAATTCAATGGAATTTCTTGAGAATAACCACCTCCTCCTTACTAATAAATTTGGATTTAGATCTAATTACAACTGGGTCACTTATTTATGTAATGTTATTGATGATACAACCTCCGACAATAAAGTTTGGTAAATAGTCCTGTAACATTAACGTAGATGAAATATTAACGAAAGTTACTTTACTGTCTTTCGAAACAGTCACCTTGCTTAACTATACATGTCCTGGAAACTTTTCAAGAAGCCTTTTTTTGGGATAGAGTTCGAAAGCCTCGTCACGTTTCGTTGGATGCTAGCAATATCGTCGAATCTCTTTCCTTTTAATGATGGAAGGTACATTGAAATTTCGAACCAATTCAAGAAACGTCTACGCATGGTACGACCCTAGTACAAACAACAAGGTTTATGGTTTGTTCACGACAATGCTCGCCCTCACAACCATTCAGACTTCTTTCTACTCTCACGACTCAAGCTCGTTTTGAAAGGATAGAGATTTGTCGATATCCCTGAAATCCAATGAAACGTGACGAGGCTACCACCTATTGTATTGTGTGTGTTAATCTTTAGATTCGTTTTTTAAATAAGTTGGATGTATTAATGGAGAACATATCTATACACATAATAGAATGTCATTTAAATCAATCTAGTTAATAGTATTATTTTCGATTTCCATGCGTCCCTTTTGATTTGTATCAATTATGTTTTTCAAACTATTATATCATTTTGTATATTATTAAAACCAAATAGTTTCCAAAATTTATAATTGTAATAAAAACAATTTCGACGACTAGGTTAAGTTCTTCATACCTTATATTTACTTATATTAACCACAACCGGGAAAAATAAAAATATCCGTTTTATATAATCTTAAACTAAAAACCTAAATGACGTCACTGGTTGCGTAAAAATTAAAAACAATTTCCTTCTGACTGCCATCATTTGGTGGAAAAAACGATAGATTTATTAGATAATTTGCTTACTCTTGGGGAAAATTAAGAAACTCTTTCCATTCCATTAAACGCTCGATCGTACATCAAATCTCCGGGCATTACCGGAATAAACCAACTATGAAAATAGAAAGTAAAAAACGGTGAAACCTCTTCCTAATAACTAAAATATTCAAGGCGTGATCATAACTAGATGAGACACGCATTTATCCGACTTCCTCGTAAGACTATTCCAAAGTACAATATTCTAGAAAATTACTGAAATCGCATGCACAATGCACTTTCGAAAACGGCAGGAAGTCAGTTGATGCACGTACGACTGGTAATGTTTTCAGATTTCCATATAAATTGATGGGTTTGTGATTTTAATATGGAACCGGGCGAGAGTGAACGCGACGAATTGTTGGAATGTTACTGGATTCGATTTGCTTTCGTCGTGAATGTGAGAAAATCGAATTACTTTTTTTCCGTGCTCTGCATTATTTCCGTATTTGTAAATACAACTAATTTATGAAATACATGCTTATTCGTATTAAGGTTTTTTTTTAAGTACCGTATTGAATTAGCTAATAAATACTTACTGTATTTTTTATTATTATTTAAATAATGTTCTTCTTATACGCATTATTCAATATGCTTTTCGTACTGTATATGTAAGAACTAAAAAAGAAACGATAAAAAGATGAACAACAAGAGTGACTGAATGGTTCTCTAAGTATTAAATTTGCTGATTAAATCTACTGCAAATAGAATCTAAAATAGGTAATCATATTTTCATTAATGACAGAGTAAGGATTAACATATGACATCAACTATACGACTCACATTTACAGTTGCATATTTATAGGAAGTAATATTTTCATCCAATATACATTGTGTTTATTTACCATACGGCAAAGAACAAGAGGTTACTCATTGGGTTATTCTAAAAATATTTTGTCGTCTGTTAATTTTTTAAAACCTGTTTTATTTCTAAAATAGAGGAAGAACAAAATGTTCGATAAAACCATATTTAATATATTGAATAGACGTATTGTCACGTCTTGGCTCACTGCAAGCTCGTGATTGGAATTCGGTATCACTGATTATTCTAATAAATACTCAATTATCAAAAAAACTAATTACATTTATTCCTTTTTAATCGGTCACAATCTGTGCACTACCTATATTTGCTACCGTACTACTTCAAAATGTAAACCTTATCCTTATTTTATTAAAACAACCTTACTACTTCAATATCTCAAAAACTATCTGTATTTTACTAAAACCTACATCACTACTTCAAAATCTAAACATAACTATCTTTATGATTAAAAACTACTTCATTACTTCAAATCTACATCTTAACTGCCCTTTGGCTAATCGGCCGATCCACCAATAAACGGCTTCCATGTCAACAAATGCTTAGTTAGTACTAATTGCAGGCTGCTTATTGGTGTACCTGCAAACAACGCTGATGTCGCTAACGCCAATTCCCTTGGGAATGCATATCAGCGTCTAGACTCCGCGCCAGGCAAAATTCCATAAATTGGAATTCGACTCGGACCGGATATCCATACGTATCCACACTACTCCCCCGCAAATCAATCGCTGCCCCAGCGATTTACCTAGGATACCTAACCTAATTTAACCGATTACATTACTAACTACCTAACTTATCGCGAACCGCCATATCAAGAGCGCAGTCAAGTCTGGCTCTTTCCACCGACGAGTGTATCCACGCGAATCTCTTCGCGGGCTGCGAACCTTGTTATATTCTGCAAATAGTTCTTCATCTTTTGTTGATACGCTCACACTTGCGCAACCATTTCCAGCTTGTATCAGGGGGTAGTGCACGTCCTGGACACTGCTTCAGCAATTCCCTCGATAAATAACCACGCTTCCACCAGATTTCGGTTTGATCTCGTTCTGGGCCATGAGAAAAAAGGCTTCCCATTCGTCGAAACTGATGTTCAAGCTACCATCTTGATCCATCCTCCATAAGAGAATAGTCGCCTTCTCCTTTTCCAATGAAAAGCCCAGTTCGTCGAAAGCGCGAATAAGTTCGCACACATCGCTATTGCCAATTTGTCGAGTTTGATGAATATCTTCACAAACGTATCTCCTCTTCTTAGAGTAGCTCGTAGTAGTGGTGTGGGTATCACACGAGTGGGTCGTCTAGACTGATTTTGCACCTAGTCAGTATTACCTTGCGCCATCCCCCCAGTGTGTTTCCCATTTGCTGAATTCATGTGCGTGTTAGGTGGTAACATTTCCTTCTAGGCATCGTTTTGGAAATCCCATTGCTCTTGACATGGTCGGTTTACATGAAAAACGAGAAAAAAAAAGACTAAAGTATCCTTGTATTTCCTTAATACACGTAAAAAGTATATAGAAATATATATAAACATGACATTTCAGAAAACTAAATAAATTAAACTAATTATTAACTGTCCTAATTTTAATATTCAAATTTTATACTGTTCGGAAAGGCCACTTAATGATTCCTGTCTATTTATCAACATTATACTGTATCTTCCGATATTGGTACGATACGAATACCCTCGGCCATTTGTTGAAGTGTTACCCTTAACTTTTCCCCGTTTGTCAACCTGAGGGAAATATGTCTTCTGATCTTGGGCCTTTCAGCCTTATATGCTTTACATCTGTTATAGATTACAAAAATCCCGAAAATAAAACAAATTAAAATAACGAGTGAAATACCAGCACTTGAATAAACAAAATAGTGATTTAAATCTTTATTTTTCTCGAGAATAATTTTCATTTGTAAGGAATCAAAGCTTTCAAAATATTTAGTCAGTTTTTCCGAAAAAGTGTTCACGTTTGTAAATTCCATTAATGGTATAGATTTTAGGCTCTTGATGTTAATTGATTCTTCTGTAAGGTTCGGGGGCATTGCCAAAGTTGAAAATGTTATAAATAAGTCAGACGTGTCATTGATTTCATTATGTTGTGGCAGTAATGTAACCTTTTTGTATGTAAGGTACACCCTGTCGAAAGAGATATTTTCCCAGAACCGATTAGTTAAAAATGGTTATGCTTCTTCCCCCAAGATATAACAGTATCTTGTTGATTGGGAGCCACATAAACCCAATTATCCGCAGAACCAAGACTAAGAAAGAAAGCACTATCTAATAAAATTAATTCTATATCGCACCCAGAGGGGGTATTAGCTAGATTTTGGCTCCGAAATATGTTAATTTCACAGAATTTTGAGAACTTTGAATAGCTAATCATATTATCAATTTTGCAAATTATAGATTTCTTATCCATTACTTTACATTGATTAAAAGTTTCTTTAGAAATGTAAATGATATGAAAATTCTTTCATAATTTAGATTATTAATTAAAAAATAATGTAGAGTTGGCTTTACAAAGAAATATAAATTACTGTGGTATTTTGACGGCATTGGAACGGGTCTAATCAGGTCATATTGAACTTTAAGAACTATTGGTACTTTAATCGAAATAAATAAAAAGTGTTTACTTTTATAGGAATTAACTTGCCAAATTTTCCTAATCGTTTTAAAGCTGCTTAAAGTAAGATTAAAAGGAAAAACTTCATCATCTCGCAGTTTTACATCTTTTAAGCTACTTAAAAGCTGTTGAGGAGGCAGGAGGGTGAACAATTCCACTTTCTAGCAATAAACAACTCTCAAGTTTATTATGGGTTATATCAAACTCAAAAGTTTCAATAGACAATAGTGATAAAATTTCTGCGATTTTGGTTTCCAATTCTAATGGGAATATGATTCCACTCTCTAATTTATTTATATGATCGGTTAAATTGTCTAATGATGATTTTAAATTATTTTAATTTTGTTTAACATTCGCAAAGGACGAATTTATTGATTGAAGCGGTTACTTGACTAGACTAGTTTCCTGATACATCAAATTTAATTCTTGTTTCGATAAATTTTCTAATCCTGATACGTTGTTTTCGAAATTATGCCTGTCAGATTCAGACATAGTCCCAAAAAGTGTATTGAATAGTTCACCAACCCCATCAAAGTAGCCTCTTTTTATACGTTTCCCGTCAACATTAGAGAAAGTATTTACCATCATCTTTTGCATATTCCTGATAATGTTGTTTATGACTGGGGCATCTCGACTGCATCCTGGTATTTCGATTGCTGCTGATGCATTTCCACAAATTGTCCTTGTTTGGCTAACGAGTCTTTCAAGTCCCTCCTAATGTGAGCGGGCTGCATTTTTTCGAACACCACTCCCGCAGTAAGATTTAATGGTGTTACTTGGAATTTCCTCGTTAATCCTCCCACACAAGATAATAGCAAGAACACGAGTGACAGCATACTAGAACAGGCTATTTACAAATATAAAATTAGAACAGTGTGACAACGATAATTAAACCTAACGCTAACTTAAAAACACTTAATTAACGCACTTACTATGTTTTTAACCACTAAAAAATATGTTAAAAACATAGTAAGTGCGTTAGTTAAGAGTTTATCATGAATTACCACATAGTAACGGTCGCCACATTCCTTATGACTAACTTAAAAATGTATTATTAACCTAATTTAATTCGTTTAGAGGGCTTCTACCTCTCCCAGAACGGGGTTGTCTTATTCTTTAGCTGAGAACAACACGGCTATATCGTATCATGAGTTTTTGAATTGTCTGAGCAAAGCGTCCAGGGTCGAAATATGGAGCAATCCTACTCAAGTCACCACGTCATTTTTTGCACTTTTTGTTTTTCCGAAACGAACCAAGTAATTGACGTCTCCCCGTTTTTTCCTCAATAAAATATGCTCAGAAGCAATTTCTCGCTTTTGTCCACTTTTCGGAGTGGTGTGAAAACTTTGACTTGCTGCCCTGGTGTATACTCTACGTGTAGCAGAGATACGATTACCGACACAATCGTATCTCTGCTTATTTTTATTCTGTTTCCTAGAGATGTTCTCGACGGCAAGTGCTTGGGCTGCAATGATTCTTTTAAAGTGGTCTCTAAAAGAATTATCTAGCATGTGATTTAATAATTGTCCATCTGCTGGGAGTATTGCTTCACGGCCATAAACTAGGAAGAACGGCGACATTTGTGTAGTATCGTGAACAGCTGTATTATATGCAAATGTCAGGGGGCTTAAACTCTCACACCAGTCTTTTTGGTCAGTACTAATGAACTTACTCAGCATCGCCGCCAAGGTGTGATTGAAGGGCTCCGTTAGGCCATTGCAGCTAGGATTGTATGCTGTGGTAAAGTCTCGTCTTATCCCCATTCCATTCAGTAGATGTTCAATTAATTCAGAACGAAAGGTTGTTCCTCGATCACATAAAATCGATCGAAGACAACCATGCCTGTTAATCACATAATTTAGGATAACGTTGGCGACAGAATCAGCTTTACCAGCGCGTAAAGCGGCTGTCTCCACATACCGAGTGGCATAATCGGTAGCCACCACAATCATCACCTTACCCTTCTTATTTCTACCAAATGGACCCAGAAGATCAATTCCTACACGGTCAAATGGTAAGCCTACTGAGATGGGTTCCAAAAGGCCGGTTGGCAATTGATTAGGAACACCCTTCCGTGTCTGACAATCCGCACACCCTCTAACGAATTTCTCCACGTCTATTCGCATATTATCCCAATAGTAGCGCTGAGCATTCCTGCAGTAAGTTTTTGTTGTCCCTAAATGACCTGCCTGTGGATCACAATGGTTACTGTAAAGAATCTCAGGGATTATCTGTTTGGGGATTACAAGTAAATCATTTCAGCCTAGAAGCTTGGAATTTTTTTATACAAAATGTTATCAATTAGATTTCATTCGTTGAGAGACTGTCTTACATTTTGGGTTCTCGATTACCTATGTAAGGGCTGCAAATTGATCATCTTGTCATTGTGTTTTTTCAAGATCCAGCGTGGACAACTGAAACGTGGGGATGTCGGGATGTCAACTGATTCATCTGCTTCTCCGGGTAGTGGAAATGGAGTGGCATAATCGGTAGCCACCACAATCATCACCTTACCCTTCTCATTTCTACCAAATGGACCCAGGAGATCAATTCCTACACGGTCAAATGGTAAGCCTACTGAGATGGGTTCCAAAAGGCCGGTTGGAAATTGATTAGGAACACCCTTCCGTGCCTGACAATCCGCACACCCTCTAACGAATTTCTCCACGTCTTTTCGCATATTATCCCAATAGTAGCGCTGAGCATTCCTGCAGTAAGTTCTTGTTGTCCCTAAATGACCTGCCTGTGGCTCACAATGGTTACTATAAAGAATCTCAGGGATTATCTGTTTGGGGATTACAAGTAAATCATTTCGGCCTAGAAGCTTGGAATTTTTTTTATACAAAATGTTATCAATTAGATTTCATTCGTTGAGAGACTGTCTTACATTTTGGGTTCTCGATTACCTCTGTAAGGGCTGCAAATTGATCATCTTGTCATTGGGTTTTTTCAAGATCCAGCGTGGACAACTGAAACGTGGGGATGTCAACTGATTCATCTGCTTTTCCGGGTAGTGCTGCATTCCGGATTCCGTGAAAGGCAATCAGCATCCTGGTGGCGTCGTTTGTTTTTTGTGTACGATAGTATAGTCGTAATCTGATAACTTGATAGCCCATCGGGCCATCCCCATTGTTTGTTTTCCGATCCACCAATAAACGGCTTCCATGTCAACAAATGCTTAGTTAGTACTAATTGCAGGCTGCTTATTGGTGTACCTGCAAACAACGCTGATGTCACTAACGCCGATTCCCGTGGGAATGCATATCAGCGTCTAGACTCCGCGCCAGGTAAAATTCCATAAAATGGAATTCGACTCGGACCGGATATCCATACGTGACAGTATTTTGTTACAATCATTACAATATCTACTTAATGATGCCATAGTGTGGCGAAACAATTGTCGTAATACAATAAATTAATTTTTTGAAACCACATAATAACTGAAATGATGTATTATATTATGTTAGTTATAAATAACAAATTTCATTCAAATCGAATAAAGCGTTCAATTGTTATAAACAAAAGAAATAAAAATTTCTGAAACTTTGGAGACAAATTCCGGCTTAACCGTAAATTTTTGGATATAGATAAGTTGTGTTAAATCGTCATATTTTGACCCCAGGAATCTATGGTCTAGCCATTTCCCCTCATTAACGGGACACCCTGTATATATATTAAGAATCATTGTTGTAGATTTACGAAATGTTTATTATTATATATAATATATATTATATTATAATTTTACCTGATAAAATATATTAAGGTACTCGAATTACTTTAATATATTTTATCAGGTATATAGATATCCATTTATGTTTCTTGAGATGTTATAAGGTTAATGCTTTTCCCGCGTTGGAATGGAGACGTGTATAGGACTCAAGCCAAACAAGTTTGTTCTTTATGTGCCGTCCTCTTTATTTTTTCAGACGGAACCGATATATGATATTACCTCACCCTGTTTTCTCTTTATTGGTTTCCACGTTCTAATCTCTCTCTCTTTCAGTTATAACGTTCTTTATCCTTTTTCTTACACTCTTCTCGATCTACGCCATTTCTTCCTCCTAGCGTTCGCATTTAAAGTAGTTATATTGCTCTGCTAAATTGAATCGCTTCAGGTATGGACCAAAAACACAGTGTAAACTGATATATTGTCAAAGATAGTAATTTCTTCTTTTGTTCTTTCGATCCACTTTTCAAGATAGTTCACCAGTTGTTTTGTCCAGTTTGCCTTGTATGTTTCTTTTCCATTTATTTGCCCATTTCTCAATGACGGTTTTTCTTTTCATAAGCCGTCGTCTTTGTAAGACCTGGATTTCTATTGGTCCTAGTAATGACCTATTGTACCTCGTTAGAAATTATACAATACGCGTATCTTGCCCTTAATAGCACTCGCCTTTGTGCCTTTTCCATTTTTTCCAATATGTGTTTGTTTTTAGGGTCTTCTTATTCCAATCGGTACTCCATAGAGCAGGATAGAATGTATTACTGAGCTTAGTACTTTTCTGGTGTGTTACCAGGACTGAGCCCTGAGATACCCCACATGTTATTGGTATGGTTTGCTTTGTTTAAACGAACAGTTCTCTATTTGATTGGTAGTTGTCTATAATTTTATGTATAGGGTCCGCCAATAAGGGCGCGTGAACTTTTAAATTGAATAAAACAAGTTGTGTGTGAGGTAGAAACGAAATTTATTTTTCATTCGAAAGGGTATTCGACCCCATTAAGTATGGAAGATAACATCGTTCAAATGACCACCACGTCTCCGTTTGGTAGCACGGATCCGGGAGGTCCAATTTTCGATGACTCTGGAGTACATATCGGCCTCAATTTGAGCGATGGCGTTGCGTATGTTGACTTTGAGGTCATCGGTGTTTAGAGGCTTGTTGGCGTAGACCAGCGACTTGAGATAGCCCCAGAGAAAAAAGTCTAAAGGCGTTAAATCGCACGATCTCGGTGGCCAGTTGATATCGCCTCCGCGCGAGATGACCATGTCCGGAAATCGCTCGTACAGAATGTCCATTGTGGCATGGGCTGTGTGGCACCTGGCGCCGTCCTGCTGGAACCACATGTCGTCCATACCATCCAGTTTAGGCCAAAAGAAGTTGGTTATCATCGACCTGTAGCGCTCCCCATTGACGGTTATGGCCGCCCCAGCTTCGTTCTCGAAAAAGTACGGACCGATGATGCCGCCGGCCCAAAATCCACACCAAACAGTGACTTTCTGGGGATGCATTGCTACTTGGTGGACCTCGTGTGGGTTGTTCTCACTCCAAATGCGGCAATTTTGCTTGTTCACATACCCGTTCATCCAGAAATGAGCCTCGTCGCTGAAGATGATTTTTCGGCCAAAATGGGGGTCTGCTTCCAACTGCTCCAGAGCCCAGTCAGCGAACGCCCGACGCTGTCTGTGGTCGTTTATCTTGAGCTCCTGGGTCAATTGGATTTTGTACGGGTGCAGACCCAAATCCAGATGCAAAATTCTGCGAGTTGATGTCTCCGAAAGGCCAAGTTCCTGTGCACGACAAAAAATGGACTGCCTCGGGTTCTCGCGCACATTCTCACGGACAGCAGCGATATTTTCGTTTCGATCGGGCGGTTCGTCGACGTGTCAGTGTTGGCTGGTTGTTTACTGAACCAGTAGACTCGAATTTGCCCACCAATCGACGAATAGTCGACTCTACAGGCCGATCATCAGGACCGTAAAATGGGCGAAGTGCGCGGAACGTTGCTCAAACTGATGACCCATTTTCGTAAAACAATTTAATAATTTGCACGTGCTGCTTGATACTCAAACTTGCCATGGTGATTTGGGGTTATATACTGAACAAATGACAGCAACTTTGACAGCTCTACCTCGAACAACATGGCCGCACCCTTCCGGCAAACTTCGCGCGTCCCTATTGGCGGACCCTTTAATAGGGGGACCGGAAAGTAATGTCGTTTCTGCGCATCTCGATATTTGATTGTCATTTGTCAGCTCATTGTGAATCTCGAAGGCGTGCCAAAAACATTTTAAGGTTATTGTGACTTGTTCACTTCTAAATAATTCAATATTAAACTGTTTTTGAAATTTCGGGTGAAATGGCCAGCCAAATACCAGAAGAACATATACGACTTTATATGGTTTTTGAGTTTCGCAACAGTGACCAAAATATTTGCAATGGTTATGCACGTGCATTAGACGTTCATAACTGCCAAAGATGCTCCTATCGATCAAGAACACCAACAACATTAGACAACGATATGCTAAGGACTTAAGTGGAAGCAAATCTATGTCAAACAATCGAGGAGTGTCAAATACCTGAACCAACCTTGGTCGACCATACAAGAACATTTAAAGCAGATTGGAAAAATAAGCAGAGCAGGGCTTTGGGTCCCCCATAATCTCCCGAAGAGAACAATCCAACCGATCCATCAAATGCAACGTATTGCTTCAACGGCATAATACAGAATCGTTTTTTGATCGTTTGATTACTGGAGATGAAAAATTGATCTTATATAATAATCCAAAACGAAAAAAGGCAGTGGCTATCTCCAAATGAATCACCACAATGTACTGCGAAGCGGGGCTTATATCCCAAAAAGGCACTTCTGTGTGTTTGGTGGAGTATTCGCGGAATTGTTTATTTTAAATTGCTGAAACCTGGATAAACTGTTAATTCAGACCTAATTGTGAATAATTGTATCGATTGAACCAATTTATAATCCAAAAAGGCGTCAATGCAAGACCGCACTGTGCAAGACAAACGCTGGAAAAATTAATTAATTGGGATGGGAGGTACTGCCTCGCCCACTATTCGCGCCCGATATCGCATCCTCGGATTTCCATTTATTCCGATCCCTACATTTTCTTAGTGGCAAAAAATTGGGATAATGTCCAAAATGCATTACCAAGATATTTTACCCAAAAACCAATTGATTTTTATCAGCCTGGGATTGAAAATCTGAACACTAGATGACAAAAGGTTGTTGATAACGAGGGTTGTACAGGGTGTCCCGTTAATGTGGGGAAATGGCTGGACCATAGATTCCTGGGGTCAAAATATGATGATTTAACACAACTTATCTATATCCAAAAATTTACGGTTAAGCCGGAATTTTTCTTCAAAGTTTCACATTTTTTTATTTCTTTTGATTATAACAATTGAACGGTTTATTCAATTTGAATGAAATTTATTATTAATAACTACTATAATATGATACATCATTTCAGTTTTTATGGCCATTGGTGATTGACAGCAAGTATAAAAAAACAGTAGTACCACCACTTAAAAACTAAATTATTTTTTTATTGGTGCATCTAATAAAAAATAAAAAAATACTACTTAAAAGACCGTTTAATTCAAAAACTTTTTTATTTCTTAATAATATTTGATATCTTGTACGGTTTTTGTACAAAAAAATAAAATATGAAATAGTATGCTCATTATGCACGAAATTAATAAGTAAATCAACTTACTCAATTGAATAAAAATTAAATAATATCAATTAATAAAATACATAAATCAAAACAACATTAAACACTTTTAAACAATTTCCTTCGCAGAATCCTAATACAAGCAAGATATCTGTTTGCCCCAAATATGAATATTTATAAACTATAATAAAGTTAAAAATTAATTATTAAAAGACACAAAATAATTATTATTATACATAATTAATATTTTTTAAACAAAGACGGCCACGAAAAACGTTTATTTTCGATTCGATGGAAAATTATATTTTGTTTTTACCAGATAAAAAAAATATATTTTATTTTTTTGTGGGAAAACCGTAAAAGATATGAAATATTTATAAGAGTCAAAAAAGTTTTAAAACTAATAGAATTTTTTTAGTTTTTATTAGATGCTCCAATAAAAAAATAATTTAGTTTTTATGTTGTGGTACTACTGTTTATTATACTTTCTGTCAATCACCATTGGACATAATAACTGAAATGATGTATCATATTATAGTAGTTATTAATAATAAATTTCATTCAAATCGAATAAAGCGTTCAATTGTTATAAACAAAAGAAATAATTTTTTTTTTGAACTTTGAAGACAAATTCCGGCTTAACCGTAAATTTTTGGATATAGATAAGTTGTGTTAAATCATCATATTTTGGCCCCAGAAATCTTTAACACTTGTTAAAAATTTATTCGTTTAAATTTAATGTAATAAAGTGGCATTACTTTCCGATCCCCCTAATAGATATGGCTCGATATTCTTTTTTTTGAGTAATCATGATTTTATCATATCTAAGCTTGTTAAAGTCATTTTTAATGTCTATCGTAATAAGTACATACAAACATAGACTTATTGTTTCTATATACTTTGTTAGAGTTTTTCCACGCCATCTTAAAGACTTTTGCAAGTGCGTCTGTTGTACTACTTCGTTAGTAGAACCCGTACTAATATTGGACTAATATACTAGTGTTATTATAATCTCTACAATATTTTTGCCCCATCCTCTCTCTTCCTTCATGTAAAAGAACAATACACTTTTATGAATGTAAAAATGAAAATAAGATCTTAATTGAAGTAGTAGTAACATATATTTATTGACAAATTTTGTACATATTTACATTGGAATGATAAATAATGAATGAGGTGTTAATGTATTAATTTGTCAAAAGGCTATCGACCAGAAGCCTTTCTGCCTTGTTTTGTCCAGTCACATGGCGTCAGTCGTTAATGCGTGAAAGGATGAAATGATGAAATGAAATCGAATATGGTTGAAATTGGATTTTTAAATTTAGGGTTTGTACTAGGGTTTCTAGAAAGACTACTCAAAAAAGGGTGGCTCATTCAAAGTTTTTTACTTGTTTATTACATTTTATTAATCAAAAGAAGGTATCCAATTGAAACATAATATACTATTTTTAATTTCAAAATTGATGGAAAGCACATTCGGTCTCACGTCAATGTCAAAATCAAAATTAAAATGTATAATTCTCTATTCTGCCTCCCAATTGGTGCATATAAAATATTCAAACGATATAACACTATTTTAGTAGTGGCTGAACACAACAATACGGTTTTAAACCCGATTACACGGAATGCAATAACAGCAGCTAAGAAAATTGGCGGCGAGGTGTCAGTTTTAGTAGCAGGAACATCAATTACATCTGCAGTCGAAGCACTATCGAAGGCCAGTGGCATAAAGACAGTTTTCACAGCTGAAAATGAGGCGTTTAATGGATTTTCGGCCGAGTCACTGACACCCTTAATCGTTGCAACGCAAAAGGAGATTAACGCGAGTCACATTATGGCCGGTGCTTCGACTTTCGGCAAAAATTTAATTCCTAGGGTTGCTATGAAATTGGACGCATCTCCCATAAGCGATGTCGTGGGGATTAGTGGTTCTGATACTTTTAAAAGACCCATTTATGCCGGCAATGCATTTCAAACTATTCAAGCGTTGGATAAAGTTAAAGTGTTTTCGATCAGAGGAACGAATTTCGAGGCTGATCCTTTAACAGGTTGGTATAAAAAATATTTACTATATACTTATATTCTTATAATCGAAGTTTAAAGATAAAATTAGAATATTGTGCAAAACTCGACCGATAGAAGCCGACAAGAGTAATTGTATCAATTCTTGTTATGTTTTGTTCCCTGTTGTTTGTACACATAAGTCTTATAGCTTTTATTTAAATCATACACTCAAAGTTACCACTGCTTATTTCTCAAGTCAATAAAAATCAAAATTAAAAAGTTTTGCATAACAAAGTTATGACTTTTAACTCATCTAGCGTCCTTCCTTTATAATTTATATCGAAAAATATAACAGGATTCCTCACCCGCCTCAATAAATGAGATTAAAGAGATGCAAAAAATATAGCATATCCTGTTAAAAAGATATATCTGATGCGAATAGATTCTTGATAATTTCTTATTAAATAAAATAACATGAATGCTTAAATACCAGCCCAAATGATTCCCTGCAAAGGACGTTCATCACCATCATCAATTCAATCCATTTGAAACAGTCGCTGACAGAGAAGAATAGAAACTGAAGAGGAGATCTCATTTACTAATACCCAATACAGTGTTAATAGTATATTACACTACAAGTGGAGAAAGTACGTGTTTTGCTCACGCGTGTACCAATTTGCACACGAGGCGACAGCCGAGTGTGCGAAGGTACACAAGTGAGCGAATTCGTAACTCCACGAGTGGTGTATTACGTTTTGTTCAATCCTGCCGAAAATTCATTTTAAAACGTAGGTTCAAATAAAATAATAATGTGTATTTATAAAAGCGTGAGCGAAAGTGACATAAGAGTGGGCGAAAGTGACACAAGAGTGGGCGAAAGTAAATCTCCATAGCAACCATTTTGCGTGAGGTAAACTGTAACTTTCTAACCACAAAACAACGTATGAAAGTTCTATTTTCTACTGCAGGATTGAACAAATTAATTATAATAGCTACATAAAAAATCTACAAGGTAAGATCATGCTAGCAAGTGTGATTCCTTTGACCATACTGTGTAATCTTGCATCTCACAAATTTATAAATGTTTTATATACCTTTATAACAAGGATTCCAGAGAAAAAAATGAAAGAATACAAGTTCTCATATAATGCTTCCTTCACAGAAGCAACTTTTCTCTTTCCCGAGCAGCTCCATAGAATGTAAATTATCTATTAACTACTATGTAAATACAGTATCCTAACTCTATATCGCTAATCTTTCCATAAAGAAACGCTCTTTTTTCTAGGAGTTTAAAATATTCAGTAATCCTAGATCCCTTTTCTACCTTATTTATTCAACAACAAAAAAAGTGATTCCATTTGAGACTCAAAACGGTTAATGATAATTTTCTTTGTCTAATAGCCGTTTAAAAAAAATAAAAAAATCTAAATTGAATATTAAAATGAAGATGATGATAGCGACCGTTACTATGTAGTAGTTCATTTTAAAAGGGTAAATGAAAATAATTTAAAAGTTTTTATACCACAATTTATTGTATAATATACACAAAGGAAGTTTACAATAAATTATCAATTTTTGACACAACTATAGTTTCCACCTTTGCAGGTCATTTCAACACTTGATAATGATCAAAACTCAAAAATTATTTTCATTTTGATGTAATAAAATAAATACAGTGTTATACAAACAAAGTTAAAGTGTTTTAATTAGTGTTCAACATGTATAACGAAGTAGATGCCTTAAAAATAAATACAAAAAAAGAAAATAATGACTTATTTTTTTCTCAGAAACACGGCTTAATTAATCAAGCTATCTTAAACTTGAGAAATTATCTCCTTTAATTAAAACCTTCCAGAAAGTAAAGATGGTTTTGGTGCATTTATCTTCCTCTTTCTGTATATTCATATACATTTTTCCATAACCATTAATTCATTGCTATTGAAACTCAATCACTTCTAATTATTTCGTAATATACCTTCACCACTTTTCTAAAACTTGGCAATACATTCTTACGGTTTGAAATTTGTACATTAATGTATTGAAACAATTGGTCACCATATAAATAAATACCTGTTATACAAAACAAAATAAAAATTGAGTTTAATTTGTAATTTCCTCTTTAAAGTCTTAGTTTACCTTGAAGAGTGACTTTAGTTGCCAGACGGCTAAGATTGAAGGCGCTTTCTCAAATGCCGCAGGTAAAATCCATAGAGGCTATATTGAATCCGTTGACCTAATTATTTTAAATGACAGCCAATCTACTCGCTCAATTCACCCAACTCTCCCAAAAATATTACATACCTATCAATTTCATCTGCCTCTCTTGGCACATCTAACTAATTTTCACCCTTGAAGATACATTACAGTCATCAAGACCTTCATTTACCTAGGTTCTTTATATGTCCATCCTACCTAGAAATTTTTCACTTGCCAAATGCGTCGAATTTTCTATAGATGTTTTGACACGTCTAAATTGGATAGGGTATTTTGTATTCAGATTGTATCGAGTTGCTGGCGATTGTTTTACTATTTTTTAAACCAATACATTGCTGGTGGGATAATGTATAGCAAAACGCTTTAGGAAAAGGGCAATAAAAAATAATCATTTGTCTGATGAATCTACTGTATGGCGAAACAGGTTGCAGTGTTCAACAATAAATATGAAACCATCTCAACTGTGTTGTTTTATTTCAATGTGTTATGGAGTTTCATCACATATTCCCTCGTAATTTCAATGTAAAAAATACTATTCAAATCGTTACTACAATAAATAAAGCTACAATCTTCTCCAAAACGTTATTTAATAAAAAAAGCCACTCATCCAGCCTTCTTTGAATACTTTTCCCACACCAGTCATTGCTATAATTCTACAAAATTTAACTTCCTCATGTACAAATATCACAAAATGAAGTTCTCTGAATCACCTCTCTAATTTCTCTTCTCTGAATAATTTTTTTGCCCTAAATATAAAACTTACTAATATTTTGAAAATAATCGAATAAAGGGTACATTATCCTCTAAAATTTAAAACTTTATAAATGTGATCAAACATACAGGAAATCTTCTTACTTCATAGAACAAGTGTATTATTTGTCCTATTCGAAATAAAGATTCACTAATAATAATTCAGACCTCACAATTTCTTCTGCATTCCTAGGCACACCTAACAGAATTTTGCATCCTTGAAGATACATTCGAGTCATCAAGATCCAGCAACTCCCTAGACCTTGTGATCTCATTCTACCTAAAATTTTCATCTTATCTAATAGGTACATTATTTGAAAAGATGTTAGTGTATCTCAAGTGGAGGGTATATCATAACGAAAGAAGCAATATAATTATTATTTAAATAGAGTTATATATCTTTAAAAAATTCTTTAATAGAAAAAACGAAATACTCATTCAGAGCCTTAGGTAAGTCTAGAAAACGACAAGATGTTAAAATAAATTATTCCTTATCACTTAACCTAAGACAACTGAAAACTAATGCTTGCTATCATTCTTAGAAAACTTAGAAAACATAATAACGTACTCTACGCTCTATGCTCTAAAATCTCAGGCTCCATAAAGAAATTTCATCTATAAGCCTAATACCTACTACAAGCCAATTATTTCTATCATATTAAATAAATACTGACTTAAAAATATTATACACCTTTTAACTTCAGCTGTACCTGATGTTAGGCATAACCGAAAGTTTCACGTTCAAGTTGTTGCATCTTTTTGAATCCTGTGGGTCTAATGTTAAGTACGCCCATCCTAACTAGAATTTTAATCTGGCTAAATGAGCCGAATTTTAACACGTTGACCGCTTTGTCAGTCACTGGTGACTGACAAAGTCACCGATGACTGACAGTGAGCACCTAGTTTAAACTTACTATTTAGCGCTGTCAGTCACGAGTTCCGTGATAAGTATTACTAGGATTGCTTGATACGGCCCATCTGTACGTTACTAAAACTTAGCCACATAATATTCCTTCAAACAGCTGTAGGTATAATCTCGAAAAAAATGTACTAGTACTATATTGAAATAAAACTCGTATATTTAATAAATTCCAAATTTATTTTTGTAAATCAAAAACACGTTGAATACTTTAAGATTGATTAAAAAATGAAATACATTAAGTTTGACATGTAAAGTGTTGAAAATGTTGGCTAGACTGTCGACAAATCGATGTTAACACTCCAGGTGATGATAAATGACTGTTTGATTAGCCGTTGAATTTCTTAGAGAGAATGTTTGTGAGTGTGAGACACTTGACTAATACATTGCCTAACGCATAATTTTTTGACATTGGAGCTTTGTCAGAAACCCGTAATTTCGTCTAATAAATTCATCAAAATGAATTAAATAAATATATTCTTACTCATTTTATAAAATAAAACTTAAAAACTAAGAAAATTTATTGTGACATTTTACAAAAAAAAGCTTGTTGGCAGTCAATTTGATGTTATGTCCTTTTCAAATTCTATTAAACTATTTAATGTATTGTCAGGCGATAGCCGGATTCTATTGTCTCATTATTTCTTTTAAACATCTTTATATTTTTGGTAGGCTTGATAGCATAGATCTTGAGGAAAAGGCAATAAAAAACACTATTTAAATTGTACTCCCAAATAAATCTACAGCCTTTTTTCAAAAAGGTATTTAATAAAAAGAAAAATTATTCATACAGAGCCTTCCATAAATACGTCTGCCTTTATTCTCAGGTATAAAATTATCGTAAAATCATATTTTTCCCTCCTTCGCAATATGAGAAACTTTCCTAAAGTATATAAAATAAGTCCTAGGATAAATAAGCCCGATTCTGAAATCAAATAAATACTTTAATTGCAAACTCTTTCTTAACAATTACTTTATAAAAATCTTAGCACATCACATTTTGTATTAATCAGAGGATCTATTCTAAGCCTCTTACTGTACTCGTACATCTCTTACAAGTTAGATTTTAAAACATTGCTAAAGCCCTATTGCACAGTATTAAAATATCCCGTGTTTCTAAATGAATATCAGTGTTGTAGAACATCGCGATAAAAAGTACCAGGTACAATTGAATCTCCAAACAAAAAAAGCTCATGAACTTTCCGCCAGCATGCGCATATTACGTCTGTTCACTAGACGCCATTATTGCGACTTGTTCCCTCTGCGTATGCTCCTTCATTTCATTTATAAATAATGATTTTAAATATTACGTAATAGGTACTACAAAGCTTTAACACTCTGATATTCGTTTAGAAACACCTGGTATATCAAAGCTGTTCTGTATTACTTCAAATCGCTCTTTAATCGGTTAAAGGATGCCATTTTAGAATTTTCAGATTTAATTAACTATTGCTCTCTTTTCCCCAAGTTAAAATATATCATCTTTAAAAAAAATTAAAATCATCTTAAGTAACAACTATTTTAAGCATGATATATTTCAGACATCAAAATGTTTAATAGCTATTCTTCCCTTTCCCGGAAACTGGACAATTTGCAATTGAAAGTATTCATACATACAAATATTAAATATAATCATTAGTCCACATTTTGTAGTGCTCCTACCCGAAAACCTTGCTAATCCTATATAAATCACTGATTAGATCAAAGAATGGATAGAGTATCTAAGTTATACTTATAGTTTTTATCTTAGATAACTAAGATAAAAAGCGTTACTTTTTAGACGCATCAAATGACCCTCCCTAAAACTGTGGTCTTTCCACAAAAGACCCTACCTTGCCAACACCAGTTCTCAAAACCGCTTCACAAAATGAGCATAAAACCTGATATCTATTAAACAATCCTAATGCATCATCATTTATTAGTTTAGCCTCTCACAAAAATTATCTTCCCCTTCTACTCTTCCACTGAATGTCAATAAACAACAAAACCTACTTCTTCCTGAAAATCAAAACCCGCACCTTAGCAATATCTTTTACAATCTACTCAATATCTCGTTCGTCGTCAATTATATCCGCAAAAAATACTTTTAGATCATTCCTTTTATATTTAACTCAGCACTTCATTCAACCAATTTTCGAATTTTCTCACGCCTTCAACTCGTATTTTCCGGTAATCGACGCCTTCTTAGGAAGTAGTCTCATATTCTCGCACCTCCCTAACTAGTCTAACTGAACTTATCTACCGACTTCATAGAGCACAGTATCGTACACCAAATCAATAAATTTGTTTCTTGCTCCTCTTTGATTAATCCCTTCAACAAATCACTAATATCCCATATCCCCTTATGCGTCCTTCTATATCTTACCATGATTGCCCATATCTGCACAGACCATTCCGGCAATGATCTTGCCTCCACTTTACTTTCACCGAAGAACGTAATTGAACCCTCTTTTCTTATTACCTTGGTTGATCTCTAGTCCTCTAAAATAAATTTTCCTCTTAATCCTAGTGTAATAAAAAAACTACAAAAAAAAATACCACACTACTCCACACACCATTGCTCACCCTACAAACAGCCAGATAAGATTCAACTAACACTCGACCCATACCCCACATTTCTCTCTCATCTTCAAAATATCATCGCACTCTAGTGAGGTAGTCCGCGAGGCTGCACTTACAGGATTTGAGCCCCACCGCACCAACTTCAAGCCGGAAAAGGCTAAGACCTATAACGGACATTAAATTTAGATAACTTTAAAACTACATTCACTCTAAATAACCCAACTTATCTTTAAATTGATCAAAATTTTTTTAATTCATTATCCTATGTGATTGAAAAAAAACAGAGCTTAATACATAAACCTTAATTTTTTTGTAGGTGGTTCAGCACCGACGAAACCAGCACCAGAAGGAAACTACAAAACAGACAGTAACACATTCATGGGCCTAGAAATCCAAAAACGAGATACCCCGGACTTAACAACAGCTAAAATCGTATTAAGTGGAGGCAGAGGAATGGGTTCGGCGGAAAATTTTAAAATCCTCTACGCCTTGGCTAAAAAAATGCATGCTGCGGTTGGAGCGTCCAGGGCGGCCGTGGACGCTGGTTACGTACCAAACGATCTTCAAATCGGCCAAACCGGGAAAATCGTCGCACCAGAATTGTACATGGCTTTTGGGATTTCGGGTGCTATTCAACATGTAGCAGGAATTAAGGATAGTAGGACTATTGTGGCTGTTAATAAAGATGCCGATGCTCCCATTTTTCAGATTGCAGATTACGGTTTAGTGTCTGACTTGTTTAAAGTGATTTCTGAACTTTCTAGTAAAATATAGACATTATGATAAACGTGCTGAAAATAGTTTTTAATCTAATTTTAATAATAATAAACATGTAATAATATTATCCGCAGAGAAATATACATTTTCATGCAAATGCGATCAAGTAATATGACAAAAAACGAATAATAAAAATAATACCTTTATTGGTCAACGAAATATAGATTACAGGGAAACAATAAATTAAAAAATAATATTTATACAAATTTAGTATTCAAACGAAGCGTTTAAAATAGAATTGAAGTAAAGAGCGCCTATTTTTTGGCACTGTTAATTATATTGTTATGTGTGCGTAAATTATTATATTACATTAAACAATCGCCCGCCAATCAAAAGAGCCTTTAATTATATCTTAATAGCGAAAGATTAGGTCACCCTTCCGACCCAAATCAACGATGCTTTACTTTCGCTAATACTAATTAGGCTACAACCCTATGCATAGATTACCGGCTTTTAGGATTTCTATTTTTTTTTATAATAATTTAAATTAAAAAATAAATTTCTTATTAAAACTAATTTACCTAGTAGCTTGATATAGGCAACACAATTTACAAGGCTATTGTATTCACATTTTAATCAATATTTTACTTATAATTAATATAGTTTTCATAAATATATCTTAAATTACCATATATAAATTGATTACTCAGACAGCCAGAAAAATAACGTTAAAATTATTATTTGATCGGCGCCACCTAGGCATTACAGAAGAAAATAGAAGGAAATATTCATAATACTGAAGATGGCACGAAGGATAAGGTCACCCATCCGACCCAAATCAACGATGCTTGACTTTCGCTAATACTAATTAGGCTGCAACTCTACGCATAGATTACCGCCTTTAGGATACCTATTTTTTATAATAATTTAAATTAAAAATAATTTTCTTATTAAAATTGATTTACCTAGTACGTTGATATAGGCAACATAATTTACACGGCCTATTGTATTCACATTTGAATCAATATTTTACTTATTATAACTAAAATAGTTTTCATAAATTTATTTTAAATTACCGTAAATAAATCGATTACTTATATTGACAGAAAAATAAGTTAAAATGATTATTTGACTAGCGCCACCTAGGCATATTACAGAAAAAAATAGAAGAAAATTTGATATGAAGTAGTATACACAGTACACTAATATAGGTAGTAGTTTGTGGTAGTATAATTAATAATACTGAATATAGCACTTTATTAATTTATGAATGAAGGCATATTTTGTCAATACAGAGAAACTTAAAGAAGAGATAGGAGAAAATTGTTTAAGTTAAAGTTGTGTATCAACTTTCCAAATTGAGAAAAAGAGGAATTATTACTGATGAAGGTTTAAATTAAATTGAACTTGGTTGGTATGATAATTTAAATCGCTATCAGTGATAGTTCAAAATGTTTCAACAAGTTATACGTCGGAAATTTATTCAAGAAATAAAAGAGGGATTTTTACCCGTTTAGTTAAATATAAACGTTATCGTCCTATAAGTTATATCAGGTTCGTATTAGTTTACATGCATACCTACTATGAACACTAATATATTAATTAATATTAAACCCATATTTTATGGTAAATATTCACTACTGCTTCTATATAATCATATAATTAATTATTTTTAATTTTTAACACTTGTTATTAATAACAACAATAATAATACTTCAAAAGTTATAATATAGTTGTTGTTGCAGCTGCTCCCTAATTGTCGGTGGGATATCCATTCAGTTAGGGAAATCAGTGCAACACCTGGGCAATGCATTTCATCTAAATAGTGACTCTATCCTTAAAGATAACTCTTAATTTTATAACCTCGTTGTAACAGCCACCGGGCACTTTAACGTCCTGTTGCGCTGATAAAACAGAAATAAATTGAAACCGGTCGGTAACTATTATAGATAGGGAAATAAGCCAACGTTAAAAATTGTATAAACTGTACGTTTCCTTGCGATCCTTGGGGCTCTCTCAGAAGGCAATTGCTTATACTAACCCTAGTTCTGTAGTGACACTCTTGCGTTATAATGCGGCCGAGAAATTCAAAACGTTCTAGGCAAAGTCTAGTTATTTCTTGATTTGTGGCGAGGGACTCCCTGACATCCAATATAATGGCGGAAGTGTTGATTCGGTGGCATCCAAGTGTTGTGAGCGGCTTAGGGCTCTGAATTGCTTTTGTTTGTTTTTCTAATAATTTATTCAAGGCCTTTCGATCTTCCGTCGATAGGTTACTACCGTTTCTGCCAGTGTCGCAATGTCGCTGATTTTGAATAAGTTCGGAAGAACGGGGCTTCAAACGAAAATATTCTTCGGTGGTTTGGGAAGTAAAAAGTCGCAGTTTCCAAGTAGATTTGCGGTTTTTCAATTTTCCTATCCAGAAAATGTCCTGCTTATTCTAGAAAATTTATTTTTGTGGAAGACATTCACTTGCAGTAGGCGCACTTACTCTTCTCCGTGCCGTTGGGTTTCCTGGCTCGATTCTCTTCTTCAATAATATTTTTGTCTTCTTTCGCTTTGGTTCATCGTACTAGTTCACTAAATCCGTGATTCCTAGTTTGAGAAGTCCGTAAATGAGGTCTACTTGTAATTCGGCTGCCATTACTCGGCAATCAAATCAAGTTTGTTGCCAAGTTTGTTGTTGGTTTTGGATTATAAAGTTGTCCCAGGAGTTTTGTCTTTTGGAGGGGACCATTAGGCTGGAGCCTCGAAAAGTAGTTAACATCCCGTGATCCTGTCTACTTCAGTTATGTGTTCGGCGTTCTTATATACCGTAATTGTACTTAAAAATTTCTATTGTTTAAACATACGTTTCTCCCTTAAACAGGATAGTGCATCTTGAGAAGCTTCCTCTATGGAATGGCTGTTCTAGGACACTTATTTCCAGCATCCTGTAATTAGGGCCTGTTGTTTTGTCACTACTACGTTGTTGTTCATCATTCTTTTCGCTTTTTTTTTGTTTGGTTGTTTATAACACTTTATTTGTTATAAAAAGTTTTTTATTAATACAAAAATATATATACAATCTAGAATAGTTTAAAATGGACGGCAAGGTTGGAAGGTTGGTCCTTGCTTTGGATAGTCGGATGGGTGGTCGAGATGGTACGTCCAGGCTGGATCGTGGAGGAGTGGCGTGGTAAGCTTGAAGTTGTGAGATGCGCAACATAAAACCTAGTAGTGGGTCGATTAAATGAGTGTTAGTAGAAGCTTGTAGGCCAGGAAGACGAGCGCTAATATAATGCCCCCTAGAGACGGCATTATATTAGCGCTCGTCTTGTAGACAGGTTATATAGGATATCTTAAGGCCACCAGCTCACAGCTCACTTTTGAAGGTGGGCAAAAGTGTTACACGATATTTTTAAAATTTCCTGATAATCCCACCTAAATTAGGAGTAAATGCACCCGTATTTGCTAAAATATTAACTAAATTGCAAATATGCATACTGAAAGTAAATTTCCGCCATCTAAAGTTGTTGAGTCTGAGTGGAAGAACACATAACTGTGAAAAGTGAATTCCGCCTGCAAGTCCTATGAGCTAAAGTTTTGTGATTACTTTGTATAGTTAAAATTGGGATATATGTGTAAGTTTATTTTATTTAATAAAACCATAAAGCTGGTCTAAACGTTTAGACAATAGATGGCACCTTTATGGTTTTATCGTATCGATGGTTAACCCGGAGAGTTAAATATCTAAAGTGAATCTCGAATCCCTGTCTCCAACTGCGATACGCTGATGAGATCCAAAAAGATCGAAACAGGTCCGTGGCTGTTGACGGGGAACAATATTTAATAAGTACATTGTTATTATTGTTATAATTGTCGCTGTTGACAGAGACCCATCATCATTTTTATTTATCATCTTATCACCTTTTTTAAATACAGGAGTTACACGACACTTCTTCTACACGAATGTAGAAGTACATGTTCGCAGCATATATTGACACTTCCTCTGTATAATATTTACTACTAGATAACAATATTAGTTTAAATATAAATTGTTAATTATACTATTGTATTAATACCTTTCTTTATATTATTTTTAGGTGTACAAATGAATAATCCAAATTATTTTAAGCAGCAATGAAATTATGAAAATGAATTTATTTTCCCTTTCTTTTGTTTTGCAATCATAAAATGTTTAAAATTAAAGGTTAACATAACTTTTAAAAGTATTCAGTTCAGTATAGTTGAAAATGGCAACAGTTAAGGTGAATATCCGACATTGTATTTTTTACGAATGAAGAAGGAAAAATGTTACAGGAGCATGCTAATCGATTTGATTTTTTCTCGGTAAACATATGGTATCGTACGATGTGTTCGTGTTTTCGTTTAAACGGTTACAAATTGGTAAGTTCTGCCTAAATGATTAACAACACCCTAGAGGCCCTAGAATGTGCGACAACGTTGAGTTGGAGAAAATGCCTGCAGAACAGCTGTAAGTAATTCAGCAATTAATTTTCAAACGTTTACACGAAATAGAAAAGGATCCAGAAAGAATTAAAATAAATAAATCTCGGCGAACCATCACAGTTGATTGCAATACCCAATCACTTCTGAAAGAAGGCTTTAATAATAATTGTTTCATGACAACGGTAGGCCACACATTGCCTCCAATACAAAAGACATATTAATAAGTCTTGGCTAAGACGTTTTGCAGCACCCCGCATGTTTACCAGACTTTACTGCACCTAATTACCACTTATAGTTGAGGTGTAATATTTTCCAAGATGAAATTCATCAGCTGCCTGAACGATGGTTTAAAGTTATAAAAATTAATCTCAATATTTTGATTGAACAATGTTGTTTACGTTCTTTTAAAATAAACATCAAATATACCTGACAAAATCAGATTAGTATACCGGGTGTCTCAGCGTGCGCGCCGAGTAGCTTTACGGCTAAACGGTTTATTTTTTTCAAAATCCGTTTTCGCAGGAGTATGTAGATGTATTAGGACCACATTTTAAAATTAGTTTTAAATATACAGGGTGTCGCATAAAAGCATGGCGTATCATAGTTATGTTTTTTCTTATGGAACACCCCATATTTGATATTTTTTTCAGATTCTACATCAAAAATAAGGGTAACTTTCATTATAAGATCATATGCCTAAACCTAATAATTTCTGAAATATTTAAACAATTTTGGAAAAATTGACGTTTCGAAAAAAAATCATATCTCCCAAATAGGTAAATGAAAACAAATGAAATTTTGTATCAGTACATTAGACTAATGGGGGAATATTTTAGACTATTTGTAGTAATTTAAAATTTTAAGATGTTTTGGTAATTTAATGTATCTCCAGAAACACATTCAAGGTCAAATTTCTTGCTTACTTTAAATGGCACACCCTATATCTAATAGGCCTATCTTGTAGCAAATTTTATTATCTTTCAAAAAGTATAAAGGTATTCTACACCTAATACTAATAGTTTTCAAGATATATCCATTTTTGTTAATTTTTGACATAATAATTATTAGTATCAATTATTGCAATAAGCTAGTGTGTAGCTTTTGTTTATAAACAAAGTCAGTTGACACATTCGAATCATTTGTAACGACCGCAAAAATGAAATATTCCTTAAACGAAAGAATTAACATGATCCTAATAATAGGGGAATGTTATGAAAATTGTCTCTTAGCGGAAAGAGTATATCGCGAAAGGTACCCTGATAGGAGACATCCTAATAAGAAGACATTGGAGGAAGTTTTAAATATATTTAAAACCACAGGCAGTGTCAAGTATCTGAAAAAAACGAACTTCAACACTGTAACTAAGGACGAGGAGACACAATTACAGGTACTTACTTCTGTAATAGATAATCCTAGCACGAGTACACGTATAGTAGCTCGTGAGACTGGGTTAAGCAAGGCGAGCATATCAAGGATATTAAAAAAACATGAATACCACCCATATCACTATGAAATTCACCAGCATCTGAATAATGCGGATTTCGAGAAGCGGTTAGATTTTTGTTTATGTGTTTTAAATAAAAGTGGCGATGATGAAGATTTTTTGAATAATATTTTATTTACGGATGAATCATCTTTTAATAATAACGGATCTTTTAATCGACGTAACTGCCATTATTACAGCACCGAAAATTGCCACAAATTTCAAATTACTGATCGACAACATCGTTGGAGTATTAATGTATTCGGAGGCATTTTGGGTAATTACGTCATTAGACCTCATTTTTTCGATGGATACTTGGATGGTCCCATATTTTTACAATTTCTCCAAGAAGAATTTCCATTATTATTAGAGAATATTCCACTGAATATTCGCCAAAACATGTGGTTACAGCTCGATGGTGCGCCACCTCATTTTTCATTGGCGGTTCGTCAATATTTAAATAGAATATTTAATAGGCGATGGATTGGAAGAGGAGGTCACGTAGCTTGGCCACCTAGATCCCCTGATTTAACCCCCATGGATTTCTTTTTATGGGGGTATATTAAAAATCAAGTATACACCACTCCTCCCACAACTGTTGAAGACATGAAGGACAGAATTAAGGATGCATTTAGATCAATAACACCCAATATGCTAAGAAATGTTAAACTATCGTTTCAAAAAATAATTGAATTATGCATTCAGTGCGATGGTGGTATTTTTGAAAATTTGTTATAAAAAAATAATGTTGTTATTATTTTGTTAATTTCATTTGTTGTTTTTCGTTATGTTTTTTGAAATTCTAAGACGATATTACGTAATCATGTACATATGTGTAAATAAATTATTCAATTAGTGTGTTAATTTGGAAATATCTCGAAAATCATTGGTTGTGTTAACTGACTATTGCAATAATTGATACTAATAATTATTATGTCGAAAATTAACAAAAATGGATATATCTTGAAAACTATAAGTAACAGGTATAGAATACCTTTATACTTTTTGAAAGATAATAAAATTTGCTACAAGATAGCTTTATTAGATATAGGGTGTTCCATTTAAAGTAAGCACGAAATTTGACCTTGAATGTGTTTCTGTAGACACATTAAATTATCAAAACATCTTAATATTTAAAATTCCTATAAATGGCCTAAAATATTCACCCATTAGTCTAATATACTGACACAAAATTTCATTTGTTTTCATTCACCTATTTGAAAGATATAATTTTTTTTCGAAACGTCAATTTTTCCAAAATTGTTTAAATATTTCAGAAATTATTAGGTTTAGGCATATGATCTTATAATGAAAGTTACCCTTATTTTTGATGTAGAATCTGAAAAAAATATCAAATATGGGGTGTTCCATAAGAAAAAACATAACTATGATACGCCATGCTTTTATGGGACACCCTGTATATTTAAAACTAATTTTAAAATATGGTCCCAATACACCTACATACTCCTGCGAAAACGGATTTTGAAAAAAATAAACCGTTTAGCCGTAAAGCTACTCGGCGCGCACGCTGAGACACCCGGTATAAAGATACTACAACAGAGATTCGATTTATTTTTTTATATATAAAGTAGATTCTTATGGCAGTGGTTCTTCTGCCTAAATTTTAACGTGCTAACAGTAGGTTTACCAAACAAATAATTGGCCATATTCAAAATACGAATTGACTATAGCTATATATTTAAATAGAACACTTTCTTTGTTGACATCACACTATATATACTAAGTGAAACAGAAATCCGAACACCCAGTATGAATCATTTTATTTTCATAAAATTTTGTATAATTGTAAAGGAAAACATAGTAAAACAAATGAACAACATTTCTCTTAGATTCAACAAGAAAAAATGTTAATAATGTGTCGATGCACCACGGTGGGCTATACACTAGTATCCCATTCCAAGCAATTACTAACGCATTTCGAAGTACTTCTAGAGATTGAGGGGGATGCTGCAAATTAAGGAGTCTTCAGCCCATGATATTCGACACATGCTCAATTGGAGATAAATACGGTGACTTTGATGGCCATGGTAACAAATTCATCGTGCTCAGAGAAGTTTATTGAGGCTCTTATAATGTGTGGGCGAGCATTATTCTCCTAAAAAGTTGATTTAACTATGTCTGATAGGGATAGGAGATGAGGTTCCAGAATTTTTTGGTGTAACGCTGTGCAGTCATGTTGCCCCTAATGAAGATTAGAGGTGACCTAGAGCCATAAGCAAGGGCATCCCTAAACAGAATCTAGATTCGTCACTAAATACTATGCCATTACATTCCTAGTCCCACATCAATCGTTCTCTACACCACTCGAAACTATTTCGTCGATGCTCAGCGGTTTAAGGAAGAACCCTGTGCGACCGGATAAAAAAGGCCAAAAGTGTAAATCCGGCGGTAAACTGTTCGCATTCCAATCGGTCTTCCATACTTTTCATACCACTGGTTTGCATTGGACGTGGTGGTGGAGAAACGATCTCTTAAATAATAATTAATAATTTATTTATGTTATTACACGGGACTTACATACGTCATAATAATTTGGCAATCCAGCACATAAGAGATATTTTCTACTGTTACTTATAATTATACATATATGAAATGCGAGTAAATCTAATAAATGCAGTATAATAATATAAGAATCTTATTAAATGATATAATATTTTAAAACTATACACACACACACACGCATACATACATGACCACACACACCATTTCTCCATACTTACATACAAGAATATACTAAAAAAATATACATATTAAAAATAGAGACATAGAAGTATATAAATAATTTAAAAACATTTAATATACACATTAAATTATTGTAGAAATAAAATAATTTCATTCAAAAAAACATACTAAAAATATATGTAAGGAAAATATACAAATGTATAGGAAATTTACTAGAGTGATGAAATAATAAAATAACATTGAAATTACAAACTTACAGGACAGAACAACATATTAAAATACGAATAGTTATTTGGTACAATATAAAAAATAAATTGGGAAGTAAGTTGAATAATTTAGGCCCATAGTATCTTACCCCATTTGGACAGATAGTAAAGCGCATACTAGCAGGGTATATATGTTCACTGGATCTAGTTTCATATGTGTGAATATCATTGTGCTGTATGTATACATTTCTATTTCTGTGGACATATAGTAAACATTCTTGGATGTAAAGGCTAGGGAGCGTTAATATTTTTTCTTTTATAAATGCTTCGCGACAGTCATCCCTGTAATTTAAGGATGACACCACTCTGACAGCACGTCTTTGTAGGCCAAATAGTCTGGGCATTATACTAGAGTGGCCCCATAATAGAATGCCATAGGCCAGGTGACTGTGACAAAGTGCGAAATATGCGGTCCTTAAGGCAGTATGGGGTAGTTCAAATATTATATTTCTCAGCAGATATGTTTTAGAGCAAATTTTATTGGCAAGGTCATGTTTGTGGCTGTGCCAGGATAATTTGGTATCAACGTGGATTCCAAGGAACTTGCTACTCTTTTTAATTGTATTTGGTTTAAGGGAAACATTATATTTGTAGATTTTTCTGGATTTGCATATAGTTTATTAACCGTAAACCATTTTGTTGCATTATTGACGGATTGTGCATTTCATATACATGGCCTCGTCTTTACTGTTAGATATGTCTACAATAGATGTGTCATCAGCAAATATTGTAACTGATGATGCAGTTAATTGGTTGGGAAGATCATATACATATATATATATATATATATATATATAAGTAACCTTGCGGCCACAATAGACATTTCATTGTTATTTTTCATTATTAAACAATTAATATTATTCATCTCATATGCATAACTAACTTATCCTTTAATTAATGCGCAATAAAGATTGCATCATGCACCGGATGACATTCCGATTAGCTTAGCATTTATTATATTATAAATAGGACTCATCGCCTCATTCATTACCATAATTATTACATTAGCAGTACCATTATTATATTAACCATTAGACCGTTATTACATTAGTAAGATGTAGTTTGTTAAAGTTTATAATGTAAAATATAATTAATCAAGAAATAAATCCTTTTTAAAAATTCAATCGTGCAAATCCAAAAATTAACTGGCGCAGTCGGTAGGATGTCATAAGGGCACAACATCTGAGAGGACATCAGAATAGTGCACCGTCCGTATCAACGGTTTAATTGACATCAGAACAAGTTCCACGTCGAAGCAGCACCAGAGGGTCCTCCAAACATCGAGGAACCAACACCCCGAGGGCAGCATTACGAGGAACACCCCATCACCAGTTCCAGGACACTGAGGGCATATCAGGGCAATGGACAGCGTGATATTCGTTACTATTTGGTAAGCACAGAATTTTTTAGAGGTTTATTTCTTTTCCTTTGTATTAAACAAATTATTTTATGTACGGGAGTGATACATCTTCCGACTCGAATTCACCAATAATTTTTGATTCCCCAATTCGCATTCATTCACCAGTAAATTTCGTACTCGAAGAATTAATAGATAAATTACATAATTTAGAATTAAATAAAGTAGAAATGGAGAACGTAAATTATCAATTATTAAAATTAAATTTCGACACGATTCCTCAGTTTGACGGAAGCAATGAATTAACAGAAATTTTTATCTCGCGATGCGAATCCGTTTTAGCACTATTTAGACCACTTAATAATGAGTTAATAAATAATTATTTAATTAATGCAATTATTGGTAAATTGAAAGACCGTGCATTAGTCGCAATAGGTTCGCGTTCCGAACTTAATAGTTGGCCTGAAATAAAAGAACATTTGAGGCAGAGATTTGGTGACCTGCGAACTTATGATTGTATTGTTACAGAATTAATTAATTTAAAGCCTAATAAAAATGAAAAGTATCTGCAGAGCGAATCCAAGTTTTGTGTAGTAAATTGTCGTGTAAGATAAATTCTTTAACAGCAGCTGTTATGCCAGACGAAACAAAACGCGTGCATCAGCGGAGCTATGATGAGCTTGCACTAAAGACATTCCTTCGTGGAATACGGGGCAACGTACAAAGCATAATAAGATTACGAGATCCAAATACGCTTGAAGAAGCTATAAATTATTTAATAGAAGAAAATAATTTCCAAAGTACTATTGATATTCCAAATTATAATCAAAATTTTAACAAACCTAAATTTAAAAATTTTAATCCCCAAAATTTTAATAGAAATAATAATAGATTTCATAATAATGGTCCAAACAACTTTGCTAGTAAACCTATAAATTTACAATTTAGGCCGCAACCACCACCACGATTTCCGACGAATCAACAAGTATTTGGGAGACGAAATCCCTCAAATTTCTACAGACCAAATAATAATTATAATAATAACTTTAGATTCAATCAAAATTATAATAATCGTATACATCCAAATATGAACCCAAATTTTGCAAATAGTTTAAGACCGAATTTTAATTTTAATCCAAACGCAAATTTTAATAATAATTTAAACAATCAACCGCCTAGACCAAACCCTCCGCGTTTGCCAAGCTCAACTATTTATACCAATAGGCCCCAATTACACAATTTGGATGAGCCAACATCTTCCGTAAATATTAGTACTCGTAGTAATAGCGTTATTAGTCATAGTGAAAAAACCGAAGATAATTTTTTAGAGTAAACCGCCTTGGCAGAACCCCCGTAGAAATTTGAAGTATAAATAATAATGCAAGTAAATTACCTTTTGTCATTGATCCAGATACTAAATTAAAAATACTCATGGATTCCGGAAGTACACGTTCTTTTATAAGTTCAAAATTAGCAAAAAGATTAAACAAAAATTTATTCAAAATTGATCCATTTGAAGTAACAAGTGCACACGGTACTTCTCAAGGAACCCATAGTGTAGTCATTAACCTTCAAAAATTATTTAAGACTAATTTTAATTTTAATAATAATAGTAATATTTATTCTGATTATAGAAATAATTATAATAATGATAATAATAATAATAATGAAAGGAAACATGTTGCTGCGGTCCCTAAGCGGATATTAGTGCCCGCAAAAAGTCAACAAATAATAGAAGTAGAAATTGAAAATATAAACCACGGCGAAGCCGTCATCCCTAGAATGGATGTATTAAATTTTTTAATTCCAGAATGTATTACATTAGTAAAAAATAATAGAGCGTATTGCACAGTTGTAAACAAAACAGATATAGATAGGGAAGTTACCCTGAAAAAACCTTTTGTCATGACACCCATCAATGGATATGATGTGGTGCCCTATGAACAAAATATAAATAATAAAATTAATAAAAAATGTCGTAATATTAATAATAATAATTTAAATATGTTTAATGCAAATAAAATAAAATTCGATTTTTCTAAAATAAGGTCAGAACATATGAATGACGAAGAGAAAGCCGTAATTAAGAATTTGTTACTTAAATACTCAGATATATTTCATTCAAAAGATAATGATTTGACTTTTACTAATAGAATTAAGCATAGGATAATCACTACAGATGAAATACCAGTGTTTACTAAAACTTATCGTTATCCAGAAGTGCATAAGGCTGAAGTTAATAGACAAATAAATGAAATGTTAGAGCAAAATATAATTAGGCCATCGTTTAGTCCATGGTCATCGCCTATTTGGATAGTTCCGAAAAAATTAGATGCATCAGGCCAGAGGAAATGGCGTGTTGTTTTTGACTATAGAAAATTAAATGAAAAGACAGTAGGTGACCGGTACCCACTTCCAAATATTAATGACTTGTTAGATAAATTAGGTAAAGCACAATATTTTACTACGTTAGACTTAGCATCGGGTTTCCATCAGATTGAAATAGACGAACGTGACATTCCAAAAACAGCATTCAATACCGAGCGTGGACATTATGAATTTTTGAGAATGCCTTTTGGCTTGAAAAATGCCCCAGCTACATTTCAGCGCGTAATGGACGATATATTAAGAGGAATTCAAAATGAATATTGTTTAGTATATATGGATGACATAATAATTTTTTCGACAAGTTTACAGGAACACGTTAATAGACTTAGTGAAGTATTTAATAGGTTACGACAATCAAATTTTAAGATACAGTTAGATAAATCTGAATTTTTGCGAAAAGAAGTAGCTTATCTAGGTCATATTGTAACACCACAAGGCGTTAAACCTAATCCAGACAAAATTTTAGCGATTCAAAATTATCCCATCCCAAAAACGACGAAACAGATAAAAGGATTTTTAGGACTGTTAGGCTATTATAGGAAATTTATTAAAAACTTTGCAGAACTTACTAAACCAATGACTAAATGTTTAAAGAAGAATTCAATAATTAATATCAGCGACCCGGATTACCAAAATTGCTTTAACCTTTGTAAGAATGTATTAACTAATCAACCTCTACTTCAATATCCTGACTTTTCGAGACCGTTCATTTTAACTACAGACGCTAGTAATCAAGCCCTTGGCGCCGTTTTATCGCAAGGAAAAATCGGTTCTGACTTACCTATCGCTTATGCAAGCCGTACATTAAACGATTCAGAGACACGTTATTCAACAATTGAGAAAGAATTACTTGCAATAGTTTGGGCTGTTAAATATTTTCGCCCTTATTTATTCGGACGTAAATTTAAAATAGTCACTGACCACAGGCCCCTCCAATGGCTGATGTCTATAAAAGAGTCGAATTCAAAATTAGTTCGCTGGAGATTAAAATTAGCTGAATACGATTATGATATAGTTTATAAAAAAGGTACATTAAATAGGAATGCTGACGCACTTTCAAGAATAGAGCTTAATGTTAATGAAGAGTATGGACCAAATTTAGAAAGTTACTTAAAAAATTTTGAAGACATAGAAAACCCATCATCTCTAATCGTAGAACCCGCAGAAACGATACACGTTAATGAAATAGCAAATGAGGATGGCGCAACGATCCATTCTTCTTTAGAACATCCCATAGTAGGCATACCAATATCGGATAAACCTGTTAACGTAGGTGATAATCAAATCATAATATCGGAAGTCGAACATTCCCCATGCAAACCCAAAATTATTAACATGTTTCAAAATAAGAAAATGAGAATTAATGTACAATTTTCCAAAATTAATTTTGTTCAAGATGTAGTTGATTTTATTAAAGAATACATGGTTCCTAAAGTAAGTTATTATCTTTATTTCAAAAGTCCTGTTTATGAAAAGTTAAGTGGTATCCTTCAGAAATATTTTAGAAACTCAGAAATCAAAATGACCAAGTATAACAATCTATTAACTGACGTTGAAACAGAAAATGATATTTCAGAAATAATTAAAAATTACCACGAGGGTAAAACTAATCACAGGGGTATAGACGAGACAGAGTCAAAATTGAAACGCACTTATTATTGGCCAAATATGAGACGAACTATTCAGGAGTACATTAATAATTGTGAAATTTGTCTTGTTTCAAAGTATGAGCGTAAACCATTAAAAATCAAATTTAATACTACACCCACAGCTTTAAAACCGTTCGAAATTATTCATATTGATTGCATAGCCTTAGAAAATGTAAAATTCCTCACTATTATAGATTCTTTTTCGAAATACACTCAACTGTATAAACTTAATTCTTATCAAGCTGTAGAAATCGCGACTAACCTAATTAAATTTTTCTGTCATCATGGAACACCAAATTTAATAATTTCCGATAATCATTTAGAATTTAAAAACACAGTCATTCGAGAACTTTTGGCCCTTCATAAAATTAATATCCACTTTATTAGTTCACAGCATCCGGAATCAAATGGAATTGTCGAACGCGTACACTCGACAATTATCGAACACATAAGATTATTAAACAATCAAGATAATTACAAAAACGAATCGGTCGAAATAAAAATTCTCTATGCAATCCTTGCCTATAATAATTCAATTCATTCTACAACTAAATTAAAACCTGTCGAAATCATCTCAGGCCATATTGAAAATGACTCATTATTAGATTTAGATTTGGAAACTCTACTAACAAATAACTATGTCCAATTACACAAAGAAAAAGTAAGATTGTTATACGAAAAAATTAATGAGACGATAATAAATAATAAAACTAAATACATTGAAAAACGGAACGTATCTCGCGAAGAACCGCCACAAATCCCTGAAGAAATATTTGTAGAAAATAAACAAAAACAATCAAAAACTAAGAACAAATTTAAAAAGGAGAAAATTAAGAGTGTAAGATTTGATCGTAATACAGCTGAAATCGAAACTAGTCACCGTAACCAAGTAGACAAAATTCATTTATCAAATGTTAAGAGACCTAGAATTAAAAAATCTAAATCTGAGAACGTCTTGAATTTTAAAACTTTTATCAATAACTTTAATGACA